>VMDO01001493.1:0-204986 GCA_007922755.1 Pedetes capensis
AGACTTTCAAAGTTGGTTAAATCACCAGCACAAGTGGATCTAAAAAAGAAAAAAGGTAAATAAATAATATTATCAACAAGAGGAGAGGTAACTACAGATGCAGTAGAGACTACATAACATAGAGCAACACTTAATTTATCCCAAAGATATAAGCCTGGCTTAATTTTTAAAATATATAAATATCTTCTACTTCATTAAGATGTTAAATTCAAAAACCATAAAATTATCCAAACACATGCACAATAACTTTTGATAAAACTCAGCATGAATACATGATTAGAAAAGTTTCTTAATGAGTATTAAACACTTCTCTAACTTGATAAAGTTAATCTACTACAAAAAGATAACACAAAAAGGATATAACAAACATCATCATTGTAAATGGAGAAACATTGGAAGCATTTCCTTTAGAAACCAGCAGTAAGACAAGAGTGCCTATTACCACCAATTCTATTCAACACTGATTGGAGATTCTTCTGTGAGCATACATGCCTTTCACAGAATCTCACACTAACCTTTCTCTAAAATATGACTCTAAAAACAGGTGTTCTTAGACTTAAGGTATGGGTTCTGGAAAGGCAGAACACTCTTCCTCATCATTATCAAGCTTTTTTAAAAAACATAATACTCAACAGCAAATCACCTTCCAACACCCAATTTAAAGACGTGAGAAAAAGGAAGCGTATAATTTGACATAGTTAACTGTAAATCCACAAGTATTATCTAGGCTAAATATCGTCTCACATTGGGACCAAGAAATTGAACTCATTTTGCTTTTTCATCTTCAACAACCACAGACCTTAAAGAGCTGTTTTAGCCCATAATTTCATTCATTCTATCCATCTAGTATCATGCTAAATAACACTTATAATTTGAATGTATTATGTGAGTGAACTCTGCACTCCAAAGAGAACTAAAGAGACATTTTACGGCACTGAAATGACAATTTTCAGAAAAAAAATCTTTTTTTTTTCATTTTTGAGAAAGATACAAGAAATATTTGTTCAGTTATGCCTTGTTCTACACATCCAGCTGAATTCTGGATAAAGTAGATTATTTTTTTCAGGACTAATGCTTTTCACATCCTGGACAATTGTTTACTGGGTGCCACCTGTGTTCCAGACTCTAGGCACTGATGATATAGTAGAAGACAAAATACTCTGTCCTCATGCTACATGAGTGGCCAGGAATATGGTAAGTCCAGGAGGTCCCCAAATAAGGATGGTCTATCTACCCCTATGTGCATTCCTTTTTGTCTATGAAAATCTTCTGCTACCTTTTCTTAGCAGAAGAAAATGGTTGATTGATTTCTATCCAGAGTTTGGTTATAGCCCTCCACCAGAGCTATACCTTATGGAGTCTTCTTAGTTATCATTCACTTTTACAAACAACATAATAACATTATCCAACATTGCAAGGGTACCTTTCAGAAAGGCATGTTGCCTACACTGTCACACTAAAATTCTGCAGTTATGCATCATCATCATTTGAAGGATGAGAATCTGAGACACAGAGAGGCTTAGCGATATCACATTAGCAATATGAATTCAAGTTTGTCTGACTCCAAAGCCTCCATGAACATTTCCAGTATATCTACTGTCTCATTCATTCATTCGCTATCTCAAAAAACACTGAATTATTTATCAAGGAGAATTTTGAATTTCATGTTGTTCTCCTGCATATTTGCAGAGTATAGTCTTAATCCATAATCCATAATACCATATTTTCCCCAACTATATAATTATGTACATCCCAAATGGCAGGTAGTCTTTCCTTTCTTCTTCTCTCACCACAATGTATGGTATACAGAAAAACTCAATCAGAAAAAAGGATTTAACTAGAATTCTTCTCAATGGACTAGGCTGACAGGTAAAATGGTAGATCCCATAATTAGCTACCAATGGGGAAAGATTAAGCTGAGATTGAATAAAGAAAGGATAAGTGGGATTCACTCATTCATTCATCCATCCGTCTACCCATTCATCCATCAAAAAATTATCTATTGAGTGTGAGGAATTATGAGACTATGACATTAAACAAAACAAAAAACCCTGCCCTTATGGAACTTAAATTCTAGTGAGAGGGAAGGCAGACAGGATAACTTCTAAGTTCCTTTCCCACCCAAAAGCTCTAGTTATTAGAAATGGGGAGAAGAAGTAGAAATAGACAGGTAAGTTCTTTGTCATTGTTGTTGAGCAACAGCTTCAGGACAAACTCAAGTGTCAGGGTAAATTTTGTGATCAGTGACTGCAAATTCAGATCTGCTTATATCTGTGCTCTGTGCTGGTCCTCTACTCACCTCTTGAAGTCATTTCTATACACAGCTCACAATGTTGGTGCCATCTTTATAGTATACACTGCTCTCATAAACCAGTATGATCATTTGTTCTGCTAACTGGCCATGGGGCAAGACTAACAGTCACGGGATGTCACTGTCTCCTCTGACTTCTCTTCATTCCCCCTACTTTACTCATTCACCACTATGAAAAGTTTTCCTTCCTTCCTTCCTTTTTTCTTTTCTTCCTTCTGTCCTTTCTTTTTTCCTTCCTTCCTTCCTTATTTCCTCCCTCCCTCCTCCCTCCCTCTTTCTTTCTTTCTTTCTTTCTTTCTTTCTTTCTTTCTTTCATTTTCTTTCTTTTTTACATCCATTTAAACCTGATTTTTCAAGACTCACCCCCAGAAAACATCCAGGAAGACACCATGATTACTTTCTTCCATTTGCTCAGAGTCAAGTTGGGACTCAGTCTCAGTGGTCAGAGACCATTCACTTACCCAGCTTTTCAGTAAACACACCATAAGTGCTTGTCATTTGCTCAGATTCAGTATGAAATTTCCTGTTCCCTGGTGTTAAGGAACAATTACAAGAAGCAGACAAGGATAATAGCAATTTGATGGTTAGAGTAAAACCAAAGTGCTATGGGATCCCAGAGGAGAGTCTAGAGTTTTGACTTTGAAATGATATACTCCAAGCCCTCATTTGACATAAGAAATTAAGATCCTATGATAGTCCATCATGCACAGTCACAGAGAAGGAGTTATAGGATGGCACAGGAGG
Source organism: Pedetes capensis (assembly GCA_007922755.1). Lineage (NCBI taxonomy): Eukaryota > Metazoa > Chordata > Mammalia > Rodentia > Pedetidae > Pedetes > Pedetes capensis. The sequence goes on from VMDO01001493.1 coordinate 3,056, forward strand.
CATGAGTGGAAAATGTCTCTGTGCCGTAATATTGAGAACTCATGCTGCTGGTATTGATGGTGGTTTTTTAATTTCTTGTGTCTGCTCTCTACAAGTCACCTGTAAGCTCTGTGTGGGCAGGACTGTGTCTCATGTTTTCTCCTCTATTCCCAACAGCACTTGGCTCTGGAGTGACTCATGGTGAGTCTCTAATGGGTACTCACTGAGTCTACTCGTAATCATGGCCAAGGAGAGGTTGTACTCTGCTGAAATGAGCTATGATCCCTTTCCTGCACATGTCCCTTCCTTTCCTTGCACATTTTCCAGTCTACAGTGAAAGTTCTCCAAAGATAACTCAACTGGGAGAGGAGGACAGCATGCTCCAGGAATCCCCCAGGTTACCACTGCAGAGGACCTTCCTTTACCCAGACTTTGGTCTTAGGAGCATTTTTATTATTAATTTTATTATTATTTATCATTGTTAATTATTATTGATTATTAATTAGTATTATATTTATTAATTTTATTATTAATTATGCCTAATAGTAAGATGAGTAACATAGCAAACTCTGGGTGGGGAGCAGGTAAGAGTCGGGCTAGCCAGTAAAATCACTATAATGAAAGAAACTGGGGTCTTTTCATTGTACTCAGTTACCAAATTGTTGCCTTTGTGGCTGGTGCTAAGAGAAACCGATTTTTCTACACTTTGCTGCTTTCTCTCTCTAATATGAAAGTGACTTAAGACAACTGGATAGCTAAATTAAAAAATAAATGGGCTAAGGTTGTAGTTCAGTGGTAAAGCATTTGCTTAGCACATGTGAAGCCACAGGTTTATTCTTTAGCAACACAACCCACACCTACACTCACACCCCCGCAACACCCATACCCTCAACCAACCAACAACCAAAAAACTACTTTGGATCCACAGATGAGGATAAAAATCCAAACCATATAGATACTAGAAGAAACATGAGTTTTTTTAAAATAACTTTTGAGAAGGAAAGGTCTTATCAGAAAAAAAAAATTGGTAAGTTTGACCATTATAAAAATAAAATCTCCTACACAATGAACACCATAAGTGATATCAAAAGCAAGTGTAAAACATGGAAATCCTATATCACAAAGGAATAACCTCCCTACATTTGGAAGAGCTCATAGAAGTTGAAACGACAGAGAGTAATAATCCATCTGAAAATTCAGCAAAGGTTACCAACAGATGGTTTACAGAGATAGGAATACAGGTATCTTTAAATAGATTTGAACAAAAGCTCTCAACCTCATCCTTAGGAGAAATCAAATTTAAACCACACAGGTAAGTCATTTCTCCTATGTCAAATTGGCAGATGACAAAATTTGGTATTAAACTTTTAGTGAGACTTGGGGGTCCAGGCATGGCAGTCACTGCAGGTGGATGTGAAGGTGGTACAAGTTCTCTGAATGTATGCTGACTCCGTGCCTCAATAGCCCACCTGCCGGGATTCTACTCCACAGATATCCATAGAAGACAAGTAAAATTAATGTAGTATAGCCACATGAGGGGCTGAGGTTTAGCTCAGTTGGTAGAGTGCTTGTTCTGAGCTCTCTGCAGCCCTGGGTTTGAGCCCTAGCACCACAAAAATGGGAGAAGGACATGGCAATCCACTCCCAAAGCAATCCTGAAATAATCAGTCACTGAAAATTCTATGAAAAGCAGAGAAACACTGACATAGTGCCAAGCAAAGCACAGTGTTGGGGAATGTTTCGTTCTGCTGTGCATAGTGTTGCTATGAGTGGGACTGGACTTGAGGGCACCTAACAACAACAACAACAACAACAACAACAACAACAACATGGTTACACAATGTAGCTATAAAAAGGAAGAAAGAAGACTTTTATGTACTGACATGGAATGATCTTCAGGACATAAGTGGAAGAAAGCAAACAGAATGCAGGACAGTATGTAGTGTGTTTCCTTTTATATAAGAAATATATACTTGCATTTGTTTGGTTTGTGTAGAGAAAGACTGGAAAAACAAGAAAGAAACCAACAAAAAATGGTTGTTTGTATGGGCCTCTCCCATGTGTCTGTCAGCTTCTTGTGCTATGGGGGCTTGTGTGTTGCTATGATACTGAAATCTATACTGCCAGTATCTCAGATACCAGCAGGGTCACCCATGGTATACAGGTTTCAGCTGAGCTTCCAGAGTAAGACAGACTAGGGAGAAGGACCTGGCAGCTCAATCCTGAAACAATTAGCCATTAAAAACCCTGTGAATAGCAGAGAAGCACTGTTAAATATAGTGCCAGAAAATGTGTGGGCCCTGGTAGGCATTCAAGAAATGACTGAGGAAGAGTTGCCTACTCAAAATAGAGTTGACCTTCATGATGGGAATGGAGTTAAACTTCTGAGACCTCCTTTTATTGATGTAGCATGACTCAAAATGAGAAGAAAAACAGTAGCTGTAATTATGGGATCAAACATAAAAAGATTGTGTGTATGGCACAGTGTTAGGTAGTGTTTTGTTCTGTTATACATAGGGTTGCTATGAATTGGACCTGACTTAACATCACTTAACAGCAACATATGGTGCTAGGGATACAGAAGTAGGGGAGAGACTGCTGTGTTCAAAACAATAAAATCAGATTTTGAAATAGTACCTGAGGAAAATTCTGAGAACCTCAAAAATACACAAGGGTGCTGAATATTGAAGCATGAAGGTTGACTCCCTAGTCACTATGGCTGTTTTTCTCAGAGTGACAGGACATCAAGCCTGGAGGTATCTAGAAGATATCCAGCCTGACACAGGCCCAAAGAAGAGAAGGAAGGCACTTTTTTTTTTACAGGATCACTGTGATGCTTAATTTTTATTATCAACTTTTTTTTTCAATACTGAGGGCTTAAACCCAGGACCTCATACGTGCTAGACAAGTGCTTTACCACTAAGATGAGACCCTGGTCCCCTTTTTAAAATTTTGAGACAGGATCTCACTAAGTTGCACAGGCTGCCTCTGACCTCAAACTTACAATACTCCTGCCTCAGTCTTCTGAGTTGCTGGAATTACAGGTGTGCACCACCAGCGCCTGGCTTGATTGTCAACTTGATTGGATTGAGAAATGCCTAGGAGATTAGTAAAGCACATCCATATGTGTATCCACTAGAGATTTTCTAGAGTGAATTAGATCATGAAGGCCATGACCTAATGAATGGTTTAATCCATTGATGAATTCCAAATTTGAATAGGTTGTTAGGAGGTGGTGGAACTGTGGGAGGTGTGGCTTGGTTGGAGGAACGAGGGCTTTGGAAGTGTGTCATTGGGGGCTAGATCTTTCCCTGGTCCCTTCCTATTACTGTTTTGTTTCCTGTCTACCATGATGTGAGCTGCACCACCATGCCCACCCTGGGCACAAGGGACTGAAACCTCTGAAACCATGAGTGACATAAACCCTTCCTCTCTTAAGTTGTTTCTGTCAGGCATTTTGTCACATCAACACAAAAGTAACTAACACAACCAAGTATGCTATAGTGTAGGATGACACATCTGTTCTCAAAGTTGGATACTTGGGTTCTTCCACACATTGCAAAGATTTCATGGAGGGCCGAGTGCAGTCACAAAAGCTTGTAATCGTGGTGACTCAGGAGATGGAGATAGGAGGATGCAAGTTTGAGGCCAGACATAGCCTGGCCTCAGACAAGTAACTGAGTGAGACTGCCTCAAGATTAAAATAATAAAAAGGGGTTGTGGGTACAGTCCAGGGGTAGAGTGCTTACAAAGTATGTGTGAAGCCCTGGGTTCAGCCCCCTATACTGGAAAAAGAAAGAAAGAAGAAAGAAAGAAAGAAAGGAAGGAAGGAAGGAAGGAAGGAAGGAAGGAAGGAGAAGAGAAGAGAAGAGGAAAGAAGAGAAAAGAAAAGAAGGAAGGAAAACAATGACAATAAAAAATTTCTACGGCACTATACTGCAATGAGCCTGCAGCCATATCATTGTGGCATCTGATCCTGTCAGATCTTGGAAGCTAAGCAGGGTTGGGCCTGGCAACTACCTGGATGGGAGACCGTCTAGGAACACCAGGCGCTGTAGGCTTGGGAGAAGGACCTGGCAACCCACTCCCCCAAAAAACAATCAGCCATTAAAAACCTTATGAATAGCAGAGAAGCACCAACAATAGTGTTTTACCTGTTGTATGTAGGGTCACTATGAGCTGGACACCAACTTGGCATCTAGCAACAACAACATACTGCAATGAATGGTGTCAGCATAGCTTCAGATCTTCCCTAAATACAATAATCTTGTAGTTTTACCTTCTAAGGAATTCTAATCAAGCTTCAGAAGATACCTGAAGAATGTATAGAAAGGAATATTACAGAATGAAAAGGGTCAAGGTAACACATTACAATATAAGAGAGGAAGGACCAAATAAACCTAGATAAAAGTAGGGGCATTAAAAAAAGTCAAAGGTGGAGGAAGAAACATTCTGTATGATGCTTTGGCGGTGTGAGGAGTTCTAAGTACATAAGCAAGCTGCCTGGGGGTTGCTGGGAGCCAAGCACTAACCTTCTTCCTTTCCTTGCATGAGGTCCAGAATCAGCTTGGTCAATGGGAAGGATGTCATTTCCTTCTCTGATTAAATTCCTCAAAGAATGAGTTAGTTTGTTCATTTACAATAAAATTCCTGGTCTAATTAAAAATGGAACTTCCCTCCACCTGATCTACTCTCACCAAATTTCAAGATCCCTACATAACTGCATCTGGAAACAGTAAAGCTGAGTGGGAGTGTGGCGCGTTGCTATTTTTTGTGAGAGTACATGAAAAGGAAGGAGAATGCTACCAGGCTTGTCAGTGGGAAGTTTAAATCAGTTCCTTCTTCCTTAAAAGAAATTTCACAGAAAGACTTTCCTTAATGAAACTATACAGTCTTGACAAATTTATGAAGGACGATTACTTTCTGGGGGCTTTACCTTTAGATTTTCTGGGGATACATGTCATTTTAAAGTCCCTGTATTCCCCCCCACACACCCTAAACCTTATATTCTAGATTGTTTTCCTTCTCTTGTCCCCAGCCTCCCTTGTGTTGGTATGGGGGTTGAACCTAGAGCTCTGGACATACTAGGCAAGCACTCCACCACTGAGCAATACCTCAGCCCTTCTAAAATTTGTATTTTGAGACAGAGCCACAGAGTCTCACTATGTAGCCCAGGCTGGCCTTGACCTTTGATCTTCCTGCTTCAGCTTCTCAAGTAGCTGAGATTATAGATTTGCACCACCACTCCTGGCAGCTCTTAGCCCTTTTTATATAATAATTCTCGTATTTGCCAGCACTCTACAAGATGGAAGCTTTGTCATATCTATTGTATCTGAAACATGCCATGAGGAATCAGCAAGGTGGGCATCATGTGGCAGGTGGAACTAATGCTCAGAAAGGCTAGCATCATTCATTCAGGACTGCAAAGCCAATTAATGTAATGGCATGGTCAGAGCTAGAAACCAGGTGTCCTAACTTTCAGATACGTGCATTTCTAACACACTCAGCCAAATGGCCCATGGGTTTGGGTTATGGGTTCCAGGAAGTTGCTAGAAAGGAGCCAATTGTGCGATTCACTGAATAATGCTTGACATTTTTCCTGGAGGAACTCCCAGTTACTTTTTGGGAAGGAAACTTGTTTTGCCCTGAGATCATCTGCTTTGTTGTATAGTAGACATTTATCTCTAGGTTTTGGGTGAGTTAAAGAGAGGAAGTTGGGATGAGAGAGTATTTGAAGTAGTCTCTTCATTGATTTTTAAAATCTATGAATGAGGCACCTTAGACAATGAGAGCGTACCCACTCCCCTCTCCCCAATGGCTCAAAGGTTTGCACATTGCTTTTTCCTTTTGCACACTACAATAATTAAGTCTAGAAAGATTTTTCCTGAATATTGAGTTCTTTCTTTACCACATCTGCTCCATTTCCTCAAGGGATCTCCTTCTATTTGCCCTAGTGTTTTATTTCTTTGATTACTATTAATCTTCCTTGTCTTAACCATTCAGTAGGAATAGTTCTGGTGAGAGGCTCTTTCTAAATGTCACTGTGAGTTTTTAAGCTGAACATGTAACTCTGTGATCCACAAGGAAACCCAAACACCTGTTGACTACATGTTTTCCTTCATTTTTCATCTAATTGCGATTTACCTGCCTCACTAGAGCAGTGTGAGGATTAACTGTCCTCGGGTAACGTTCAAGTCTGTAAAGTTTTTCTGCCTCCTCAGGGCACATATTATCCAAGACAGACAGAACTGAAATACTAATAAGACACTTAATGTGCAGCAGCCTCAAATCATCTGTGCTCTGCATTACCTCGTTAGATAGCTGGTAACTTCCTAAGTCCTTCTGACAGAGACACCAGCAATGGGATCAACATCCAAGTCTGCGTGGCCCAGACTGGGCCATGAGCTTCCCTTTCAAAGCCTTTGGAAGAAGCACATCTTAACCATCAAATTAGGTGGCTAGGTTGGGGCCCTCTGCACCTGCTGGGCATGTAGGGGGATGTGGCTGCCATCATATTTTGACACAAACATTTGACAGATTCTCCATCCTAAGGAACATTTCTCACATCCAAAGGTTAATCTTCTCTTGTTTTTTTCTTGTCACTGCTGATATTTTGTGCCCATTTTCACTTTGCTGTTGGGGGCTGTCCTACGCACTGTAGGATGTTGAGCAGCATCACTAGGTTCTATGCACCTAACAGTAGTCCCTGTCCCCTCTGAGTTGTGACAGTCCAAATTGTCCCTGGACATTACCAATTGCTTCTTGGGGTGGGGGCACACATTGGCACGAGTCAGTGTGAACTCTCAATGTATTACTCAGATTCAGGTGAGCCTCTACATAAGCATCATCCTCCGGTGTGCACAGGGTGGCGTCAATGTCAGAGTCCTTGGAAGGCACTCTCGGTAGTTCCCTATGGTGCATTCTGCTCCCTCCACATGAAGCTGAGGGGACACACATTTTCACAGCTGAGACAGCATCCTATTTGTTGCTTATTTGTTCAGTTTTAGATCCATCCCCTAGTTTTCTCACAGCTCTGGCAGGCCAAGATCTCTAATTTGCACAGAATTAAGTATTGTTTGGTCCCCTGCACCTAGTCCTTAGCCACCAAAGATTTGATGTTTACTTTAAAATGGTACTTTGCGAGCTCCTTTGTAAACATCCTTAGCTGCGACATGTTTGAACTCAAGGAGTGTCACACTGGGGGAGCTATGGTAGTGGTGGGGGGTGGAGAACGTCCATCAAGGGGCGACAAACTCTGTTGGGTGGCATCTCTTCCCTCCAAATATCTCATTAGGGTCCCCAGGTTTGGCCTCCATCTCCTTCATATCCCGCAGTCCAATTTAATTGAGTGACGGCCTTGCCACGGCACACTGCTCTTTCGACAGGAGGGTAAACTCATTCTGCCCATCATGACATTTGCTTTCTTAAGAGTCTTACAATAAGCAGCTTTAATAATTAAATGCAGGTCATATTGCAGCCTCCCCTTTCAAGCCTGTCTCAGGGCGCAGTGGGTTCTTTCTGATGGCTGGCTTTTGGCCACGTGGTTTTCGAAGCTGGTTGGGTTTTGTATTTTGTTTGTGTGCATGACACTTCTCCTCACTAGAAACCCCAAACCTCAGCAGAGCACAGACCCACAGTGAACAGCTGAAGGGCCTGTGGATTTTCTGTAGACGGATAAATGGTGACAGAGAGAAATGTCAGACCCTGGTTTCTGGCAAGGGCCTCAGGGCAGTCTTCCTGTCGTGGTCAGTACTTCCCATTTGTCACCTAGAATAGTTCACACTAGGAGACAAATCCCTTGGGTTAGTTTAGCATACACATCCATTCCCCTCAAACTGGGATGGACTTGTCAAAAATAAAGCAAATCTTTAAAATAACCTAATAAGAAAAATTCCAGGAAGGACTAAAGATAATTCTTACCTATAGTGGCCATTTTAGACAATAGATTTCTCTTGGGGGGACTTATAGTGATTGTAGTAAGTTTGGATTTAGTTTAACCCAATGCTGATTTTGCACATTACGGAGATTTATCATCTTTAAGTAAGGTGCCAGATGAATGCCTTAAAATAGAGGCAACTTTGTGTGAATTCTCTATAATAGAGCAAAATCTGATTGCTCTATTAATAGCCAGTTGTTGGCCTTGAGAAGGCAGTATGGCAGCGTTTTTAAAATTCATCATCTCTGCATAATTAGTTGTGAACCTCTAAATATTTGAGCTGAAGGATTAACCAGGAACTAAGGCTGTCATCCCTCAGCGTCCCTTTCAATATTGTTCCACAGTCATCATTTTCTTGTGTTTTTCTAATTACTGCAAAACCAATTGTTTTTTAACTCAGCTGCCCCAGTTCTTTGTAATTTGTTGAATGTAATTACCTTCAAATGAAGAAAATGTACTTCTTGTTCAGGAAATTGGGGCTTGATTAGATGAGCATCATCAGGTGGCTGTGAGACCCCAGTTGGAAAACTTTGCTAATTTCATCTAACCACTGGCCTTTTGGGAGTATGGGGCTCCTCTTGAAAAGAGCCCCATATTGTGATGATCTGCAGACTGGAACAGGGTTTGGAAGAGAAATTTTATGGAAACCATAAAGATCTAGAAATCCTGGTTCTCTGACTTGAGCAGCCAACAGTATATGGTGATAGGCAGTAGGACACAATGGTTTTAAGTTCTTGATTATCTCCTTTCTCCAATGATCTGTCCCTAACCAAGACCTTGACCAGTACAGTGAGTTTCCTGAATTTTGATGTAACATTCATTTGTTAAAAAAACCCTATGATGTGCCGTGCCTGGTGTTAAGTTCAGGTCATAGGTGTGTAGCTATCCTGGCTCCAGTGAGAGCTGAACAAGCAGAGAAACAGCTATAATATCAAGTGACAGAAATAAGTGCAGGGTCTTCCAGGAGCACAGATAAGGAGGAGGGGCTGGGCTGTGGGTGCAGCAGACAAAGAAGTATACTGAAAGACTTCCTGGGAGGTGAAGCCTTGAATTGAACTGTAAAGACTAAGTAGGGGGTAAGTTAAAGGTCACCGAAGATGAATATTCATATGAAAGCCATTCCAGGAAGGTGGGTCCGCATGAGCAAAGGCACAGATGCCCCTCACAGCATCCTATATTCAGGATACAGCAGGCCAGCAGGCATTTTAATGATGTAAAAAGTTTAATACAGGAAATTTAAAAAATGAGGCTGGAGATCCTGTGGTTCTGTGTGGCCAGCTGTACTTAGTCACCTGGCTTCTAAGACACCACATCTCCCACTCTTCCCCTCCCTGGATGCTTGATCCTGCTCAGCCTCTCTAGGTGGGTCCGCTCTTTCCCCTGTCCTCTGAGGTAGGAGAACACAGATCTCTTTCCATCTCCACTCTCTCCTCTCCTGGTCTCATCTTATCCTATGGCTTTGGACGCCACCCACATCCTGATGACACTCAGATCCCCACGTCTAGCCTGATCTGGTCTGCTGACCTCCAGACCTGTCCACCCACTGCCACCACCATCTCCACTTGCAGGCGTCATGGCCTCAGATGTAGCATGTCCGCAGGGAGTTGTGCATCTGTCTCCCGGCCCCCAACCTTCTCCGCTGGAGCCCCTAGCAACACTGGCCCTTCCAGGACCCAAAGCTCAGCCTCATCCACGACCCACTCTTTCACTCACTGCCACTGCCAGACTGTCAGTGAATTCCTGTTCTGTTTTTCACTACATCAGGAGTCAGGCTAATCCCTCCCCCTGTGCCAAACAGTGAGCCTCCTGTGACTATCGTATTTAAATTGAACTTAATTGTAATTAAGAAATTCAAGAAAGAAATAGAGAAAGGGTCCAAGTAGGAACTCTTTGGAAAACTAGAACAAAAATTAAACTAAAAAAACCCACCTCCTGACTGGCACTAGTGGTATTTCAAGTCTTAATAGAGAGAGCAGAGCCAGAGCGTCTCTATGACAGCAGGCAGGTGCGTCAGCCAGGGCCAATCATGCCCTTTACTATGCTGGGCCCAGTCCATGCCAGATGCTGAAGCCTCCTCCCTGCAGACTATAACAGCCTCGGAGTCAATCTTGCCTTTTCAAGGATCCTTTAGAAACATCTCAGGTTAGCTCCCTCCTGTGCTTAAACACGTCCAGAGCTCTGTGCATGTCTCTCAGAGCAGAGCTCCCAGGACTTCTGGCCCGTGTCACCTCCAGCTCATCTCGGCCCTCTTTTGACCTCTTCTCTCTGCCATAGCCACGTTATGTCCCTTCCTTCCTCAGGCTTTGGCTGTGCCTCTTGGGAACAGCTTTCCCCGCCAGTCTGCTGGCTCACTCTCTCTTCTCCAGAGGCTCTGCTCCAGTCACCTTCTCAGAGAGACCTGCCCCAGGACTCCTGTTCCCCCTCGCCTGCTCTGCTGTCCTTTCATAATGCTCCTCTACTGTGACAAACTATATCCACTTATTGTTCATTATGTCTAGTGTCTATTCCTATATCTGGCAGGGATCATTGTCCACTTGCTCACCTCCAGAAAGGTGGCCCCAGGAGGTGCTCAGCAAATAGTTGGTCAATACTGGACAGACTTTTAGAGCTGGAAGGGCTCCCCCAAACCATTCTGGGTTGGGCAGCTGAGGGTTGGTGAGATGAGATAATTCACTATGGACCCAGGAAGAGCCTGGAGTAGGAGCTCCCCTGATCCCAGGCATTTTTACTGGGCAAGACTGTGATAACCCACACCTTTCCCTTAAGATGTCTCGGCTGGAGGGGCACCAGTGAACCACAGGGAGCCAACAGGGACAACTAACTAAACTATCAGGGATTTTTGATACTTTCTTTTTCTTAGGTGGTTGTTGTTAGGTGGTGTTAAGTCGGTGTTCGATTCATAGTGACCCCATGTACAACAGGTGAAACACTATTGTCAGTGCTTCTCTGCTATTTGTAGGGTTTTCAATGGATGATTGTATTTGGGGAGTGGGTTGTCAGGTCCTTCTCCCAAGCCTACAGAACCTGGTATTTGTAGGTATTCTCCCATCTAAGTACTAATCAGACCAGACCCTGCTTAGCTTCAGAGATCTGACGGGATTGGATGCCACAGTGCTATGGCTAAAGGTCTTCTTAGGTACTACCTTTCCAATATGGTTTGTCCCCACTAAAACTCGTGTTGAGTTTTGGCCCCAGTATAATGGTGTTGAAAGGCAGTACGGCTTCATTGTTGACTGGCAATTTTATGCAAAAATTCTTCCATGTCACTAGCTACTTTTTTTTGTAATTAAATGTTAAAATGAAGCAATCTAAATAAACCTCAATATACTTTACTTATACATAATGTATTGAAATAAAACTTTGTACATAGCTTCTAAATAATTTTCAATATTTTTTGTGTGATAAACTGTATAGCATTCATCTATATGCAATGGTACATAATAGGTTTTACAAATATATCTAGTTTCACTCTGCTTTCCTTTTGAAGAGCATACTCTATATGCTCCCATGGACTTCATGTTTATGCCAGTGATTTTTTTACTCCTAAAATGTGGTCTTTAAGTTTGCCTGAAAGCCTGGAAGGTGAATCTTTGTAAGAAGCTCTTTTAAAGGTACCAGAGAAAGTGCCAGGTTCTATACTACATTCATTTGACTTACTGGTTATTCATTCTCTAGCTACTTCTAGTAGAAATTGTCTGTGTCTCATTTTATTTTGTAAATTATAGTTATAGTAAAATTTAAATGCATCGAATAAAGCACAATTGATCAAAAAATATTAGTTTTTTATACCATTATAATTCTCTTCCAACAAACTACCATTTTCCAGATCACTACTACATCTTCTAAAGTTCCTCAGGCAATCGATGAGTCTGCATGTAACTCAATAAAAAATTCTTCACCATTGCAATGTCATCTTTGAAATATTTGTGATATTAAAATTGTGGTAAAAACCTTAATATTTAGAAAAATGATTCTTTTTTACAATAAAGTGAACATGACTGAACATGACCAAGAAAGCTTTTACAAAATCCTGTATTCCTCTGAGCTTTAAAGATTGTATAAGCTAATGCAAGTGTTGAAGGAGTTAATGCAAACAGGAGTTAATGAAGTACTGTCCACAATGGTTGGCTTGAAAATGTGAATTTATTCATGACTGGTCAACAATGTGTTAAAAGGCACTTGGGATCATGAGTGATATGCCCTCATGAATGGATTAATGTAGTTCTCAATGGAATGGACTAGTTCTCCTGAGAGCAGATTGTTACACAGCAAGTCAACTCCTTCTCCATTCCCCAATCCCCAGCTACATATGTCTGCATCCCTTCTGCTTCCACCAGGTGGCCTCACCAGAAGCATGCTGGTGCTATGATCTTGTACTTCAGAACTATAAGCTCCAGAAACTTCATTTCTTTATAAATTACTCAGTCTCAAATATTCTGTTATAGCAAAATGAAACAGAAAGATTGTAAGCCTGTGGGTGTTTCAATCATTGGTCCCAATTCTCTGGTGACTTGTAAGAAACAAGGAACAAAGTGATGGATCCAGATTAATGGGTTATTTTTACATGCCAATCTTTTACCCTCCTTTACCCCTGACAATACAAATGCCAAGGCTCTCCAAAAATTGGAAACACACAGGGTTGCTAGAATATTCTTTTCCATAATCACCTGTTTTTAAAAAGAAAATCATCATTTCATCATAGAATTTCTACATTAATATTTGAGAAAAAGTTGGTTAGTAGGGAAAGAGTGATTCTTCATTACATCATTAAAATATTTCTGACAATTCAGAATGCATTAGAAGAAAAGCAGACTCTGGATCAGGGGTTCATATGATTTGTTATCCTGTAAGGAAGTGCCACCTGAATCTACAAAATTTTAAGTGCCAAAGGCTTATGAGTTTTCCTTTCTTTCCTTCCTTCCTTTCTCTCTCTCTCTCTCTCTCTCTCTCTTTCTTTCTTTCTTTTTTTTGTGATACCTGGGAGTTAAATCCAGGGTCTTTCACATACCTTGCAAGTGCTGTATCACCGGGCTGCACACTAAGCCCACTTTTTTTTTTTTTTTTTTGAGACAGGATCTTGCTAAGTTGCGCAGGCTGCCTCTGACCTTGAACCTGCAATCCTCCTGCTTCTGCCTCCCGAGTTGCTGGGATTATAGGTGTAAGTCCCTGTGCCTGGCTAGGTGATGATTTTTCTACTGCTAATTCTGCTTCAAAGAGAAAGCCAGACAGGAGCTTGGATCTCACACACAGTCCTGTTCACAATGACACAGCTAACAGGTCCAGAGCTATACAGCTGGATGTTAGCAAAGAGCCTGGAAAACTCCATCCATGGTTCATTGGATGATTTAACTTGCCAATGGCTGTAATTAAGAACAAAATTATCTTTATAGTCATCCCTTCATTATTGAGATAACTCAGTTGGCTTTAAAGATGCCAGATCAGAAAACAAAATCTTTACAGGCTGCACTGCAATGTCTGGAAGACAGTACTAGGAAACAAATTGATGCTCACAGACAATCTTCTGTATGTACAAGAAAATTAGATCTCAGGGGAGACATGGAGCTAAAATGTAAAGTCAAGGTGGGAGGAGGCTGAGCACAGGAAAGGCAGTCAATCGCTTCTTGGAGGGAGGAGCCTGTCTGTCCAGGGTTCCTGCTCCCATTATCTGGGGTGGCCATCTTCCCTGATTTGACTAGTTTTTCCCGCCAACTCCAAAATCATTATTTTCATAGTCTGGTCCCTGTCCCTGTTGCTGCTACCACTGGGTACCTTGTCCTAAATGAGCCACATATGTCTGTTAAATCCATCCACACAAATGGAATGGAGAGAATTCTCATCCAGGGAGGATGAGAGGTCGGCTGTGTTTGCATGCAGTGCCATTCCCACTGCCCAGCTCTCCTTCCACCCAGGAAAAACTCTGGCTTGCTGGTTTCTCTGCCTCCCAGAGGTCTGAGGGAGTCTGTTCAACTGTCAGGGCTGCAGAAAAGGGCCTGCAATAAGGAAGCTGCAAAGGGCACTCTGCCACAGTCCCAGGCTCAGGCAGGTCCCCCCACCAACCCACTCTGAATTTTGGACACTTCTTTGTAGGGTCTTAGTTTTCTCAAGTGCTCATAGGAGCTGCTGTTCCAAGCCTACTGGCTTATTTAGTTAACAGATCTCAATATTGGCATTCCAGTATCAGAGACTATTAAAAACATGAACCTTGGGAAGAAAAGAATAAATATTTGCCTCATTTATAACTTTCTTCCAACTCACAAAAGGAAGGGAGCCTTTAGAAAAATAAGAGCTTGCTGTCTGTAGAAAATCCTCCAATCTACAGATAGTTCGTGGGTCAGCAGACTCAGTCTTTCTTCTTGCTCCCAGGCACACATAACCTGTTCCCCACCACCCCATGGATATCTCTGGTGTGGCAAAAATGCCATGTACAGCAATTACTGAGGGGGGCTGATACTGTACAGGTTTTTTCTGGGTACAAACAACCAGAACACTGGATCCATGTCTGCAACTCCTCTGGGGTGAGTCAGGGGTATTTGGTATTTGGGACCTTCTTTGATGTTTGTAGACTGCCCCATTTGAGCCTATTATTCTCCACCTATCCTGGACAGTTTGCATACAGATATATGGGATGAGTACCTAAAGTTTGTTTGGGATGTCATTTGGTTAGCAATTACACACATTTTAGGATGGAAGCTCCCTCTGCTAATGTTATCATTTCAAGCAGCCATTCTTTTCCTTTTTCCTTCATTCATTTACTCACCCACTCATTCAACAGGTGTTTATTGAGTACCTAATCCATGCCCAGGGCTTAGCTCAGTTGGTAGGATACTGTGCTATACTCTCTGAGGACCAGGCTTTGATCCCCAGCACCAAAAAAAAAAAAAAAAAAAAACCAGGAGAAGGATGTGACAGTCCACTTCTGAATCAATCCTGAAACAATCAGCCATTGAAAACCCTATGAGGGTCACTATGAGTCAGACTCAATTCCATGGCACATAACAACAATAACAATCCATAAGCCAGCAGTGTGTCAGGTTCTAGGGGTGCAGATCTCAATACTGGACCTACCAGTTATCCAGTAGGGATTATATCTGGGACTAATGCTAAATCTACTGACCATGGTTCCCAGGGAACCCTGTGTCTAGAGTTCCAGAAAGACTCCAGGAGCACTTTCTGAGTATGATGAGATATATCCCTTTATTATCCATTCAATAACCACTAATAGAACCAGCACCTAACTGGTTAGCAAGAATGTAAGGGTAATTTTTCCTTCCAACTTATGGTGCCTTTCTGTCAGCAAGGTAGAATTCTAAGTTCCAAGCCACAGCAGTGACTCTTATAAGTAAGGGCAGGATTCGCAGCAGGCAAAGCTGGTGCAGGATGAGAAGATAAAGGACCCCAGAGAAGTGGGTACTAGTGGGTGTGCAGACTAAGGAGTGCTTGGCCATTACACATAGAGGAAACAGGTCCCCTTTGGGCCAATGCTTAGCTACTTAATTTTTACTTTTATAGAATTACTCAATCTCCTTTGCCACTGTCACCAATGGTTGATTCTGAATTGGGTTCTCCCTCCAATTCTGAGTATTTTTAAGGTTTTCTCACTTTTGCAGTCCTCAAAGCATTTGGTCCCATGGGACAGTGTTAGCAATGCTTTGCCAAGTATGTTCTGTGGACAAGCAGCACCAGCATCACCTGGGAACATGTTAGAAAGGATGAGACCTCATTCCACATATACTAAATCATCTGCATGCTGCGTGCAGGTGGGGCAGCCAGCTGTGCACCCCTCCAGGTCATTCTGATCAGCTCTAGTTTGGGAAGCACTGATGTGGACGCATCCTAATGGTTTTATGTTTATCTTCTGGCATGATAGAATACAATGGTTTATTCCTTTGTCTCTTAGATCCACTTCCTGTGAAGGCAGCCATTCTGACAGAGAGCTAGACCCGGAGTTCAGAGGCTCAGCTCTAGCCTCAGTGCCACACAGATTTTCCCTGGGACCTTAAACCTGGTCTTGTATGTCTCTGGAGTTGGTTCTTTGCCGTAAATCATAAATCTTTTCCCCTCTTTGTCCCTGTGCGCATTGCCACATTGAAGTGCACAAGGTGTAAAAAGGCTCAGCCACACTGGGTATAGGTAGCTCAGATATGGGTAAGTCTTGGCAGGTCCTCATCATAGCTGGGCAGAGACTATAGTAAAAACAGCAGCAGGGGCTCTTGATATTGGAGTTGGGAGAACAAAAGGCAGCAGAAGTGGAAGGGGTCAAAGAAGGGCCAGGATGCTCTGGTAATCGGTCTGCATGCACTTTCTCCATCCTTCTCACCACCAAGCATCCCCAAAGACCCTGCCATGGGGCAGCCACAGGATGAGTTGGGATATAATAAACAGCATCAGTATGCTGAGAGTAGTCAGATGGAAGGAGAACAGAAGGGAAGTCAAGTAATCTCAGGGGATGAACAGAGCCTCTGAGCCACAAGCTTCTCCTGAGATCCAACCACATGTCAGGGCAGATGAATTATCTACAGCAAAAATCATGGGCACTGGAGAAACTCAGGTCTCAGTGATCCTGGCAAGTCATTGGACCCACTCCAAACCTCAGTTTATTTGTCCTTCAAGGGACCAGAATTACACCTGCTTTCACTGTGTCATGGGAGCAAGGTGAAGGTCAAAGCAACTGCTGAGATAATGAACAAGGCAAAACATTCTAAACAGTGCCCTGTGGCCTGTGAGGGTGAACGCTTACTCCACAGTATTGAACCAGGGGAGAGCATCCATACTCTCAAGAATCTGGGTGGAAGTCAGAAGCACTTCAGAAGCACTATTCTGAATTCCTCAGAATAAATGTGACGGCACCTAACAACAACAACAACAACAACAACAACAACAACAACAAGAATCCATGGTGAATTACTATTCAGGGAAAAGTTTAAGCCTTGGACCTTGGATCAATTAACCAATGGAAAAATTGATTTAAAATTTAATTATCACTAAAGTGTTTAAGGAGTCCACTTTTCACAATCAGGACCAACAGATGGATGGCACGCTTCCATTGGCCCCCCTTACCTGTGCCTGGGATGCAGCATCCTCACCCCCCCGGTCTGTGAGGGGCTCCCTTGCTGGTATGTCTTCAGCATATTCAAAGGATGAGCAAGTCTGAGGCCTTGGCTCTGCTTCATTCTGCTTTTGCAAACCAGTTTTTCCTAAACGAAGAGAGGTATGTTAAATCATGAGCAAGCTTTCACCAACTTTTTAAGGTTTAGGGAATGGGACGGATGGGGAGACATTGTTGTTGTTACATGCTGTCAAGTTGGTGTCCAACTTACAGCGATGATATGTACAACAGGTGAAACACTATTGTCAGTGCTTCTCTGCTGTTCTTAGGGTTTTCAATGGTGGATTGATTTTTGGGAGCACGTTGCTAGGTCCTTCTCCCAAGCCTACAGCTCCTGGTGTTCCCAGGCAGCCTCATATCCAAGTAGTAATCAGGCCCGACCCTGCTTAGCTTCTGAGATCTGATGGGATTGGATGCCACAGCACAACAGTTGCAGGCAGGGAGACGTTGTTGTTGTTAGGTACCCTCGAGTCGCATCCGACTCATAGCGACCCTCACAGGACTTTCAATGGCAGATTGTTTCAGGATTGCCCTGGGAGTGTGTTGCCATGTCCTTCTCCCATTTTTGTGGTGCTGGGAATCGAACTCAGGACCTCAGAGACTGCAGAGCGGCACTCTACCAACTGAGCTAAATCCCAGCCCCCAGGGAGACATTAGGAAATAATAAAGAAGGCCTGAATACAGTGAAAGTTGGGTTTCAGGCCAGTCTGTCTGCCATAAGTCTGTGGTATGTAAAATATATGTGTAACCATGTATATATATCTATCTATAGAGGATGTCCACCTTAGAAGCCCTAAGGCAAGTTGTCCTGGGACCCAATGTTTTCTATAAAATGTTGATACTTTTCAGGTTAGAAAGGGTTCAGCAGGCAAACTGGGAAATATTGAGGTTATCCCTCAAATAATGTTATTCACCAAATAACAAACAGATTTTGGAGGACTTCCCAGAGCCCTCACTGTGTTAATGGGCATTGTCATAGTTTCCAAAGAAAGGATTTGAATTTGCAGGTTTTCCTCAACATAACTGAGCAGGGAACCCTTATTTTCTTAGAATACCTATTAAGGTCATTTTGAATAATGTGGTCTGGGCAACTTTGCTCCAGGCTCATAAAGATCTTTCAGGACAGTACTTCCCAAGTTTTAATGGGTTTAATGTGCACACACATTAGCTGAGTTTTTGCTAAGTTCCAGGTGCTGATTCAGGAGGTGTGGGATGGGCTCTAAGCTTCTGTAGTTCTGACTAGCTCCCAAGTGGTGACAATGGTACCAGTTCGTGGACCACACTTAGAGTATGAAGATTGTAATTAGCAGAGACTGATTAAAGAAAGTTTCCCTGTTGCCCATAATAACAGATTAACCTGCAGAGTGCATTTCTTCACCATGTCAGAAAGGAGAATGGCCATTATAATCCTCTAGCCTCAACGATTATCAACAGGACGTGCTGCAACAGCCTCTCCACAGCAGTTTGCTTATGTGGAGAGGCAAAGTAATTGTACTTTCATCAGCACAGTGGGATTTGTACAGACAGTTCTGTGTTTGATAGGGAGATAAGAGAAAACCAATTCCAATGTATACATTAAACGGGAAGTGACTGCTCACAAGGAAGCAGGTATAATTCCATTTTCCTTTTGTTTCAGCTAATTCTCCATTCTCTAATATTTCACATGAATAACAAATGGCCACTGAGAACAGAAAAGCATTGGAAAGCCTGCTCTGCCTCTGGACCACAGATGTCACATGGTGGACAGGAAATTTCAGGAGGGACAACCCAAAAATGCCCTGCTGTGTGTTCACCTCGCTCTCTACCATATACTACTTTTTTACAATACTTCATGACAATTTAATTAAGACACAACCCTCAAAACCTGGTGCAGTGAATATTAGCAGCAAGATCAGAACAGTCTCCCTCCTATCCCCTTCTTATGAAGCAATTCAAGGCTTGCGGTTTCTATTCAATTTGTTATAATGACAGTGTTTAATCATGGAGTCTACTCGGCAGCCCGCTGCTGAATTGAGGTCACACATGTGACTATTCAGGCATAGAGCACATAATCTATAACTAAGATTTTGCCCCTGAATTTCTGGTGACTGTGTCATTAATTAACAATGCACTTATTTAAAAAATAATATGCATTATAGCCTTTAAAAATGTAACCTTGGCTGGAATGAGCAGAACTTTGCAATGAGGCATTCATGGCAGTTGGTATTACCATTAGAAGGAAGAACTCTGCCATGGGAATAGCTCAGTATAATCATTCAAAAATGTCTAATTAAAAATCTTCTTTTCTAATTTCTCAAAAACCTATACTATAATATCCGCTTATGGTTGCTTCCTAATCACCTAGGCATAAATGAAAGTGTTCAATTTTGAGTTCTTGTTTCATATACTTATGCATGTTGTCAGAGCAACAGAAGCCACACATGTCAAAAATTATTTAGTGTCATCCTAGCCTGGCATAAATATTTTTAATCTTGAGGGAACAATGAAAAACCTTTGACCCTTAGCCTGGCCTTGTCTTTAATCATGAAAACTTGTTTCCACTGAATGCATTGAAGGATAGCACTTCCTAACAGGAAGGAACACTGCTTTCTGTTTAACATAGTATTCTACTGATGTGTCAAACTAAGTCTCATATAGTTCTATATGTAGATATATGTGAATAAGACAGAATGCATTAGAAGACGTGGGTTCTGCTTACAGGGAAAACGACATTTCAGTTACAATTATGTCTTGAGCTTAAATTGGTCTATATTCAGAGTGAAGTTTTATAGGACAAAATCCTGTGACTATATATTATATGATTTTTTTTCCTTAATCAATTCACATGGCCATCTACTGGTGCTTACAAATTTGTTTCCTTTTATGTGTGTTCATTCCCTAATATAATACTATGAGTTGATGATGTCTAATACATACTGTCTTATTTTTTGGTGGAGGACACGAAGGGATTTTCATAACCCCCTAAATCCATAGGGCAGAGGTCACAGACTGACTTATCATCTCCTGCTGGGAAGCTTCCCACTTTTGTCAGCAAGTGCATTAATATGGTGGGAAAAATCTCATTTGGAAGGCAGCTGGCATTATACCTGAGGAGGCTGGTTTGGGAGCATGACTTTGAGGAGGTTGCATCCCTCTGGACGTCATGACTGGGTCAGATATGGAGTGAACAATGGTGGTCTCTGAAGAACGCTGGCAGTCTGCAGAGGAAGGTATTTCTCGTTCCAGGGTTTGGGCTCTGATGGAAGAATCCGTGGAAGGGGCTGGCTGGAGAGACAGGAGAGGCTCTGCCTCCTTTGGGGATTCTGGCTGGCATATGTACCGTCCTGTTGAGCGATTTCCTGAGTCTGGGAGTGGGAAGGTTCCAATCCCACTGTCCAATGTTCTCATTTGGCAGTTTGATTCTGACACAGAGGGAGAGAAAGGATTAGAGAGGCTCTCAGAAAAGGACAAAGAGATCATTGGTATTTGGGTATGATATGGAGGAAAGGGGGACACCCAGAGGGAACAACGTATAAGAAAAGAAAAATGATACTCGTTTGGAAATAATGTAGTAAATTTCCAGTGAAGTACATGAAACAGACCTTTAGCTGAACATGAAATTATCCCCTCCACATAATGAGGTAAGAAGGCCAGCCTGTTACAGGCTATAATAGTCACATGCATATATTCACTTAGATGGTTCTCTAGAGTTATAATAAAAAAGGAACAGTCATTAGAGACCAACAATTAGTTTTGATTATCTTTAGTTCAATCTGGGACTCATGTGACTTCAATTAAGTGAAATTTATTAACTGAAATAAAATAAGTAATGAGCACACATAACAAATTGAAGTGATGTCCTAACAAAGCTAATTGTGTATCTCTTGCATGAATTATCACCCACTTAGCAGGTGACTCAGTCCCTGGCCTCTCAATTTGACTGTGAGGACAGGTCATTCCAAAGGGTACCTTACCCATCATAACACCACTTATCATGTGAGCTTCATTTGACACAACTGCCAATTGAAGTCTTACTGAAAAGACAACGGAGCCACTTTCTTTCATTCTCACCTTATGTGATGATAAAACTCATCAGTACCCTATGCATTTGTCATCACTCCCAGGAATCCCAGTATTCTCCAGCACAAATTACGTGGATTTCACTCTGTTTGTGACATATTCTGCTAATTATATCTCATCTTTAGAAAATTTTACATATAAGATTTCTGAAAAAAATTTCATATTCAATTTCTAAAATGGAGGTGTGGTTTAGCCAAGCTAATGAGATAGCTTCCAAGATCTGGTTGCCATCCAGAAAGTTTCTATTCCTACAACAAAATCTTGGAATGAAATTTCCTTAGTTTCATATTATAAGTATCCTTTTTAGTCTGGCACTGGGTAAGAGGTACAGCTCAGCATTGTGTTAACCATGGTGGGGAGGAGAATAGGTTATGACATAAGCTTTGTATCAAAAACTCAACAGCTACTATTTCTTTGGTGATTTATGGGATGGTGGCTTGTGATGTTGTCCCTTGCCAGAGATAGTGTGAATCTCTGCATGGGAACCTTAACTTCTCAGGGTCTTAAGTTCCTTACAGGGTTTCTATGGGTATAAAAATATGTTCACCACTGAATCCCTAGAATTTACAATGATACCCAGCACATTATGAGATGGTCAAAAGATTAAAAGTAGAACTACTGTATGACCTAGCTATAATACATCTGGGGATGTATCTGAAGGATTCTAAATCAGCATATGAAAAAAATGTCAGCAGTGCTATTTACAATAGCCAAATCATGCAATCAGCTGAGGTGTCTATCAGGGGATGAAAGGATAAAGAAAATGTGATATATAAAAACATGGAGTTTTATTCAGTCATAAAAAATGAAATTATGTTGTTTGCAGGAAAATACAGATCATCATGTTAGATGAATCATGTTAAATGAAAAAAGACAGATTCAAATAAGTATCATATGTTTTCTCTCATATGGAATTTAAGGGGAAAAAGGATATGAAAATAAAAGAAGAGGGTCACTATTGTTGTTAGGTGGTGTTGAGTTGTGTCCTACTCATAGCAACCCTCATGGGGTTTTCAATGGCTGATTTTTTCAGGATTGCCTCGGGAGTGGATTGCCATGTCCTTCTCCCATGTTTGCAGTTTGGGAATCAAACTCAGGACATCAGAGACAGCAGAGCAGTGCTCTACCAACTGAGCTAAATCCTGGGGTAATGAGGTAGAGTGATAAAAAGGGTAATAGAAGGGGTACATTATATGCATGTATGGAAATGTTATGATGAAACTCATTACTTTGTCCAATTAATATATGATAATTTCAACCCCCATCCCCTATTTATCTGCCTGCTTGTTATGTTGTAGTGGTTTGTGTGTTGCTGTGATGCTGAAAGCTATGCCACCAACATCTCAGATACCAGCAGGGCCACACATGGTGGACAGGTTTCAGCTGAGCTTCCAGACTAACACAGACTAGAGAGAAGGACCCGGCAGCCTACTCCTGAAACAATTAGCTATTGAAAACTCTATGAATAGCAGAAGAGCACTGTCAAATATAGTGCCAGAAAATGAACTCTCCAGGCTAGAAGGAATTCAAGAAACTACTGGGGAAAAGTTGTCTCCTGAAAGTAGAGTTCATCTCAATGATGAGAATGGAGTAAAGCCCCTGGGACCTCTAATTGCTGATGCACCATGATTCAAAATGAGAAGAAATATAGCAAGTTCAACAATGGGATCAAATGTAAAAAGATTGTGCTCATGGTACAGTTTTGAGTAGTGCTTCATTCTGCTGTACTTGGGGTTTGTTATGAATCAGATCTGACTTGCAGCACCCAACAACAACAATTTCAAAAAAGTAGAGAGAAAACCTTAGCTTGCTTTTTAGTCTTGAGGAGATAGACCCCACTCCCTAAGCCAGCATATGTTAACCTAGGCTTTAACACAAGATCATGGGGCAGTTGTAGGAAAGAGGGCAAAAAAGAGATTTAGGATTGGAAAAAAATGGTGAAGAAAGTCTGAGCCTGGCAACTGTCTTCTTATTTGCCTGTCCCTTAATACACAATACTGTCATGGCAGAATCTATAACACAGAGCTTCTGGAATTCCTCCGTTCTCTGATTCTCTGAGAACTGTATGTACTTACACTAAGCTAAGAAACCACCTGCCATGAAGGTTGTTTTATTTTTAAAAATTCCAGATGCCAAATGTGAAGAACATGAAGGACTCATTTGTAAATACTGATGAAATGAGGTGTGGACACTCAGGGGCTCAGGCACAGTCCAAGTATCACCCTCAAGCAAATTTCTTCAGAATGCATATACCTTGGGAAAACAAAGTTAATACTGAAAATGCTGACGCTGCCTTTATGTAGTTTCTTTAAAGCACTATTACTTTTCTTGCAGTTCATAAAAATAGGGTAACCTGAAAAAGTGTTGGATACTGTACTTCTGAGGCCAGGTTTTTTTTCTCAGAGAATTAAAAGAACCCACAAAATAATTAAATGACTGTAATGCGAACAAAGTTCATAGGGCCAAGCCTGCCTTGCATCTTCAATGAGCTGACTTGGTCCTGCCCTTGACAAGTGTTGAGTTCACATTTATGGCTGTGAGCACAGCTGCCAACAGGGCCTTGCTAATGAGTTCAAGGGTCAGGTTGCTCGATGTGCCAGCGGGCTTCATTCTTCCAAGGTCACCAATTACATTTCTCACCTTGGTCAGCCCTCTTGCTTATTCCCATTGTCCCTTTTGCCTTCTATCAGTCTCTCAGGGTAACCCCTCACACTTCACCACCACCACCATTCCCCAGACATTTCCTTGGATGACTTTGGGCACTACATCGCTGTTGGGGATTTTTAAAATTATATTTCCCAGCTAGAGTCCCTCATAACAGCCTGAGGGGCTGACCCCTAGTTGACCCCAGGGCTCACCTCACTCACTCAAAACAGCCCCTCCCATCGAGTGAGCAAAGATGGCCCCCAGCCAGCTTGACCAGCCTCAACCACCATAACTTTGATTGGCTCCCCTCACCACCTTGCAGGTAATAACTGTCTCCACTTGGCAGTTATGTCCGTTTGCCCCCTGTACCTGCCAGCTGTGTGCCCTGACTGGCTGAACCCCACCATGTGACCACTCCAGGACCCTATAAAAGCAGGGCTCCTGGACCCCATCGGCAACCTATGATCCCTGTAGCACCACCGATCCTGACCTCTCTGACCATCTCCTGAACCTCATCACCTGGACCAGCGCTCCCTACTCCAGCAAGACCATCTAGCAAGCCGGGGAGATCAAGCCCAGGGGCCCGAAGAGCTGAAGGCATCTAGCAAGCCACGAAGAGCCTCCCAACTCCTCCCATCCTTGGGAAGGAGGCGGGTAAAGAAGGCGAGCCGTGAGAGTCAAGACCATCGGACCTCAACTGAACATCAGCGGCTGTGGCTGTGCCTTTAAGGCTGAGCTGTACCAGCATGGAATGCTGCAGGCCTAGAGCCAGCACTTAAAGGGATAGAGCCTTGCTCTATAGGGGCTGCTTGCTCCTTGCTCTCCATAAGGGGAGCACCCCAATAAACCTTCCCTGTCCTTCTACAACCATCTGAAGGTCTCCCAAGGTCCTTCTTTCCCAACATCGGCCACGTGTTTATGTTGAGGGTTTGGCCCTAACTTTAGCCCGGGCTAGAGCTAAGACCCCGACACATCGCAGTTGTTATGAAGTCGTGGCACACAGAAAATAGATGGGTCATCGAGGAAAATCCCAGCTCCCAGGGACCTGGTCAGTTGAGGCCATTTTAGCAGGACTAGGATCCAATCAGGGCATGCTAGCAATAGAATGATGAGAATGGTCTCAGGATCTTCTTCCACTGACACTTGAATTCATTCCTTTGCAAACGCATGCCATGCGAGGAGATGGCTGCATCTTTAGTAGTTTTTTAGTAGAGTGTATGGGACTTCCTGTAAGCCCTGCTCTTTCCAGAAGTATGTTAAAATGGTTCACATTAGAAATCTCCTCTGGCATCAGGCTTCAGAAGGAGGAAGTGATCTTATCCGAGAGGGCAATGAGTAGCCTATAGGTGGATAGTCAAGTAAGGTTCTGTGTGGGATGGTGGTGAATAAATTCCAGAGAAAAATTTCCACTGGGCATTTTTAAACTGTTACTTTAGGCTATGCTGGGGTTTAGCTCAGATGGTAGAGTGCTGCTCTGTGCTCTGTGAGGCCCTGGATTCTATCCCCAGCTCTGCAAAAAATGGAGCAGGATGTGGCAATCTATTCCTGAAGCAATCCCAAAACAATAAGCCATTGAAAACCCTATGAATAGCAGAGGAGCACTGACATAGTGCTGGACATGGCATAATGTTGGGGGGTGTTTCCTTCTGTTGTACAGAGGGTTGCTATGAGTTGAATCTGTCTATGAAATAAAAGTCCCACTTATCTTGCTGAGTGTAACTCTGCTGCCCCCTGTACCAAGTTGCCTTGGCAGTGGGCTGTAGTTCCATTATCTGAATATTAGAATGCACAATCTTCATCATAAGGATGTTTGGAGGACCAAAAGCAAAGCACATGATTAACTTGGCACAACGCTGGCAACATGTGCACCATTATTAGCCAGAAAACGTCAACGCTCAAAATAAGTGTTAGTAGACTGTGTTGTGGGGGCAGAAATGGATTTTAATTCATCGCTTCCACACTCTCGGAGAAGCCTGTTCCTGATACCATCGTGGCTCTGATTCTACAGTATGATCATTATGTGCCCCAGGCTGATGGCATACACAATTCACTCTCCATCACCAGTGCTCAGCACAGCACCCAATACATAGTCAGCCCTCACTGATGTTACTGAGTGAATGAGTGGATGAAAAGACCAACTGATCTTTCCATTCTTCTTTCTACTCACTGAACATTAGTTCTTTTTTCCTCTTGTGAAATCTCAATACATTTCTTTTTGTTCTGACTCCAGGAACCAAAGCCAACAGCTGACTTCCTTCTCTGTAGCTATTTTTCACATACAGCCAGACTTCATTAATTCAGATGGCCAGAGGGAGAAGACATCAGAATTATTGAGTACTTTAAAGACTGATTTCTTTGTACTTTCAAGTCTTTAGAACAAAGCAGGGTCACCAAGACAAAGGACAGCCAGTGGAATGTTTTGCATATCCTCAGCCCCTGTGCCCCCATCATAGCCTCACTGGGCCTGAAGGTCCCAGATTTAGTGAGAGCCAGTGCGTCACCATTACTTTGGCTCCCATCCTCAGGTATTATAGATGCCATGCTCAATGTTTGTACCTGATTTAACAGCAATACCTACAATAGCCTCACAACTAAGTTCTTACAGAATCCAGTTCCTAGGGGGTTGTTTGTGGTGAGTAGATGAAATGACTCAGTTCCTTCCTATATTTATTTATATAGACAGTGAGTTGCTTTCTTTTAAAATGGAGCATCCTCTTAACTGAATCAATCAAGCTTCTTCCAAACTGGTTTCATTCTTTATTCCTTTGCACAGCAACTATATAATTATAAATATCTTCAGAGGGAAAAGTTGATTTCTGATATTGTTTCTGTTAATATAAATTTCCAAGTGAGTGGAATCTGAATTAGCAATGATTTTGGGTGCTTGGGAAAAGCCCTTCATCCATTCCTTGGCTTTTTCTTCTACAGATTCAAGCATCTCAACTACTTCTTGCAATAATATAGCACAAACTTTTAATCATTTGGATTTGTAAACTTAAAAACTCTTAGCCTTGTTAATGTATCTGTCCAAAGAGATTATCACAAGACAGGCTTAATGAAACCTTATGAGTAATAAATGACTCTGAATATTCAGAAGAATGAAGTGAGATGAGTATAGACTCCAGAGTTGGAAAGACTGAGCTTGTAGACCTACTTTGTTACCCATTGGTTGTGTGACAACAGAGGGTTTTTGACTTGTAAAACCATTGTTGTTGTTAGGTGCCATCAAGTGTGGTGTGAGTCATAGCAACCCTATGTACAACAGAATGAAACACTCCTTAACACTGTACCATGCCTGGCTCTATGTCAGTGCTGCTCTGCTACTCATAGAGTTTTCAGGGGCTGATTGTTTCAGGATGGTTTATTGGGAGCAGGCTGCTAGGTCCTTCTCCCATTTTTGCAGTGCTAAGGATCAATCCCAGGCTTTCAGAGAGTGCAGAGCAGTGCTCTGCCAACTAAGCTAAACTCTAAAGCTTACATAATCATAGATCATTTAAAAATAAGCCTGGCAGAGTACTCACTATGAAGCAGGTGCTTGGTAAGTTTCCATACATGGTTGTGAGGAAGAGGTGAGGGCCCTACAGGTATGCAATGCACACACCATCATGGCATCCAAGACAAACCAAACTGTCTTCTGTGTAGTCCATGCTATACTGCAGCACCTGGGCACATTTTACTAAGCAGTCTGGTTATTTCCTAAGCAACTACCTTTTGGTAACCAATTTCCTGAGGGGTGAGCTCATCAGAAGTGTTAATGAATAACTAATGAATATGGAGAAAGTATTTGGAGTTGGTTGCAAGCTGCCTCCTGTATGAAAACAAGGAAATCCATTTTGAGAAATCCATTTTGGAGCTGGCATTGGACAGGCATTTAAAAAACCTAAACAAATGATGTTTACAGACTTGAAACATAACAGAGAACATTCCCAAGTTAGCATACCATGATTTTCAGTTAGGGGCCTACAGAATACTTGCCCTGAAAGCTTATATAGGTTGAGTACCCCTTGTCTGAATTGCTTGGGACAAGAATGGCTGCAGAGTTTGGAGCTTTGCAGATTTGAGAATAATCAAATAGAGTTTATAGGTTGAGTATCTGTCACCTGAAAATTCAAAATCTGAAATGCTCCAAAACCTGAAATTTTTGAGTATCATGTCAGCATTCAGAAAGTTTCAGAGCACTTTGGATTTCAGGTTTTTAGATTAGGGATGATTAGCCTGCAGTTGTTTCTGTGCAATGATGTAGCCTCTTATGGATTCAGATAAATTACTTTAGTAATCACTTTTTCCCCTCTTTAACCCTAATGTTGTTGCTGCTGATGTTGTTAGGTGCCACTGAGTGGTGTCCGACTCATAGCAGTCCTCGGAGGGTTTTCAATGGCTGTTTCAGGATTGCCTCAGGAGTGGATTGCCATGTCCTTCTCCCATTTTTGTGGTGCTGGGAATGGAACTGAGGACCTCAGAGACTGCTGAGCAGCACTGTACCAATTGAGCTAAATCCCAGCCCATTGTTGTTGTTAGGTGCCCTCAAGTCAGTGTCCAACTCATAGCTACCCTACGTACAACAGGCAAAATATTATTTTAGTGCTTTTCTGCTATTCATAGGGTTTTAAATGGCTGATTGTTTTTAGGAGTGGGTTGGTGGGTCCGTCTCCCAAGCCTACAGCGCCTGGTATTCCCAGGCGGTCTCCCTTCCAAGTACTAATCAGGCCTGACCCTGCTTAGCTTCCCAGTTCTGTAGGGATCAGATTCTGGAGTGGTATACTACAGGTACAACCCTAATAGATCCCAGGTAAACAGAAAACTTGGAAGTTCAAATTCTTTTTTACTTTGAATTTTTCTTTCTTTTTTTTTTTGAAAGGTAGGGATTGAACTCAGGGTGTTGCATATGCTAGGCAAGCACTCTACCACTGAGCTACATCTGCAGAATGAGAATTTCTGTCATATTTATAAAATTTTAGCCAAACATGCAATGAAGACCCATCATAATTCACCAACCAGGAAGAGCTACTTGTGGGTGTTTAACACTGATCTCATGTTAATTGGCATGCTTTCCTATAATGTAAGTGGTCATGTAAATAAGTCTTTGTAGGAGTTCTCTCTAGGTTCCTAAACATCTTTGAGCTACATGTGGTACTGGCAAGAGGAACTTAAACCACAGATGGGAGAACAGATCTTCTTATTTGCACATCCTTCTCTTCATCTGTATGAGTGAAAAGCTAAAAAAAAAAAAAATCTGTTGCCAAAGCCACATCAATTAAATGTGTGTTATTCATCCTAAGTTTACCCTGTGGTTTTGTTAAAGTAGTCAAAAATGACTATACTGGTTATTTATTCACAACCACTGTGTAACTTTTGGCTGTGGCATTAAGGTGACCTTCTGGAAAGCTAGTTATTGGCTTTGGAATGCCTGAGAATCCCCAGCCTCTAAGTTCACAGTGGACTTAAACATTGTGAGAGTTGAAAAATGCACAGGAGAATGTAAATTTGTTTTCCAATTCTTTGTGCTCCCTCTGGAAGCACAGGAAGGAAGACCAGATATTGGGAATTTGGTACACTATTGTAAAGGAGAAGTACATAAAAAATGTAAGGCATTAATATGATATAAAACTTAAAAAGAAAAAAGTGAACAATGAAATTCCTTTGTAAAAGTGAAGGACAAGTTATTTAGAACAATAAAAAGAAGTACCACCTCAGGCTGGGTCAGTATCCAGTGAACCCAATATTCTTGGTCTGACAGTAGCATCATATAAATTATTGTGGTAGGATGTGACTCAAGGATATAAAGTAGAAAAAGTCAGAAATGTGTTCCAAATGCCCATGGAGATCATGCATTCATAATAATCTTTCTTGAATTAATTTACATACACTAGTGGCAATAGCCCCTCAGAAAGAACTCCTTAAGATGTGCTCCTTCCTGCCACTGATATTAAAATGACTTCTTTCAAGTTTTTTGATTAGTTCTTGCTCTTGTGTTCTTAGATCTGCTTTGCAATTTTCAAAACTTTTCTTATGTTTTACAAATTCTGATAATTATTTCTATATTGTCATCATTTCAGACTGAAAAATGCTGAGGTCTTCACATAACCCTTTCATGTCTTGCTATGCTGCTATGCTTGTCTTAGAAAGTAAAGTCTAGACTTATATGCAGTATTTACTTGAAATATATACAAGAGTAGGCTAATGATCAGCATTTTCTGGAATAGGTCAGCTGACCTAGAAATAGGCTTGGATCCCAGGCACTTAGGTCTCTTATTTTGGGAGTCCTCAGTTTAAGCCTGTGGCCATATGACAGTGCATCTGATTCTGTCATATCTCAGAAGCTAAGCAGGGTGGGACCTGGTTAGTCCTTGGATGGGAGATCGCCTGGGAATACCAGGTGATGTCAGCTTGGGAGAAGGACCCAGCAACCCACTTCCAAAAAACAATCAGCCATTGAAAATCCTATGAAGAGCAGAGAAACACAGCAATAGTGTTTTGTCTCTTGTACATAGGGTTGCTATGAGTTGGACACCAACTCAACAGCACCTAACAACAATAGTTTAATCTCAAAGTCCTTGTTTAGGAGAGAAGAACATAGATCCCTCACAACTCCCCACACAGCAATGACTACCTTTAACTGCTTTCCTATCCAGAGCCCAAGTCTTTTCCTTAGCCTGACATTCTTCTAACCTCCCAAAAATCAAACTTATAAAAACCTAATTTTATTAGCAAAACCTTCCAAAATACAATTAAAAAAGTAGAACCACAAAGGTTTGCGCTCTGATCCTTGATCATCATTTTTCTAATTAACAAAAGGCCAACTTATTCCCTTCCTTCCTTTTCCTCCTTATCCTTATCTAATCTCTATCTATAAAAAATTACTCTATTCTCAACCCTTTTCTCCAAATCTAATTATAATTTAGCTTTTTGTATCCTCTGTTAATCCACTGGTACTTATGCAAGGTGTTTTAAAGGTCTTAACAAATCATGTTTGCTGATTCTACTTTGTTCACAAACTCATTACATTCCCAAATGAGTAAGTCATAATTTCCCCTTAGAGAAGGTAGAGAGGATCTATGTTAAGAGGTTATCTCATCTCTGTTCAATTATCTCCTCTCTCTCAGAGATTCACTCCTTCTCTAGCTGTCCTGACAGAATGAAGTGAAAAAGTGAACAAATATCTGGTGAATCTGATTGACAATGATGGCTATTATGGGTAATTCTGTCTCTCTAAATCTCTTTTACTTCACATCAGGTTTGCTATCTTATATGGACAACTGTCTCTATTCTCCACCTCACCTGCCTGGATAACATCTACTTTGATAAGGCACATGAGGGAAGGGAGGAAAGAAAATAAATTGGGGGTAAGATGCTGTAGAAAGAGAGTTAAGGTATCTTTATTTGGCAAGCAGCATAAAAAGTAGGGGATCATGGGAAGATTCAAATCTATCAATGTAGTAACTGATGAAAATGTTATTAAAGACAGTTATGGGAGCATTGGAGCTAAGGTACCCTATATATTATTACCCTAACTTGTTAATTAAAAAATATTATACCCTATGATTATAAACTATTTTGGTTTGGTTATATTACTAGAATTAGAGACACTTGATAAAAGGCTTCAGAAACATGAAAATTTAAAGTTCAAAGATGTTTTTCTCCTTTTGTTTCTGCATTTAATCAGCATTATTTTTAAAATTATATTACAAAGGGCAGAAATTTTGTCTTCATACCTTTAAGCATTTTTTAAAAAAATTCACTAACATGTCTTACTTGTTTGGTAAAGGATCTTAAATATATATGGTAATCTATTTTAAGTGAATATTCAAGGCCCATTTACTTTTCTTTTGTGTGATAGTAGTTGAAATGTGGGTAAAGAGAATGTTGGGATTGAGATGAGTCTATCTTTCCCTTTCAGCTCCTCTATTACACAATTGTCTCTACAAGAAGATGATAATAGAGTATGAAATCCAACAGACCAGAGGATATGGATATGGGTAAAATATATATAAGTATTTGCTTCCAACCATGAAAGATTAAGCAATTATAGAAACACACACCCCTTATATTGCCTTCAAATATTTGGCAATAGGCAGCACAGAACTTGGTCACTGAATTAATTGAAACAAATGAGGTAAGCCCTATAATTTCTCCAAATGCCTGCCTGGAGATGGTTTCCAGACTGGAATGCAAAGAGAGGAAATACAAACAGAGCCTGGAGGTCCTGCTGGATTGAAGAGATAATAAAGGCATTAAAGGGAAAGGGATCGACGCAGCCTAGGATTTGCAGAGCAGTGTATTGAAGAAAAAAGTTTATAGTAGAGATTTCCCTAGAGTCTTGCTTGTGTATTGCACATGTATGAGGTGAAATTCATGAGGTTAGAGAAAGAATTACTAAGCAGCAGTAGGTTGGATAATTTCTGGAGCTCACATATGACTGAAAATATTAAAATTTCCACCATGTAGAGAGGTTAGGCCTTTCAATATAAGGAACACAGGGTAGAATTATGAGAAGGATCAAGTCTAGTAGTAAAGCCAATTTATGTCCAGAATAAAGGCTCCCCCTGGCAATCCACTCCCAAGGCAATCCCGAAGCACTCAGCCATTGAAAACCCTATGAGGGTCGCTATGAGTTGGATACCGACTCGAGGGCACCTAACAACAACAACAACAAACTTATCATAACAAAACTTAAGTGTTGTTGTTGTTAGATGCCAACTTATAGCAACTCTCTTAGGGTTTTCAATGGCTGATTGCTTCGGGATTGCCTCGGAGTAGATAGTCATGTCCTTCTCCCAGTTTTGCGGTTCAGGGTATCAAACCTGGGTCCCCAAAGACTGTAGAGCGGTGCTCTACCAACTGAGCTAAATCCCAGTAACCTTTGAAAAATAAAACAAATGTGCTAATATCTTAAATGCATCCCAGAATAAAATTCAATGTTCTTCATAGAAATACAATGAAATCCAATCCTCAATAATGTATAATTCATAATCTCTGACACCCAATTGAAAATCAGCAGGCATGAAAAAAATCAGGAAATCAGTATTCATATCCAAGAGAAAAAATAATCAAAAGAAACAGAAAAAGAAATCAGAAAGAAATTAACAAACAAGAACTTGAAGGTGGTTATTGCACATATTATAAAAATATACAGAGATGTAAAATAGAACTCAGGAGACACTAAAATAATAAAAATACCCAAAGCGAAATTATAGATAGGAAAAATTACATTTAAACGAACAATACACTGTATAGGATTAATACCAGGTTAGCAGAGATATTAGACATAATAGGAATAAAGATCAATGAATTTGAAGACAAAACAATGTCAACTATTGAAAAGAAAGCACACAAAAAAGAAAGACAAATATCCCAGATTATCAGTGACCTGGCAGTTGATACTAAGTATCTAAATATGTATAACTGGAACCCCAGAAGGAAAGAAAAAAGAAAAAAATATGCAAAAAATTCTGCCAAAAATGTTACCAAATTTCAAAAAACTATAAACTCAACATTCAAAGACACTCAATGAACACCAGTGAGATCAACATTGGGAAAATAACAGTATACACCATAATCAAACTGCTGACCATTAGTAATAAAATCTTAACAGCAATTGTGAAAAAGACATTATCCAGAGGAAAAGAGATAAACGGACAGTAGAATTATTGTTAGAAACAATAAAACCCAGAAGACAGTGGAATAACATCTTTAGGATGCTGAAAGGGGGAAAACAAGCCTGTCAATATTTCAAAAATTAATTTTAACTGGTCAACTTTCCGACCAATTTTCTTTCTTTCTTTTTCTTTTTCTTTTTCTTTTTCTTTTTTTTTCTTTCTTTTTTTTTTTTTTTTGCAGTACCGGGGGTTGAAGCTAGGACCTCGCGCTTGCATGCTCTGCAAGCGCTGGACCATTGAGCTGCACCCTCAGCCCATTTTTTTTACTTTTTGAGACAGGGTCTCGCTAAATTACACAGACTGCCTCTGGTCTCGAAATTGCGATCCTCCCACCTCTGCCTCCCGAGCTGCTGGGATTATCATGCCATCGTGCCCGGCCCAACCAATTTTCAAAGTTAAAATTAAAGGAAGTCTCATAGGCAGATGAAGAATGGATATCAAGTTGCAATGTTTGTACACAAAAGAAGAAAGAGCACTGGAAATGGTAATATATAGTTGGTGACAAAATGTGTTTATATGAGGTTTAAAAAATATGTACAAGTAAAATATTGAAAAATAGCAGAAATGATGGGGGGAGCAATATGAGAATAACCTATAATATTTTATTTAATTAGGACTTGATAAAGATGCCATGAAATATTAAAATGTTAGTTTGTGTACTAAAACAAACAAAATCAAAGGCATATAGCCAGTAAATCACAAGTGGAGAGAAAATTGAATAATAAAAAAAACAAATTCAAATGAGGGCAGGAAAAGAGTATAAAATATAAAGAACAGATGGGATGAGTAGAAGATAAATAGTAAGATGATAGGTTTAAACCGAGTCTCTTAGATAGCTACATTAAATATAAATGATATAAACACTCCAATTAATAAGATGATATTGTCAGTTTGGATCTACAAAAAGAAAGACCCATTTATATGCTGTTTATAAGAAATCCATTTGAAATATAAAAACAGACAACATGTGAAGTAGAAGGATAGGAAAAGATATAGCGCGAACACTAATAAAAAGTGAAAGCCGGAGATGCTATGTTAATAACAGAAAATGTAGACTTCTGAAAAGAAATATTACCAAGTATGAACAGAATATGCTATACTGATAACAGCATCAATTTATCAAGAAAAAATGACAATCCTAAATATTTATATCTACAACAAAAGAACTCTAATTTACATGAAGTAAAAACTTAGGGAACTGAGAGGAGACAAAGACAAATCTATAATTAAATTATAATAGTCTTCTTGTAGTCATAGACAAATACAATCATAAGATACATAAGATCTGGACAGTTAAACATGTTTTAAATGAATTTTGTAGAGTATTCTACTCATTAAGGGCAGATTACATATATTCTTTTTAAATACAAATTCATCAAGAAAGATCATATCCTTCATCAAAAAACAAGACTTAACAAATTTAGAATGATTGAAATCATGTGAAATATGTTCTTGAACCATCTCAGAATAAAACCAGAAATCAATAGAAGAAAGATGTCTGGAAGATTTCCAAATGTTTAGAAATTAAGCAATATACCACTATATATACTGTATTTTAAAAGGGAAATTAGGACATATCTTAAAGTGAATAAACATGAAAATACAATGGGATGCCCTTAAAGTAGTGATTTTAAAAATTTTATAGCATGGATAAGAAATGTCTAAAATAAATGCTCTAACATTCCCTTTTAAGAAGCTAGAAAAATTTGGAATATGTTAAATACAAGGTAAGGAGAAGAGATAAAAATAGTGAAAATACAATTAAAAATTTTAAGGCAATGAAACAAAAGAGCTGATTATTTGGCAGTACTCATACAACTGGATGTGTGTGTGTGTGTGTGTGTGAGAGAGAGAGAGAGAGAGAGAGACACGGGGGGATGAGTCATGAATAAGGGGGCATCCTTATTCAATAACAGATAATAAGTATGTCTAAAAAATGCAAGCTCACATATTTTACAACTTAGATAAAATGGAAATATTCTTTGAGAGACACAACTACCAAAACTCACTCCAAAAGAAAGATAAACTGAAGAATCCTATGGCAATTAAGTCAATTGACTTTGGAATTTAAGGTATTTTCACAAAATATTATAGCCTTATGTGTTTTACAATTGAATTCAAATAAAACAAGGAAGAAAAAGATCACCAATTTGTCATAAACTCTTTCAGAAAACAGAGGTGAGAACACTTTCCATATCATTTTATAATGTCCACATTATCTTGACATCAAACTCAAAGGTATCATAATTAGAGACAATAGATTAATATCCCTCATGAAAATGGATGCAAAAATGCTCAGTAAAATATTAGATCAATTCTACAAATATATAAAAGGATAAAGTAATCAAGAAATGTAAAGTCTGTTTGGCTTCAAAATTTAATCAATATTAAAAGAAAAATCATATTATCAAGAAACAAACAAACAAAAACATTTGACAAAATTCAACATCCCTTCATGACAAACAAAATGAAACTCTCAGCAAAGTAGAAATACAATGGAACTTTCTTAACATGATAAAGGGCATCTATAATAAGTCTGCAGCTGTAGCACTGTGGCGCCAGATCTCAGAAGCTAAGCAGGGTCGGGGCTGGTTAATACTTGGATGAGAGACTACCTGGGAACACCAGATACTGTAGACTTGGGAGAACGACCCGGCAACCCACTCCCCAAAATCAATCCACCATTGAAAACCCTACAAGGGTTTTTAGCAGAGAAGCACTGACAGTAGTGTTTCGCCTGTTGTATGTAGGATCACTGCCTGCAGCTGTAGCCCTGTGGCATCGGATCCGGTCAGATCTCAGAAGCTACGCAGCGTTGGACCTGGTTAGTACTTGGATGGGAGACTGCCTGGGAACACCAGGTGCTGTAGGCTTGGGAGGCGGACCCAGCAAGCCACTCCCAAAAATCAGTCAGCCATTGAAAACCCTATGAACAGCTGAGAAGCACTGACAATAGTGTTTTCCCTGTTGTACATAGGGTCACTATGAGTTGGACACTGACTTGATGGCACCTAACAACAACAGAATAAACCTGCAGATAACATCATATTTAATAGGAAGCGTTTGAGTGCTTTCTCCCTAATACTGGGAACATGTTAAGGATATCTGCTCTTATCACTTCCATTGAATACTATACTGGTGATCCTATCCAATTCAATTTCTTATTTAAAAGAAATAAAAGGTATAGAGGTTAGAAAGAAATATAACTTTCTTAAATTGAAGTCAAAATAATTGTATACATAGAAAATCCCAAGGAGTCTATCAAAATATTGTAAGAATAAGTGAGTTAGCAATATCACATCTTAAGGCTAATACATAAAAGCTAATTGTATTACTATACATGAGAAATAAATGGCAATTAAAATAAGAGTATTTCCAATAGCATTAAAATATGAAATATTGATACATTTTATAAAATGTGGTGACAGCTTGTGCACTAAGAAATATAAAACACTGCACAGAGACATTAAAGAATACTGACATAAATCAAGAGATGTACCACTTTCATGAATCAGAACACTCCATATCATTTAGATGTCAGTTCTCTCCAAATTGATCTATAGATTCAATGTAACCCTAATTAAAACACTGCCAGGATTTTCTGTAGACACTGACACACTGATTATAAAATTATTTGGGAATGCAAGCATTTTTAAAAAGTGAACTGAAATTAGAGGACTAACTTCACCTGAATTCTACAAAGCTCTACTAATCAGGAGAGCATGGTTTTAGGCAAGGATTTTCATATGCATCAGCAGGACAGAAAAGATAGTCCAGAAATAGATACACACGTATATTGTCAATTGATTTTTGAAAAAGATGACAGGTAATTTAATGGTAGAAGATGGCATTTCAACAAAAAGCACTTGTAACAGTAAATATTCATATGGAGACAAAAAGACCATCACCCTTTTCCTCACAATGTGTACAAAAATTAATATACAGACCTGCACATAAGAGCTAATACCAGCAAACTTCTGCAAGAAAGCCTTAAAGAGTATCACTGTGACCTTGGAATGAGCAATGACTTCTTAAATAGAGCACAAAAACATAAACCATAACAAGAAAAAAAGATAAATTAGACTTGATCAAATTTAAGACTTCTGTCTTCAAAGACACTGTTAAGAAAATTAAAAGGCAAAGGACTCAGGTGCAAAGCATATATAATAGGGGTTTTGATCCAGAATACAAAGAACCCTTACAACTCAGTAATAAGAAGACAAGCAACTGAATATAAGCTTGAACAAAAATTTTGAAGGCATATGACAACAAAGATATATGGATGATAAACAGGAAAAGATGCTCAACATCATTAGTCATTGTTGTTAGGTGCTGTCAAGTAGGTGTCCAACTCATAGCAATCTATGTACAACAGGTGAAATACTATTGTTAGTGCTTCTCTGTTATTCATAGGGTTTTCAATGGCAGACTTTTTTTTTTGAGTGGGTTGCCGGATCCTTCTTGCAAGCCTACAACACCTGGTGTTTCCAAGTGGTCTCCCATCCAGGTACTAACCAGGTTCGACCTGGCTTAGCTTCTGAGATCTGATGAGATCAGATGCCACAGTGGTACGGCTGTAGGCTCATTAGTCACTAGGAGATGCGAATTAAAACCACAGTCAGGGACATTACAGTCCCACAAAATGGCTATAATTGGAAAGAATTATTAATACTAAATGGTGGCAGTGTTGTGGAGTAAATGAGACTCACACTAATGCTGTCAATAAAAAACAGTAAAACTATGTTGGAAAAGTTTGGCAGTTTCATACAAAGTTAAACATGCAATCATCATGCAACCCCAGCAGTAACATTATCACTCAAAAGGATGTATATGTCTGCCCAAAGATACACAAAAATGTTTATAGGAGTTTTATGTAAATAGCCCAGATTGGAGACAATGTCTATCATCTAGTAAACAGACAAATTGTGGTACATCAACATGATGAAATACTAACAAGCAAGAAAAACAAAATGAGGAAAAACCCCACTGATAATACACACAACATGGATGGTTCATAAAAGTCTTATGCTTATTAAAAGAGGTCACATCTGAAATACTACATAGTGTATGACTGATGTCATTTACATAAAATTATAACAAACAAATAACTGTAGTGATAGAAAGCAGATCAGTGGCTCCCTGAGCCCAGGGACACTGGGAGATTAGCCCTAATGGGCCATGAAGACCATTCAGGGGTGATAAAAATGCTTAATATCTTGATTTCAGAAATGGCTACACAACTGTATACATTTATAAAACTCACTAAACTGTACACTTAAACAGGGTTAATTTTGGTAGAAATTATATCTTGATATATCTTCATTTTTAAATATTATACACTCAACATGCCAATATAGATTTATGGAAATCTAAAAGTAAAATCTTGGCTGAACATGTCTGAACTGAGGAACTGGGCTTTTCCCAGGTATGGTTTCAATAATCATTAGAGGCATCCAAAAGTGGTGTTGGCAAGGCAGGGTCTTCAGGAGTCAGCAGGGAGCAAGACTGAGGCTATTCCTTCATCCCAGAGCCAGGTATACAACAGAGGGCTTTGTGTGACATCCTTTCAATAAAATTGGGAAATAGCTATGGTAATCTACATTTTACATGGAAGGAAAGCAAATCTCTGAGAAATGAAGATGGTCACTTGACAGAATGCAATTCTGACTCCAAAGCTCATGTTCTCTGTGTTCATTAATGTCCCAGAGGGGGTGGTACTATGGTTTGAGTGTGTCTAGTTTCATGAGATGGAAGCTGGGTCTTCAGTAGAGTGGTGTTAAGGTGATGGAACCTTTTTGAGGTGGGACCTAATGGAAGGTTGTTCAGTCATTGGAAGCCTTACCCTCGGAAGATATTAATGGAGTTCTCATGGAGTACCTGTTAGTTCTCTTCAGGCTGCATAATCATAGAAAGAGGAGGAAGCCTGTTCCCCGAATCCTTCTTATTTCCTATTTTGCCAAGTGATTGCTCTCTCTCCCTCACATGTGGTCCTACTATGATACTATTTTCCATATTGTAATGTATCCAGAGGGCCTATATCAGACTGAACCAATAGGATTGCATGATCTTGGACTTTAAGCCTACATAACTGTAAGATAAACCCCTTTTCCTTACAAATTAGCCAACCTCAGGTGTTTTGTTACAGCAACAGAAATTGGCCTAAGAGAATCAGGATTCTCAATATCAGAATGTGTGCCAGGGCTTGATAGTCTGATGCTTTTCTTGGCTGGAAGGGGTTGGCACAACCACTGATTCCCTGGATGGGCTCCCTAGATTTTCCTCTGAAGAAAGGATTCTTAAGGAGCCAAGCTACTAACTCATGACCCTGTAAGCAGCTGTACAAATGCTCTGCACAAATGCATCTGACCTTCATTATATCTCATAGTTCTATAGCATAACATTTGCTGATTGTTTACTATTGAGTAAGTGGTTTTATGGCATTATGTAATTATACAATGTATAATGGACACATTTTACATATGAGAAAACCAAGATTTAAGGAGGTTAATAACTTGCCCACAGGTGTATATCTACAAGGAGGAAAGCTAGAGTTTAGACTGATGTCTGTATAAATCTCAAAGCTTGCAGGCTTGATTGCTATGTGGTTATAGTACTATAGTCTCTATTCAGTTAACCAAGCACTCTGAATCAGTAAGGATACTTTTGCTGACAGGTAATGTGTTAAATGGTAAGGAAGTGTATTAGCGCACAGTGAAGAATTAGAGCAAGATTTGGGGTAACCTTCATCGGAGGCCCCTGCCTCTTACTTCC
The DNA here is from genome assembly GCA_007922755.1 of Pedetes capensis. Taxonomy (NCBI): domain Eukaryota; kingdom Metazoa; phylum Chordata; class Mammalia; order Rodentia; family Pedetidae; genus Pedetes; species Pedetes capensis. The sequence continues at coordinate 43,209 of VMDO01001493.1, forward strand.
TGAGGTCCTCCTCGCTTCGTTCCAGCTATATCTTTAGGATGTTTCATGCTCGATGTCAATTAGCTGCACACTCCCAAGTCTAGAGGGAGAGAGGATCTGATTCTTTATGATTCTCTTTATATCTTCACCCTGTTCCCACAAAATTAGCCAAAACAAAGTCAGTAACTCCTTTCTTGACCAATCCATGTCACTTGGAGAATGCCATTCACCAATTGTCTCAGGCCCATATCTGAACGAATCACTAGTAAGGAAGATGACCATAACCATGTTAATCAGGTTTCACACCTGCAGTAGAAATGAATGTTTGATTGGGAAGCCAAATATATGTCTACTGTGATCTTTCTTAGTCATTATTTTAATTGCATTTACAGCAACACTGTTTCAAGGATCATTTCCATTTTACAGAGAAGAAAATAAAACCACAGAGAACACATATCTCTCAGGGACACTAGCGCCTATTCAGAAGCCACACTTCAAAGCCAGATCTAAAAGAGCTCAGAGCTCCTCCCTGTACTACAATCTTACCCTACTCTCCCTTTGCAGACCAAATTCTAATATGGTGCTGAAAATATGTTCAGTTTCTAGGTACCCTACTCTGGTATTTATCATATTTTTTTCTAATTCAATTACCACTCCCTTGTGGAGGCTAGTGAACCATTTATAAATAAGTCAGAAGGCTTTTTAAAAAACTACTTTCCTTTCTAATGAGAATTTATAGCTATCATTCAGAATATATAGTCTGATGTACCTTAAAACCTAGCTGGTGTGATGTAAACTTTCTTCTCTTCTTCCTGTTCAATCTCATTTTCTAAAATAAGCTCATGTTCAGAAGGGCTGTCCTTTTCAAAAGCTGTTTCCACACTGACCATCAACACACTTCCAGGCCTGTGTATTCTCACCACCTGCATTCATTCCCTAAAGGAGACCTAAGGAGAAGAGCTTCTGGTCTTTGGGCTTTTAGGGTAAGAGTATTGCAGGGGTAGAATTGTGCTCCTTAGAAGAAATATAAGGGAAATGGCCTAGGGGGAAAATGGTTAAGTATCTGCTTAGCTACAAAGGGCAATGTTTCAACTAGAGTGCCAGTAGGAATGAAAATAAAGAACTAGTTGGCAAATGATTGTGACTTCAGTATACAGCAGAGCTTCCAGGGCTGTTATAGCAGAGTTCCATGCTCTTTGGGACCATTTTATATTTAAAATACACTGCCATGAACTTTCTCTCCTTTGATTCTCCCAACAATCATGGTCTGAGTTGAGAAGGCAGAAATCAGTACATCCAGTCAACAGACACAGAAGCAGAGGGAAAGATCTACTTAACTAATAAGGGGCAAAAATCATAACTGAAACTTAGGTATAGTGGTTTCAGATTCAGTTCTGTTTACAATATACAATTTTCATTCCTGAAAAGCTATGAAAGGCATCTGAAAGATGTGAAGGCTTAGGAATTAGTTTAGTACTTCTGATCATGCATTTGATGTTTGAATCTTACACATTTTTAGACTTTCTTTGTTGTTTAGGAAAAGTAAACATGACTTGACAGAGGAAGTAATGAGAAGTTGTAGCATTTTGATCCAAGGCCAGCATATAAAGATTCAAAAGATGTTATCAGAGCATGTGATGATGCCATCTAGGGTAACTGTCAAGGAGACCAAGAGAGTGACATCATTGCCTGTTGAAAATAGAACATGCTATGGATACTTTGCCTGAAGCCATACCACTGTGGCATCTGATCGCATCAGATTTTGGAAGCTCAGCAGGGTTGAATCTGGTTAATACCTGGATGGGAGACTGCCTGGGAATACCAGGTGCTATAGGTTTGGAAGAAGGACTCAGCAATGCACTCCCAAAAACAATCAGCCATTGAAAACCCTATGAATAGCACAGAAGCACTGACAATAGTGTTTGATCTATTGTACTCGAAGACACCTAACAACAACAATAGGTTCTTTAGAAAGTATGCATCTTATGGAGACAAGAATACATGAAAGAGCCATTGAGGATGACTTTCACTTTTCCAAATGTGAATTAGGAGAGTGGTATGAGAGGCATATCCTAAGATGAGGGGGAAAGTTGGAGCATGGGAAAGAGGTGACAAGGAGGAGGCAGAGCTGGGGAAAGTGAGCAGAGTCATAATGCTGGGTAGTCTGATGTACCTTAAAACCTAGTTGGTGTGATGTAAACTTTCTTCTCTTCTTCCTGTTCATACAGGGCCATACAGGACATGTCTAGACTCAAGCTTAGACATTTTATTGATGAGCAAAGTGGAAAGGAAAACAACATGGGTGGTGGGATTAAGTCAGAAGCCTAAGGCAGCAAAAACACTGAAAATGTTTCTGGCAACCTTAAGCAAGTTCTGTGAATTGGAATGAGCCCAGTGCTCCCACCCACAAGCAGACTTGGAATGAGTCAAGGAAGGGGCAGAATGCAGAGGCTGAGGATCTCCTATTGCATGGTCCTTGGTATTATAGAGGAATAGAACGTGCCAGAGCCTCAAAGGTTTGTGACAACCAGATCTGCTGAGCTGAGCCGGGGAAGGAGAGCCTTCCCTGTGAACCACACAGCTCAGCCCATCTGTTTGTAAAGAATTCATCCTAGCTTCTATCCAAAGTGCCTGCAGAATGCCACCCTGAAAAGTCAGTTTATTATCCTTGTAAATACACACTCATTAATGGTATGCTTTCTTTTGAAGCTATGCATGTGTCCCACAGTGTCTGTCTGTTCAATGCCCCCACCATACTGGGAAATGGAACTTAGCAGACTTCAGATGCTTGATGCCAAATCTGTCTGGATTCAAATGCCCCTATGCAATTAACAAAGCTCAGGAAGGCATGCGCATGTGACTCTAAGGTGTTACTTTCTCAAGTATGGACTGGTAAACAATGGCAATTTCCCATGCCATGTGGATTGCCTTTCTTTCTGGCAGTTTCACTACAACATCCCATATGACACATTTCTGCAAAGGAAGATCTGGTGCAAACTCAACACAGCACCATATTCATTGTGGAATCTCAGACATGCTGTTTGAAGGGGAAGAAGGCCATTTAATCTGGGTTTCCTTGCAGCCCAGTCTTCTTTGAGAGTAAGACAACATGTGAATTATACAGTGACAGGACCTGCCATCCATAATTCTACCCAGTCAGTGCAATTATCTATATAGAAAGCAACTCCTACTGATTCCAGCAGGAGCATCTCATGCACATCTGAAGTGATGATTTTTTTTCCCTGAGAGGAGCTCTGCTCTAAAATACAAATTCTCTCTAACAGGGATCCAGTGTTGTGTAATAAATAAAGATGCTGTGTGTGGACATGCAGATTTCCTGGAGCCTACTCTGCTTGCTGAAAGTGAAGATGATTTAAAACATTTACTGATGAAGATCAAAGATCATAGCCTTCAGTATGGGTTGCAACTAAACATGAACAAAACAAAAATTCTTACAACTGGGTCAGCACGCTACTTCACAATAAATGGAGAAAAGATTGAGATTGTCCAAGATTTTGCTTTGCTTGGTTCTATAATCAACATCTATGGAAGCAGTAGTCAAGAAATCAAAAGATGCATTGTTCTGGGAAAAGCTGTGGCAAAAGATTTCTTTAGAGTATTGAAAAATATGGATGTTACATTGAAGACGAAGATGCGCCTGACTCATACCATGGCATTTTCAGTTGCACCATATGGCTGTGAAAGCTAGACTTTGAACAAGGGAGACAGTAAAAGAATTGATGCTTTTGAATTATGGTGCTGGAGACGACTGTTGAATATACCATGGACTGCCAAAAGAAGCAACAGATCTGTCCTAGAAGAAGTGCAACCAGAGTGCTCCTGGAAGCAAGAATGGCCAGACTGCGTCTTACATATTTCGGTCATATAGTCAGGAGAGATCAATCCCTAGAGAAAGACATCATGTTTGGGAGAGTGGAAGGTCAACAAAAAAAAGGAAAACCCTCCACCAGTGTCTGAAACAATGGGCTGAAACATAAATAAGATTGTGTGCCTGGCACAGAATCGGGAAGTATTTCGATCTGCTGTACGTAGGGTCGCTATGAGTCGGACTCGACTCGATGGCACCTAACAACAACAACAACACACCCCTCCCCCCACCGCTGGCCTCTGGTATCTTTGGTCCTCTTGGGGTGAAGTGAGAATGTCTGCCAGAAGGCACCTCCATGATGCCGATTGTGTCTTAAGAGATCAAGATTAGTTTTGACTTCAGATTCAGTTTAAGTAAAATGTCTGTCTTTGTTTGCTCACATGAAACCAGAGGGATAAATGAAGAGGTTTTTAATAACTGGGTTTCACTAGGGCTGCCTGCTCCACTTTTTACATAAATACCTACAAGGTGGGCTGAATTCTGGCATCTCTAGTCCCTCTTCACCCCTGCCTGGTTTATAGGATGACAAGTTTATTGGCTCAGTTTTCCTTGGCCTGGGTGAAGTAAACCTGGGTAGCTGACAGGAGTTCAACTTTCTTTAGCTGATATACTAATCATTCTGTTACAGTCTAATTACATGTAATTGTATTAGTCAAAAAGCAACAGGATATATGTTTGTGTGTACAGTATGAAGACTTGGCTCCCATGATCATGGAGGCTAACGAGTCCCACAATGTGCAGGGTGAGCTAGCAAGCTGGAGACCCAGAGAGCCAATGTGTAGTTCCAAACTAATGGCTGGAAGGCTCAAGACCCAGGAAGAGCCAATGTTTCAGTTTAAGTCCAAAGGTAGAAAAAATACAGTATCCCAGTTGAAAGGCAGGCAGCCAGGTAGAAGAACACTCTCTTAACGGGGGAGAAGTGTTAACTTTTTATTCTTTTTAGGTCTTCACTTGACTGGATAAGGCCTACCACAATAAGGACAGCAATCTGCTTTACTCAGTTTACCAATTTAAATTTAATTTCACTTAAAAACACCTTTTCAGAACCATCCAGAACAACATTTGACCAAATATTTGAGTACCCCATGACCAATTCAAATTGAGACATAAAATTAAACTTTACTATAATTAAGGATCTGGTGTTTGTGGCACACAGAAATATTGAAAGAGCCAAAATGAGGGGAAAACATTTTCTAATTCAAACAATTTTTTATATTTCCTTCAAATAAACACATGAGGAAAGATGACCAATGTAAGACCCACTCACTGGAAGCCAACCTGCTACCACCATCCATCCCCAAGCTTTAAGAGATATTGCTATTACATAGGAATGAACTATTATTTTAAAACTTCTTTCCCAATATATTTCTGATATTGTTGTTGTTATTTGCCATCGACTTGGTATCTGACTTAGCGACCCTACATACAACAGGAGAAACAGTATTGTTAGTGCTTCTCTGCTATTCATAGGGTTTTCAATGGAGGGTTGATTTTTGGAAGTGGGTTGCTGGGTCCTTCCCCCAAGCCTACAGCACCTGGTGTTCCCAGGTGGTTTCCCATCCAAGTACTAACCAGGCCTGCCCCTGCTTAGCTTCTGAGATCCGATGGGATTGGACACCACAATGGTACAACTGTAGGCCGTTTCTGATATAGATGCCTCAAATTCTGTGGAAATAGGCAGAGGATAATTCTAAATCCATTTCCTCGATGAGGCAAATGAAACTCATAGGGGAAGAAATAGCTCCTGTAGAGTCCTAACCTTCAGAAAACAAATATACCTGCATCTTAAGAGCTTGAGAGTATGTGTCCCCTTCCTCTTATTTTAGTGCACATTGGAATTTCCACATGTGGAAATGATGGATATCCTGCTGAAAGAGCTGGCTGAGAAGCAGGCAGATAGCAAAGGGCCTGTGGGGTTATTTATATAGCATGTGTGTGGAACCTCAGCAGATGCTCCCACGTAGAGGTAGCTCTGTTTCAGAGATGCTCGGCACTGGCTTTGGTTATCAGGAGATTCCTTGGCATTTATGTAGCATGTTGTGTACCACTGGTGAATGAGGCCTTATGACTAGAGCATGACCCATTGACAAAAACTACATCTATTTGGCTTCTTTGCCAGAAGCATCCCTGGACTTATCAGTGAGGGGAGGTGGTGAGGAAGTCCCAGCTTCCTCACTCCTCAGGTGGGAGAACTCTGAAATCTGAGACTTGCATTCTAAACCCCAGTTTCCCACACCTATTGTGCAAGCCAGGGTTGGCGATGTGTGTGTGATGAGGTAGTCACACAATGATTTTGCCTGTTGCTGTCACTGATTTGAAATTCTTAATAACTTTTGAACAAAAGGCCATGCATTTGTTCTGTACTCAGCTGCACAAACTATGTAGCTGGCCCCTGTGGTAGCTGGTGGGAAAACATGCCCTTTACTAGCTGGTTTTCTTTCTCTGCCTGACGTCCCCCATCAGTGCATTTCCTATACTTCTTGATAATTTACTTGTCCTTGAATCCTTGTCACATGGTCTAGTGGCAAACCCCAAGTTAGACTGTTGAAAATGTCATTATAATCTTGAAAAACACTAAAAAGAATTACAAAGCCATCCTATTATTTTATTAAAGTAAAGTAATCATGCACCTGAGTTTAATAGTCACCAAAAATAAAGTCCCAGTTACATCATCTGTCATGACCATACCTAATTGTAATATCCAAAAGGATTTTATTAAGAAGTAATACCTAAATAAGCTTTCCAACTCCTGTGCTCTGCAGACCCAGTACTCAGGTGAATCCAACATGAAAATACCTTTCTGAATAAGTAGGGCAATAAACAGCAGCAGAGCTGACATTTAAACAATGGCTCCACATGCCATCTGTTTTAAAGAAATTATTTGTCTTTGCCAGCATGTCAAGAAGAATAAGTTCCTATAATTTAGGATCTGTAAAGGAAAGTTCTTGATCATTTACAAAGACAGGATTCTCTATAGTCATCAAGTCTTTTTGATAATGTCTAAAGAAATCTTTTAAGAATGAGCCACAGAAATTAACCATTTTATACAGTCCAATATTGGGGCAAGAGATTAGAGTAATTCAATATGCAACTAAATTTAAGAAAAAGATATAAATAAGAGTTCTGGTTCAGAATCAGATAAGTTCACCAAATCCAGAGCTTATGTATTCTCTATTTTTATATTCCCAGGGTTTATTCCTGGAATGAAGTCAATGCCTAATCAATATTTAGTAACTGAACTGAACTTGGTTTACAGCTGGGCCTTGAGATTTGAGCACTAGAGAATGAAGGTAACTCACCCCTACCTGAAGAACACATGTAGTCCTTCCCCTAATTTCCTTCTTCTGAACTAGAATTTATCAAATGGGAATAACAGCAGTGCATCAGACAGTCTGGGAGGAAGAGGAAGAAGCAGAGACAGGTCCAGGCCCAGGTGAGATGCTGCATGTGACACAGGGCATGGTTCAGGTGCATTTGTTGTCTGTGGGGAATGTGATCCTTGAGGACTGGAGGCCTTTCTCCTCAGGTGTGAGGCTTATGGCCAGAAACTTCATCACCAAGCTCTTCCACTCTTAAGCCAGTCTAGTCTGCAATATGAATCCTGTCCCCTCCTTGTAGTGAATTATGAGCAAGCCAATGGTACTTCTTCATGCTTCACCTTCCTCATCATTCAGAAAGAGGATATCTATTGCTACCTATGCATTAGACAACAATTAGGAAGATCAATGCCTGCAGCTACAACACTGTGGCATCCAATCCCTTCAGATCTTTGAAGCTAAGCAGGGTGGGGCCTGGTTAGTACTTGGATAGGAGACTGCCTGGGAACACCAGGTGCTGTAGACTTGGGAGAAGGACTGGGTAACCCACTCCCAAAAAACAATCAGCCATTGAAAATCCTATGAATAGTAGAGAAGCACTGACAATAGTGTTTCGCCTGTTGTAGATAGAGTGGCTATGAGTCCCTACACCAACTCGAGAGCATCTAACAACAATAACAACAAGGAAGATCAATAGCAGAGTGCCTGCTAGCACCTGGAATGGTGTCCAGTGCTTGTATGCAAAAATCACATTTAATGATCTTGATAATACTTCAGCTATCACTAGTATCTCCATTTGGCAGATTAAGAGATGGAGGCTCAAAGAGATTCAGGGACACAGCATCTGGTAGGTGACCATCAGGGAACTGGAGCATAGACCTCAGCTGTGAGCCTGCAAAGGGCATCTGTGACATGCTCTCCAAAATGCACCACTCCAGGCAAACTCATGGTGGGTGCGTGACCATTAGTGACAAAGTCTAAGTTCTTGTAGGGCACTGCCTAGAAAGGCAGTTCGCCCCAGGGCCTATCTAGGCTCCCTTGGAGGACTGAGGCTTGTTCCCCAGGCAGTCACCTTTGCCCTACATCCTGGAACTCAGGGTCGTCGAGCTCCCCAAGATGGCTCTGGCATCTATTCCCTTGCCTCCGGCCCCTCGATACTGATTGGCTGTTTCCAAACCCCAGAATGGCTCCTGATTGGACCATTCTGGAACCACCCCTGATTGGCTACTTCTACAAAACCAAATTTGAATATCCCCTCTGATTGGCTGAAACCCGTATGAGGTAGCTGCCTCTGATTGGTCCCCAGCAAACCCCAGAAGAGTATATAAGGGCAATACATGGAGCAGTCTGGGTCCATTCCATTGACTGGGACAGACAAGGAAGAAATAAAGAGCTGTTGGAGCAGAGCACTTGGAGTCTTCATTGGGAAGAAAAGAAGCAAGGAGCCGCCCTGGGCAGAAGCCTCTGAGCCTGCCTTTTTCAAGGCTTCTCAGAGCAGCCGGGGGCATAAGCCTCCTTTCCAGGCAGCGCGGCTCCTGGGTGCCCAGCTCCCCCTCACCAGAAGACGGGTCTTTGGCTGCTGGTCCTTGCTCCCCACTGGAGCGAGACCAGCAGCAGGGTGATGCCCCACAAGTTCTGTCCAGAAATAGTTGGGTAAGCCTTGCAACTACTGTAGTTCTCATGTCTTGTGACTGAAATCTTCTTCCTATAGAATTGTGGGAAGAGGGAACGTAACTTGGGCAGTTATGAATATTTTGAAGTTCAAGTAGAATCCTCCCTACCTCAAAGAACTTCAGGAGGTTTAGCCAGAGAAAACAATAGCAAGTACCTAGAACAAGCCCACCCTCTTACAGCTGAGGAGAGTTAGACCCAGAGACGAAATGGTTTCCACTAAGCCATAAACTTCAGAATCCTCCCCTACCCCAATTCATTAGCACAGTACAATGCCTTCCCCGACCACTGTTCTCCATTTCAAATTGGATCAACCATTACCCAGAATATGAGAACTACTTGTTATAAAGCAGAATTACATGCAAATACCTTTGTTATTATAGAAACATTTTGATAACTACACCAACAGTGAAGGGAAATTGCAACTTTGGAAATGCAATACATTCATTTGGAAGCTGGGTGGCCAATGCCAACACCAAATATGTTTTTGCACATATTGGATTCCTTCCAAATGGGCTCTCAAGGTGGACCACAGAGCTGAGTTTCAAGTGGGCAGAAAGTCACCTGAAAGCACATTTCTCCTCCATCTGGGAGTTGACACAATCGAGTTACAGGCAGAAACTGTTTATCACGGTGGCATGAAAGTCTCTCTTCAAATTCTTCCTGCTTTTATAATCAAACAATAACATCTCCAGAGTATAGGTTTTAGCTACATAAGAAACATATTAGAAATTGATTCAGTGCTCCTGGTTTGGCTGTGACAGTGTTTCATAACCTGGTAGCCCCATAGCTTGTTCTCCCCCCTTCCTGAAAAGCTTTTAGCTGCACCAGAGTGACAAAGCAAAGATAAAGCAAACATCCTTTTATCTGATCCTGTGCAAAATGAGCAGAGCAGACACTGTACCAGCGATAAGATGATGGCTAAATGACTCGTCTCACATTCTATCCAGGTGCTGATGAAAGAAATTAGGACTGACATTTTATAAGTTATTTTCTCAGGAACTACCATTTTCAAAAAAATAAGGACTTCTCCTTAAAAGCAGGAAGATCTGGTGGCGTATGTATGACTCATTAAAAAAGTATCCAGATTAGTTCCATATTACAATAGATTTATTGAAAACTGGTAGTTCTTCTTTCTCCACACCTTCTTTTCCTTTTCTCAGGTACATGTCTTATTTAAGGATTTGCTCACGTCAAGAGCATTACTGCTTCAAGATTGCCTTCCCACCTTTTTACTCAGTCACACGTCATTAAACAACTCAGTTTTCATCTCCACCATTTGCCACAGTCCTTACCCAATCTATTTTCCTATCATCTTACTTCTCAAGCTAAGGTATTTCTCAAACATTCCAGACTTAATGGACATATCATTGGGAATCATCATGGGGTTTGCTATATTTTACTAATAAATGTACTATATATATTCATTATGTAATTTATTATGTATATAATTTTATTGTTATATATTGAATGTTTACAACCTTTCTCCACACATCAGTTCTCCTTGCATTACAGACCTTTCTGGGAATACTTATCTTTTGTCTGATGTTCACCCAGAAGTTACTTTGGTGAGGAACTAGTGACAGAAAACTCTTTTTTGTTTTTATTTTTGCTTTAGAAAATGTCTTTATCTACTTACTCTTCCTTTTGAAGCACAGTTTCCCTGAGTATTCATTTTGAGACTAATAATTAACTTGTCTTGGCACATTCAAGATATAATTCCATTGTCTTCTGGCTTTCATTGTTGCCATAGAGAAGTTCACTGCCATTCTGTCATTTCTTACTAAGTAAACTATATTTTCCCCTTTGTTTTAACATCTTTGCTTTATTTCAGGTGTCTGCATTTTCAAAAGATATACCTAAGTGTAGGTTTCTTTTTATTTTTCTTATTGGGGACTAATTTGGCCTCCTGAATTTGAGGGTTACTAACTTTCTATAATTCTGCAAAGGCCTCAGTCATTATTTACTTTAATATTGTATTTACCCTGTTCATTCTACTGGCTTCTTCTGGAGCTGTAATTAGATGTATATGGGTTTTATTGTCTCTCCTTAAGGTATCTTATGGGAGAAGGGCCTGGCAATCCACTCCCAAGGCAATCCTGAAACAGTCAGCCATTGAAAACCCTATGAGGGTTGCTATGAATTGGATACCAACTCGACAGCACCCAACAACAACAACAACAACAAGGTATCTTAACTTCTCTTTCACATTACCCACCTTATTGTTTCTCTGTGATGCATTTGGTGTTATTTTTCAACTCTACCAGCAATTATCTTTTCAGCTGAGATAAAGTCTATCTAACCAACTTCTGTTTTTTTAGTTCTATTGTGTTCTTTTTCATAACCAACTGCTCATTTGTTGCATTGTTAACTTTGGTTTTTATTTTTGTTTACTTAGATGTGCTAAATATTTTTATATTCTCTGTAGATAATTCCTTACTGTGTAGTCTTCATAGGACTTGTTCAATAGATTGTTGGAGTTTTTCCACAACTCTCACTGAGCCATCTCCCCCCTCCCCTGTTTTTAGTAATTTTGTATTGTGAGTTAATTATCCTTGGAAACTTATTTGTATGTAAAGTTTAGAATGAGTGCCTTAAGAGAGCATTTGAGTTGGGTTTTGCCAGACTCTGCAGAACACTCATAACATGAGCCTACGTTAAAAAAAATAAAAATAAAAAACCCAACTTCTCATTATGATAAATTTCATATATACTCAAACAGTGTGATAAATCCTCATACACCCATTACACAGCTTTAAAAAAAATACTAACATTTTGGCATTCTTGTTTAATCTATTCCTTCTCTCAATTCTTCTCTGGAGTATTAAAAGCATAATTGAGATCCTGTTAAAATTTCAAGCTAGGGGATTTAAGAGACATGAAGGGTGTGAATCAACTCCTTCAGCCTGAGATAACGCTGAGTCAGGCACTTATCTTCAAAGTCTTCCTCTGCAAGGTCAGTGAGTTTGTAGCTACTGCCTTTTAGAATCTAGCTCGATGCTGCAAAGGGAAGGAGGGAAGGGGGGGTGTCCTTGATCCAGCATCTCACTCTGCTCAACCCTTGGCTTTCATTATGTCAATTATTTAGCTCCTTAATACCAGACTTTAGGTAGGGTGACCAACTGTCACAGTATGTCCAATTCTGAAGGTTTCCAAGAATATGAGATTTTTAGTACTAAAACAAAGAAAATCCCAGGTAAACTGGGACAGTTGGTCACCCAAGCTCCATGTAACCAGAGATTAGCACAGACCCCTAAGCACATGCTGGCTATAGCACTCTCTTGTCCCTAGATATTGAAGCTTTTTACTATTTCTAGCCCTGATGAATTCTTTGCCTGAAGCTCAGCCATACATTTAAGGAAATGTGCAGATTTTTTCATTATATTCTATACTTTAAGGTGTGGCTTTCTGTAAAAAGATTTTGAAATTCTAATTTGACATATTGCCAGATAAAAGGAAGTCTCTGAAGATTTAACTTTTTTTAGAACTGAGCCTCCATTTTTAAAATATACCATATGTCACATAAAAAGCTAGGTTTTTGGCTTCTGATGAAAATGGAAAGATGTGGCTACATAAGGTTAACATTCTTCTAGGCTGACAACTGGAACTGCCTCCCTAGGATGGATCATGTTCTTTCTGTTCCTTTAAATCCCCATCAGTTCTATAATATAAGCATGTGCACTACAAGTCCAGACTGTGTCACTCACTGACCTAGGCACTCATTTGAGTTTGCAAGCCCTGGCCATTCACATAATCTACTAAGAAGGTCATTGGATTCTGTAATCTGAGAAATGAACTAAAAATACCTAGTTATCATTTAGATTTCTTATGTATCTCATAGCCAATGATGGATCTGTTTTGGATGATGGCTTCACCACATACTGATCGTGTTCAGGGCAAGGTGCAGGTGCATAACGTCTCAGAACATCCATCTCCTCACCTGCAAACAGTGACTATGATACCTAATTTATGAGGCTGATGTGGGGCTAAAACAAAGCTACACACGTAAAGCACCCAGGACAGTGCCCAGCATGTCAAAAACTCTGAATAGAAAGTATGATAGAGCAGTATGATATATACCATCATCTTGCTTCTTCCAGAATTTTCTGTCACATAGGCAGCTTTCAGGGCTTGAGACTGAGACATACTATTGTTGACCTATCATTTACTAGGCCACAAGTCACAGACACATTCTTAAGGTGAATTAATTGCCTTTTGGGAAATTGAGGGAACTGTACAAAAAGCAGGCCTCTGCATATCTATCCTAATTTCTTCAGTCTTACACTTTGGAGAAATAGGCCTGAGGAAAATGTGAGGAAAAGACAAAACTGATTGTGTCCCACCCATTGCCTTTTTGGTGGGACCTTCCTCTTTGGGAAGCTGGGCTCATTCATAACACCTCCTAAGGCTGCACCTCTGCCCCTGCCCCTGAAAGTGCAGCTCCATGACCCATAGCACACCACCCTTATCTTTCCTAAATGTCAAACCCTTCCTTCCTGTATTTTTCAGTTCCCTGGAAGGAAAATGTATCTGACCCATTGCTCATTTTTTAGGGTATTCTGGGTGTTTATCTGAGAAACTCACTGCAGCCATCATCCAGTGATGCTTATCACAGGCCCTTCCAGAGACCATCAGCATCATGACAAGTGACTGGAGGGCCTTCATTCAGGGGAGTCACCCATGGGTGGGACATTCCAACATGTACTGGTAGCCTGGCAGGGGAGCCCTTCTAGGACAGAGAGCCCTTTAGTCACCCTTTCATATTCCCTGTTGCTCATTCTTTTACTTGAATATGTGAGTCTATTATCAGAGCCTATTAATGATGAGGAAATAGTATTTCATGAGGTTCAGGGTGACTAGAGCATTTGTTTGGCTCAAGACCAAGCAAGAGAAATTGATGATATGTGTTTATTTTCAAAAATATAAATCATGGTGATTGGACAGTCACTTATTATCATGTTGATCTTTTAAAACTCTGTTTAGTCTATGTGCTTTCTAGAAAGTTCAAATATCTAGGTTCGGCTTTCAAGATCTCCACCATTTGCTCTTATCCCACAAAACAAACACTTATCTGCACGTCATCCTAAAAAAATACCATGTACTGTAGCCAAGAAGGTCTCTTGATAATTGTATACCCCCAGAGCATACATTGGTCCTTCCTTTCCTATCTGCAGACCTTTTCTTTCACTCTCTCCCTTGTCTTGAAGGACATCTTCTTCTCCATAGCTGATTATATCCTATCACTTGGGAGAGAGGTTCACCAAATTTATTGCATACTGGAATCACTTGGGACCTTATGAAATAGTAACACCCAGCTTCCAACCCTTTAGTTGTTGTTAGGTGTCCTCAAGTCGTGTCCGACTCATAGCGAACCTTATAGGGTTTTCAGTGGCTGATTGTTCTTGGGCTTGCCTCCGGAGTGGATTCCCATGTCCTTCTCCCATCCTATAGTTGTTAGGTGCCATCAAGTTGGGTCCTACCCATAGTGACCCTATGCACAACACAACAAAACACACCTGACACTGTGCCATGTTTGGCACTATTATCAGTGCTTCTCTGCTATTCATAAGGTTTTTGATGGCTGATTGTTTAAGGATTGTTTTGCGAATGAGCTGGTAGGTCCTTCTCCCATTTTTGTGGTGCTGGGGATTAAACCTAGGGCCTCAGAGAATGCAGAGCAAGCACTCTATCAACTGAGGCCTAGATTCCAACCCTGTACATTGTGATTTAATTATTATGCAGTGTGACTTGGCCATATGCATTTTTAGAGCCTTCTGAAGTGATTCTGATATGTGGCAAAATTTAGGAACCATTGATCTAAGTGGTAAATGCTCTTAAACTGCACTCTTCTCCTTATAGGTGAAAATCAATGCACCCAGCACCACCAAAGCTGGACTCTGCACCTTGTTCCCTCATATATATGCAGAGAACACCTCTATCTTATCAGTAATCACATTGTATTCAAACTATCTGTTTGCTTCTGTGTTTCCCTACTAGATTGGAGTTCTAGGGGGTAGATACTATGTCTTATTTATCTTATTATCTCCAGTATCAGACAAGGGCATGATTGTAGAAAATGCTCTATATAGTGTTGTTGAATAAAACAGAATTTAGCTTTATGTTGCAATCTATAGGAGTAAATATTTTATAGGATGAAAAAAGCCATACCTTCAACATTCTAAGTCTATAATTCTCTCACTCTCCCCCACCTTAGTAACAAAGGAAGAAAGATCAGAATTTTCTATGTTCTCAGATATAGAAATCTCTATCAAAGCCTTTGGTAGTAAGTATCTGTGGTAGGGGCTGGGTTTAGCTCAGTTGGTAGAGCACTGCTTTGCACTCTCTGAGGCCCTTAGTTTGATCCCCAGCATTGCAAAAAATTGGAGAAGGACTTGTAGCCCACCTCCAAAGCAATCCTAAAACAACCAGCCATTGAAATCCCTGTGAATAGCAGAGAAGTGTTGACATAGTGCAGGGCATGGCACAGGGTTGAGTATGTTTTGTTCTGTTGTATGTAGGGTTGCTACAAGTGGGACCCGACTCAATGGCACCTAACAACAACAACAACAACATCTGTGGTAGTGAGAGGAGAGTACTCACTGGAGCAAGTGGACAGGTGATAAACCCAGAAAACCAGCCACAAAGGAGTGAGAAAGGAAGAGGAGCTCAGGGCTTGGTATATAGTGGATACTTGGCATGGTTTAAATATAAAATGTCCCCCCCCAAGGTCATGCATTTGAATACTGGGCTCCCAGCTGGTGGTGCTGTCCTGGGAGATTATGGAACTTTGGGAGGTGGGATCTAGCTTTGCAGAAGTAAGTCACTGCGGGGTGGGCCTTTGGAGGCTTTTACCAGACCTGTGGTTCAGTTCCAGGTGTTCCTTCTGCTCTCTGCTTCTGATCTGCTAAGAAGTGAGGTTCTCTGCAGGAGTGCTGCCTTGCCTGCCCTGCCTCTACAGATGGAAAACTTCTCATAGTGAGCTCCCAATAAGTCTCTTCCAATATATGCTTGTTACGGTTGATTTATCTCTCACAACAATGTACCATCTGACTAATATAATATTCAATAGATGAAAATTAATATTATTTCCAGTCTTTGGTCAAAAGGAAGCACATAGTCCTGTTTCCACGGGTCTAACCTCATGAGTTTACATTTCAGGCTGCCTTTCCAAGATGCAAATCTCCTCCTTTGAAGTTTCCCACTGTAGTTAGTTATAAATGGGTGAATTTGGTGTAGCCACAGTGAAAGTGTCCTTGCCCAAGGTACTGCTCTACAATACCTCCTATCATTTTGTGTGTTTAGAAATGCATAAGTGAATCATCTGGAGAAGTACAAATTTGGGGTCTGAACCAGCTTAAATCATACCATCTTACTCCCTACCTACTGGCATTATTAGCCAAGCAACTTTTAGTATCCTGCTGGTCTTCATAGTCAGCAGAACCTTGTCTATCCAAGTTGTTGAGAATATTTTTATTTCCCACCTCCATTTTGTGTTGATCATTAGTATCTCTCTCCTTCCACAGTTAGGCCTAAATATGTTAACAGACTATTCAAGATGAGATATTTGACTCAAATAACCTCCCATTCAAAAAACTATGGGGAAAGTCTGGTCAATGCTCTGAGATAAGATTTAATTTTATTATTAAATTTATATATTCAATATATGTCATTCCTTCTACACAAAATTTCTAAACTTTCTTCAAATTGTCTCATTGGAAAAATAGTAATATTCTTGAGGTAAGACACATCATTATCAAAGACTTTAAGTGCTTGTCAGCTGTAATAGTACTAGAAGCCCTGTTTTCCTATTAGTTTAAATTTTAGAGAAAGGAAAATTCTAGATGTGTTGCAGTCCATAAAAGCTTATTTAAAGATCTATATACTTTGTTGGTGACAAAATTATGTATTTATTCATAAATATATGGTGGCAAACTAATCCAAGTTCAATACATTTTCTCAAAAATTTACCTCTGCTTAACTGTCCATATAGAAAGCAATGAAAGTTCAGATTATGCATAAATCACTGACATTAATTACATCTTTCCCAATAAGTCTTCCAAATTCTTTCTTATGACCTTCTTAAATGACAGTGAAAATTTGTTTGCATTCCTTTAGCACAGATCAGCTGAGGTTGGAAGAGAAAACCTTGGTAGGGAGTGGACAGCAGGCTAAGATGATAGGTGTCCCCTAAAACCCATCTTATGCTTCTTTCAGAGTGAAGTGAATCTCTAGTTTTTGCTGGTCATATGGTTGCCTACCAGAAAGAATGGTTCCCATCATATTGATCAAGTTATGGCCCATGAGATGTTAGCAGAAGGGATGGGGTACCTGCGGGGATGTGTCTTTAAAGGGATGAGTCATATTCTTCATCATCTCTTCCTCCTTCCTGCTTTTGGGTAGGGGATACAAGGATGGTTTTTCAACAGTCATCTTAGACCCTGAAGTGACCTTGGAAATGGAAGTCATATGAGGAATGGAAACTCTATGAGGCAGAGTTGCCCCCATGGAGTTTGCTTTTAGAGTTAAAACACTGTTCCCTTGACTTGAAAGCCATCTCTCTGTCTCTCCTTTACAGATGAAATCCTATCAATTAGGACAATACAGGAGGATCCTAGCACTGGCCTTTTAGCCTAGACCACCTCCTTCTGGAGTTCCATGTGTATCAGCAAGAAATTTCTATTCTCATTTAAACCACCACACAGTGTTGCTGTTAGGTGCCATGGAGGCGGTGGACACTGACTTGATGTGACTCATAGTAACTCTATGTACAACAGAGGAAACACTATTGTCAGTGCTTGTCTGCTATACATAGGTTTTCAATGGCCAATTGATTTTTGGGAGAGGTCCTTCTCCCAAGCCTACAGCACCTGATTGATTTTGCCGGGTCCTTCTCCCAAGCCTACAGCATCTGGTGTTCCCAGGCGGTTTCCTATCTAAGTACTAACCAGGCCCAACCCTCCTTAGCTTCCAAGATCTGATGGGATTGGACACCACTCAACTCCTGTCTGTTCTAATCATTACAGAAATCTAGCTATAGATTTTAAAACAAAACTGGGCTGGAGAATTCAAATGATAGGATGCACTATGGATAATTACTGTTGAGCATATTCTACCATGGCTCTGATACGACTACGTAAATTCAGATGAGATAGCCCCAAGGCCCTGGTTCTTGCTCTCTGTAAGTGAAACACTTGTTTCAAGAACCAGTGAGACCTTCCCTTTCTATCATGACCAATGAAACCACCACAGCTCTAAACATTTTGGCATTAGGCCAGGCCTCTTCTCTTCTGCTGGGTAAAGAAGATGCTGTCTTTGCTGACCTTCATTTGAATCTGTATAGAGATTCATTAACAATAACATTCATCCTGTGACTTTTGTCCCCTTGGCTTCTACTTAACTACAGACCGGACCCATTTCTACTATAGATTAGATGCTTTGTGGATAGATGATAAACGGTACAAGAATAAGGTCTATGTGCTAGAGAGGTAAAATGGCCTTTGTCCATGATGTTGCAAATCTCCTCTATTTGGCTCAATACAGCTTTGTCTAAGTTCTAGCCTTACAGCAAAATTAGGCTTATATAAGAAATAACTCTTTTTCCCCTGGTACTGCTTCTTAGGCTGTTAATCATGGGATGAGGAATAAAGAATCGGATTGCGCCTCCCTCAGAGTCTCATTCAGTCTTAAACTAGAGGGACATTTTAAAAGGTGATCCTATTGGTTGGGTAGCCAGGGAGATATTCTCAACTCTCTTTCTGAGCTAGAGAGGAATATGTGCTTTCCCAGCATCCTTTGCAGCTAGGTTTGGCCTTGTGATCTGCTTCTCACCAATGACATGTAAGGTGTTAGCCTATGGGGGGGATTCTATGGGGCTTTTACTTTTCCTTACACTTTTTGTCTCAAATGGGGATGGAATGCCTAGAGTGTCAGGAATCAATTTGCAAGCAGAAGCAACAAGTCTGAGGACAAATAGCCAACATGATAATGAGGATAGGTGGAGTAAGTAGATAAAATGAGCTAGAGCTTTTGATAACATTGTTGAACTGCTACACCCTTCTTTTCTTGTTTGAGACTTTTAATTGTATTGTTGTTTGTTGGATGATTAAATGTTTTTACTATTTAAGTAATGGCTTGTTGGGTTTTGTTGTTGTTGCTATTTACTTGTTGTCATAGCTTTTTATTTATATAGTAGTTTCTATGACCTCGAAGAAATAAGTCTATAATGATGTGAAGACCAATCAATTCACGGTCACAAACATGGTCCAAATTACTTCCATTAGGGTAATCTAAAGCAGCACCATGCAACAGAACATTCAGGAAGAAGATATACATACAGAACATCTCAACAATGTGGCCATTGCACACTCAAAATGTGGCTGGTGTGAATGAGGAACTGAATTTTTAATTTTATGTTGTTTTAATTGAAGTTGAAATAGCCACATGTGGCTAAGGTGTATTGTATAAAACCCAGCAGATCTGAAGAGTTGCTATTCTATTAAAATATTTAGATTATTATAGTCTACAGTTTGGGGCTGGGGTTTAGCTCAGTTGGTAGAGAGCCACTGTGCACTCTTTGAAGCCCTGGAGTTCAATCCTCAGCACCACAAAAATGGAAGAAGGACCTGGTAGCCTACTCCCAAAAATCACACAACAATCAGCCATTAAAAACCCTATGGATAGCAGAGATGCACTGACATAGTGCCAGGCATGGCACAGTGTTAGGGATAGTTTCATTCTATTGTACATAGGGTCAATATGAGTTAGACCCAGTTTGATGATACTTGACAACAAATCTATAGTTATATCATCCTGGTGTCTGATCCCATCAGATCTCAGAAGCTAAGCAGGGTGGGGCCTGGTTAGGCCTTAGATGGGAGAGCAGCTGGGAATACCAAGTGTTGTAGACTTGGGAGTAGAACCCAGCAGCCCAGTCCTGAAGTAATCAGTCATCAAGAACCCCATGAATAACAAAGAAGCAATGACAACAGTGCTGGGCATGACAGTGCTGGTAGTGTTTCATTCTGTTGTACATTGGATTGCTATGAGTTGGACCTCACTTGATGTCACCTAACAACAAATTCTCTTGAACAAAAATTCAGTCTCTAACTTTATATGTGTTTTTTTTATGGGCCTGAGAATATCTCATTATGGAAAAAGGATGACACAGTGGGGCTTTATACAACAGCATGGTTGAAGGCTGTTAAACAATATTTAACTTGCATATTAGCTAACTATGCAGAACTGATACCAATTTAAGCACTTCACATTGACAACTATAATAAAGGACGTCTTTTTTGGAATAATAGTCTTATTCAGACTATACTCATTCATCTATTTGTTAAGACTTTTGTATTCCCAATTACAAATGAAAAGAATAATAATGGTGTGCCAGTCTCATTAAGCTGTGGGTGTACAACAACTCTCCAAGATAAACTGTAAATTGTAGTTTGCAGAAGATGGTGGAGTACACTAAAAAATCAGCCACAAATTGTACCCACGTGGTACTAAGAGCTGAAGGGTACAAGAGGTGGCAGCTAGTGAAAGGTCAGGAGCAAAGGACACCAAGTTTACCAGAAACCAGGAAGCTGCAACTGTTTTGTCTTGGAACATGGTATTCAATACTGTCTGCTACATCCAAACATGATTTGAAGTAACAATTCCATCATCCTGGTTTCTTATGTAAAACTAATCAGCATGCTTGTGTTTATGGCTATTTTTTATAGTATGAAGAACAACTAATTCTACAAGTGAGCAAGGTGGCCTAGGGCTTCTAAAATTATGACCTCTTCAATCTCCTGACAAGGATCACAGCCACCAGTAACTCCTCCATCAAGGATACCTCCCAGCTGCTGAAGCAGCAAAGTCCCACTTGTGGGGAGCTTGAGTTCTTTTCTGTCTGGTGTTGTACAGAGTTTTAAGAAGCAGGTGACTAGTTGAACTTAATTCAGACAGGTTTGTCTATATTTAGGTTCTAAAGAGAAATGCTGAAGAAAATGAGTTGAAGATTTTGGCAAGCCATATTTACTTATTCTATTTGGTTCTGTATGTAAAACATATTCAATTTAAAAAATGTTGAATTTAAGAAAGATAGCATCCGCTGGGTGCCTTGGTGCACACAGTTAATCCCAGCAACTCAAAGAGGCTGAGGCAATAGAATTGCAAGTTTGAGGCCAGAGGCAGCCTGTGTAATTTAGCAAGATCCTGTCTCAAAATCAGTGATAAAAGGGGAGCTGGAGGTGCAGCTCAGTGGTAGAGTGCTTGCCTAGCATGTGCGAGGCTCTTGGTTCAACCCCTCAGTACTGAAAACATGTGTATATGGGGGAACCACTATCTCTTATTTCTAACCAACAGGCATTTGTATTAGTCACTTCTTGAGATGATTATAGAAACTGGATCCACTCAGAGTTGGTTTTCTCCTTGGAAACACATTTATACCCAGTATTACATTCATTTTATATTGATAAGGACTTACTCCTCACTAGTTTTCATTCCATTTCTTTGCAAATGTCTATGTTTTTATCATAGATGCTGCTTTAATCCATTTGTTTTATGGCTGCACCCAACCTCTAAAAAGTAAAGGTTACCATGCTCAACCTGACAGAGACAGGTGTGAGACATGGTCTCTAGAATGCACCATGCCTGAAAGGAAGGTTCACATAGAAGATGTCTCAAAGTTTAGAGAAGAATCAAAATATGAATATTTACCTATGATGTGGCTCTGAAATGCAGAATCTGCAAGTGTATCTTCTTCATCCTCTTGCACGTTTTCATTTGCTTCTTTTATCTGCAGCAATAATATTGGAAGATCTTATACATTATATTAAAAGATCTTTTGCAATCCTCAGAATAAGTGTAGATTCTATAATAAATGTGTGGGGTATAACTACACATGTATAGACAAGTGTGGCTATATAAATGTAAACCTGCATGTATGTGTATTTCATTCTACTTTCCTTTATTAGTCAGCTTTACCACAAATTTTAATTATAAGAGCATATTTTCAGGAATATAACTTCTACTTTTAAAAAATAGAACCCACAAGACACCTGATTCTATACAAGATTTTAGGGATTATAGCTCTGGTTTTTAAAACTTAATGGATTCAGTAGCACAGGGTTGTTAGGAAAAATTAAAATCTAAGGAGGTGTAATTTCTCCAGAGTCAGAGACTTGTACCATAAGTTATTTTAATAAAAGTAAAGATATATATTTAATTTATGCTTAGATCACCTGACCATTTCCTGGAATATAAATTTCTAAGAAAATGATTTTTTCATTCTTTCTATAATGAAATGAGGTGACTATGATGTGTGCTCAGTGAACTAGAGCAGTGAGACATTTTTCCAGACTTGTCACATTAAGATCATTTCCCTTAGATCTCAGCTGGAACACTCAGGTGCCAGGTTGTACAGTCTCAAATGGAACATTAGAGAGAACTCATGAAGTTGTAGGGCCTTACAGATGAAAATTCTGAGGTCCAGGAAGTTTCCTTAAAGTTGTCACAAATGCACTCTAAGGTTGGCACAGAAACCAAAGCCCCCAACTTCCCAATTCAGTAGCCAGGTGTTGTTGACATCTATAATATCAATCACAATAACAACTAGTGAATACCTACATCCTACGTGACAGAAGCTGTGTAGTCTTTATCTGTAGCATCTCATACTCTGCACAGCAAAGCTGCCAGGCAGGTGCTATTATCAGGTCCACTGAAGATATGAAGACCCACCCGTGAAGCAGCAGAGAACATACATAACTGTCCAAGTGCTGAAGCTGAGATTCAAACATAGTAACTCTGACTGTAGATTTGTGTTCATTTTGGGGGAACTTCGTTATTCTCACATTTCCATTAGACTATGCCTGTGTGGACTTGCCCTTAATATCAAAACTGCTGAGGTCCATGGCGGCATGACCCAAAATAGCTCTTGTAAAATACATTCTGGCCAGTCACCTGGGCAGCCAATAACCATAATGGGAAGTGTGCAATGCAATGAGGTCCAGCTCAGGCACATATATATTAGAGGCTGTCATTGCATCTGCACAGGGGCTCGCATTGAATGTGAAGAAATCATTATTTTATACTCACAATATAGAAAGTCATACAGTTCTGACCTTGAGCTACATTTAACATTCTACTTTTTAACTGCCTGTTTTCATACTTAATGGGATAAGAGCAATTATTTGTGTTTTTTTTTTCCTGTGGTTCCAGTGGCAGAATGCAATTGGTGCTTAATCTGTATGATGTTGATGGTAAAATGACAAATTCAGGCAAGTATGTAGACAGCCACTTCAACCCTCACAAAGAGAGATCATAGAAGGTTGGTACCCCAACGACTGTGCTTCACCTTTTTCTCCCCCTAGCAGCTGTCTGCTCTGTGGGAATTTCCCTGCCTGTTTGCACCTCCACAGGAAGAAAGTTAGGGAATGAAAAACCTGGGGAAAAAGATTTCATCAACTAACTGCTCCTAATAGTGAGCATTTGTGGATGTCAGAGAGGAAAAGCTTCACCAGCATGAACCAGGCTACTTATTTGTACCTATTTGCCTTCCAAGCTTCACATAGCTCGGGGATTTGTTTGTAACAAGGCTCCCCAAAGACCCACTGAAGAAAGAGTCCTTACAAATACCTTAATTTCTATTAGTAATCCACCAGGAGCCTTCTCTCATCCAGAGAAACATTAAGGAAATCTATAACTTCAGTTCATATCCACTTTTATGGCAATCTATTCCATAGCTCCCCCACCTGTTAATGTAAAATGGTATTTCCTCTGGCTTGTTCTAAATTTACCCATTTTAAACTTCAAGGGTGACCACCTAGGCTGTTGGAATGCTTGGGAATCATCATCTCTTTCAGCCTGTGAAATTCCATAGTAAAGAATCCAGAAATTAAAAAGAGGTTCTCATCTTATAGATAAAGAAAAAGAGGCTCAGAGAGGCTAGGTATCTGTTAAAAGTTACACAGGATTTTAGTTTTAGAATGGGCTCTCCTGACCTCAATTCATTGCTGTAATTCAATTTTCAGAGTACCCCATATGGTTACTTTCCAGACCTTCCCAAGAACCAATATGTCTTTCTCAGCCTCTGGTGGTGGGTAGATATGGAGGCAATATTCCATAAATTCATATTCATAAATTATAGTACTTTAAGAGGAGTAAAACACTTTCATTATGTATATGCATGCATGTGACCACTCAGGCCCCCTTCCCTCCTATTGCCTAGCCCTTCTGTGGAACTTCACTACCATCTTTACCAAGTACCATCCTGAAGAAAGAAAAGACATGTGCAGTCCTACTTGCTGGCTCCTCATCAGAACCTTTGTAGGGCCTCATGAGCTTAAGAGAAAATGGTAAATTTGACTTCTGGGAACTCATCCAAGGAATTGGCCCTGTGGATCAGGTCCTGAGCTCTTTCAGCTTTCCTGGGCTGATTGACCCCTCAAGGGCAGATGATCTCTGGTGGTATTATGGGGGGACTGAAAATTTGAAGGGGATGGATGAAGCACCAGAAAAGCAAAGGCAATGGAGGAGTGCCCCGGAGGGCATACTCATCCGCTCTAATGATCCACACAAGTAGATTGCAATGCAAAGTGAGGAATCTTTTTTTAAAAATCCATTTGCCTATGGAAATGAGGGGCATAATTTATTTTGGAAGCAGATTCCCCTTGCTAATTATATTTTTCACAGGATCAAATTTAATTTTTGTTCCTGATCACTCAGTGTCTGGGTTGGGGGCAGGGGGTAAGGGGCTGCCAGGACAAGATTAAGAGTTTGCCAAAGATAGAAACAAGTGGGCCAACCTTCTCGCAGTACAAGATGACAAAGAATGGGAGTTGTTACTGGGCCAAGACATCTGGCAAGTGTTTAGTTCCAAAAAGTCTGTTGGACAGGAATTAGGAATTTCTCAGTCATTGCTGTCCCAGCAACAGGTATAAGTCAATGTCAGGAATGCCCCACTTGAGAGGGAGCAGCAAGTGACTCATAACGAATAACCATGAGCTATTTTTGGTTTAAGTTAGTCCTTTGGGTGTGTCCTAAGGATGCATCTTTGACTCTTGTCCATCGTTTGGGGCTCTGCAGTTATTGTCAACAATGCTCCATATGCCAGTCTAAAACAAGTAACCATGGAATTCATTGAATCTATCATGTTCTACTAGCTCCTGCCATTAGGAAGGGTGGGAGGAAATGAGCGTGCAAAAGACACAGAAAGAGAGAAAATAATTCACCATTGACAGATACACAAATGTGATTTCAGAACTAAACCCCATATTTGGGAGTACTCCTCATTTGGAATTCTGCACATATCTCTTCTCTGACTCATCCTAACACTAAGAACTTCTCAAGAAAATATTTTTCATGTCAAAGCTCATTTGAAAGGAAAAAGGACGTAATGAATCTATAAGACAAAGACAGTGATCCTGGGAAAGAAAACTAGAAGGCATATTCTTTGGAAAAGTTTGTCACATTTAGAAAACTTTGCAAGAGGAAGGCAAATTATGCATGCTTCTTATTAGCATCAAAATAGCATTGGACAGAATCATTCAATTAAGGATGTTAAAATTATAACATTTTGCAGAACTTAATAAGATCATAACTATTTGTGTAATTATTTGCAACTATTTCATCACCAGAGAACCATTTTAATGGGGTAGTATTTGATGACTTTTTATTAGCAGGCATGACTTTTATCAAGCTATGTGACACTTGGGTAAAGAGAATACCCATAATTTAAATTAAAATACCCACATTAAAGTAGCCATGTCTTTCCTATGCATGATGAAAGTATCTGATCTCATAAACTTTATTAACAACTTTTATTTTTGTCCTGTGGTATTAAATAAGAGCCTGGAGTTGTCCTCCTTTGAAACTTCTCATTTAAGAAAATTATGTCAATCCATAGGAAGGAAGAACTTACAAGGCATAGCAAGCAGAATGCACTTTTTTGACTTACTGAATGAATTCAAGCCTCTGTCTTTGTAGGGGATGTCTTTTCCCTCTTTTTTATTTAAATCATATAAAACCATTTTAACTACAAAGTAACATGGTCCTTAGTCTAAATCACAAAAAAATTAGAGCTAAGTAAGTAGTCTATAAATGATAACAGAAATGGGACATAAGCCTCTAATTAAGGCTCTGAAAAAAAGAAAAAGATTTATTTTGGCAAAGCATTACTGGGACTTTTACACATATTTTAGAATTTAATTAACAATACTAAAAAAGGCATAAGCAGTCACTAATGAATTAAGTGGATTGTAACATAAATATACATATGGAAATTATCTTACTATTATTATTGGTATACATGGAAATATTTTCAATGCCATAGAACTCTAGTGACTAAATATAATCTTAGTTTATAAAGGGGAAGGAATGGTGGTATATTATGTCATAAAGTTTTGGAATAGCAGTTTTATTCAAGAAAAAGTGTGATATGTAATGCATTATATACAGGTGTTATTTCCATCAAATGTGACTACCATGAGAAAAAATTCTTTGCAGCATACTTTAAAGAAGCAGAGAGGAAATTTACCTTGAGCCCTAGTAGAGGAGAATTACCTTAAACTCTGAATTTTAAAAGGTTCATGGGTATTCACAGCCATGTGCTATGCTATCAGAATACATCTTGTTTTCCATCTAATCGTCTTCCCATAGAGACTGATAACATATAATAAATGGGTTTTCACTGCTATACTTGTACGAATCCCCAAGGAGACCAGAGGAACGTCCTTTCTGAAATTAGTAATTTTAGTGTGATCCACAATGCTGATTGTGCAGATGAAAGAAAAACAACAACAGCAAAAAACCTCATTGCATTTCACACTTGAAAAAATGACTAGCTGGTCATCTATGCAGGTTAATAATATTCCTCTGTATGGAAAAGCTTCTCAGCAGGACTAATTTCCTCTCAGTGCTAACTAGAAAAATTAGCATATCCCTATTGGTTATGTATATTTAGCCTGGTTAGGGAATCTTTGTACTTCACAGAAAATAATAAGAGTGTTCCTTGCAGATATTCTGGAAAGACCAAAGGACTCTTATTATTACCCTATGAAAGGCTGCAGATGAGAAAGGAACAGCACGGTAAATTACTTTAGCATTAGGAAGTAATAAAGTAAAAGTGAAATTGTAAAGGCCAAACACAGGGCCTTTTTGTGTTTTTGGTGCTTCTGTACAGTGAAGATACACCCTGAGCTGTCAGAACCATATTAAATGGGGCATAGTTAAATGGAATGCCTCTGATAAGGGGCTAGGCTGGGCTATCACAGTTCTCCATCAGCTGGATTGAATTTCCAGCATATTGCACATTGCCACACATCCGTTCTCTCTTTCCTTTCAGTGACACTACAAGGGCAGCCTTAGATATGCTTATAACTTGTGGCTTTATAATGCCGGGGACATCTATGTTTTCAAAGAAGGAACCATACAAAAGAGCAAAAATGAGGGTGGAGAGAACCCTCATTGCAGTGCAGTGAACATAGTCTGCATATGATTTCAGAGTGTGAAACAAAAACCTTATAACTCTTAGGAGTTAAGACATACTTGAGTAAAAAAAAACAAAAACTTTTTTTTCTTTTCTAAGTACTTAAGGATTGAACCCATGGCCAACACATGCTTTGCAAGTGCTCTACCACTGGGCTGCACCCCAGCCCATTATTTATTTTTTTACTTGGAGTCAGAGTTTCACTAGGTTATGCAGGCTGCCTCTGGCCTTAAACTTGCAATCTTTTGGCCTCAGCCTCCTGAGTCTCTGGAATGAGAGGCATGTGCTACCATGCCTGACTATATAAGGTATTTTGAATGTGTGTTTGTGTCAAATTAAAATATGTTTGTTAAAACTTGTGTTGTTGATGTTAGCTGCCATTGAGTCGGATCCTACTCAGACACCCTGTGTACAACAGAACGAAATACTCCTCAATTCTGTGCCAAGCACATGATCATTTTTATGTTTAAGCCAATTGTTACAGTCACTGCGTCAAGCCATCTAGTTAAGAGTTATCCTTTTTTTTCGTTGACCTGCCACTCTCCTGAACATGATGTCATTCTCCATGGATTGGCCTCTCCTGACAACATGTCCAAAATATGTGAGACACAGTCTAGCCTTCCTTGCTTCCAAGGAGTGTTCTGGTTGCACTTCTTCTTAACAGATCTGTTGGTTCCTTTGGCAGTCCACGACACATTCAATATTCATCCCTAGCACCACAATTCAAAGGCATCAATTCTTGTCCTGTTTTCCTTATTCAGTGTCCAGCTTTCACTACTGTGTGATGCTACTGAAAATACCATGGCTGGATCAGGCACACCTTCACCTTCAATGTGACATCTTTACTTTTCAACACTTTAAAGACGTCTTTCACAACAACTTTTCCCAATACAATGTGTCTTTTGATTTCTTGACTGCTGCTTCCATAGGTGTTGATTGTAGAACCAAGTAAAGTAAAATCTGGGACAGCTTCAATCTTTTTTCCATTTATCTTGAAGTTGCATACTGACCCAGTTGTAAGGACTTTTGTTTTATTGATGTTGAGGTGTAATCCATTCTGAAGGCTGTGTTCTTTGATCTTCATCTCTAAATATTTCAAATCCTCTTCCCTTTCAGCAAATGGAGTTGTGTCATTGCATAACACAAGATGTTAATGACCCTTTCTCCAATTATGATGTCACATTCTGTCTCATAAAGTCCAGGTTTTTGGATTATTTGCTCAGCATAGAGATTGAAGAAGTACAGTGAAAGGATACAGCCCTGATGCACTCCTTTCTTGACTTTAAACTAGGCAGTATTTTCTTGTTCTGTTTGAATGACAGCTTCCTCAACCATGCATAAATTCCTCATGAGGATAATTAAGTGCTCCGGTATTCCCACTCTTCTCAATGTAATCCATAATTTGTTATGGTGCACACAAATGCCTTTGTATAGTTAATAAAACATAGACATCTTTCTAGTATTCTCTGCTTTCAGCTAATATCAGTCTTACATCAGCAATGATGTTCATGGTTCCATACCCTTTTCTGAATCCAGCTTGATTTTTTGCCACTTTCCTTTCTATATACTTCTGCAGTTGATTTTGAATGATCTTTAGCAAAATTTTACTTGTATGTGATGTTAATGATGTCATTCAGTAATTTCCACATTTTGGTGGATCCTCTTTCTTGGGAATAGGCATAAATATGGATCTCTTCCAGTCAGTTGGCCAGGTAGCTTTTTCCAAATATGTTGGCATAAACAAGTGAGCACCTCTAGTGCTGCATCTATTTGTGGAAACATCTCTATTGGTATTCCATCAATTCCTGGAGCCTTATGTTTCACCAATTCCTTCAAGGCAGCTTCCACTTCATCCTTCAGTACCGTTAGTTCCTAATAATATGCAGCCTCTTGAAATGTTTGTCATCCACCAATTCTTTTGGTATAATGACTCTGGCTATTCCATCTTTTTTTGATGTTTCCTATGTTGTTTAATATTTTCCCTGTAGAATTCTTCATGTTGCCACTTAAGGTTTGAATTTTTTCTTCAATTCCTTAAGCTTGAGAAAAACAGAGCATGTTCTTCCCTTTTGATTTTTCTATCTCCAGCTCTTAGCACATGTCATTGTAATATTTGATTTAGTCTTCTCAAGATGCCCTTTGAAATCTTCTGTTTAGTTCCTTAACTTCATCATGTTTTCCTTTTATGTTAGCTGCTTGATGTTCAAGGGCAAGTTTCAGAGTCTTTTTTGGCAAGTAATTTGGTCTTTTTTTTTTTTTTTTGCTGTCTTTTAAATAACATTTTGCTTTTCCCATGAATGATGTCTCTGATGTCATGCTACAACTTGTCTGGTCTTCGATCATTAATGTCTAACACATCAAACCTGTTTTTGAGGTGGTCTCTGAACTCAAGTGGGTTATACTCAAGGTCATACCTTGGCTCTCATACACTTGTTCTAATTTATTCAGTTTTAATTTGAACCTAAATATGAGCTGTTGGTGGTCTGATCCATAATCAGTACCTGGTCTTGTTCTGACTTTTGATATTGAGATTTTCCATCATCTCTTTACACATATATAGTCAATTTTGTTCCTGTATGTCCCACCTGGTGAATTCCATGTGTACAGTCACCATTTATGTTGGTGAAAAAATGTATTTGCAATGAAAAGATCATTGGTTTGGCGAAATTATATCATGCAAACTCCAGCATCATTTCTGTCACCAAGGCCATATTTTCTACCTACTGAGCCTTCTTTGTTTCTAACTTTTGCATTCCAGTCATTATTAATGACCAGTATATTATGATTGCATGTTTGATCTATTTTAGATTGCAGAAGCTGTTTAAAAGTTTTCCCTACCTTCATTTGTAGCCTTAGTGGTGGGTGCATAAATTTAAATAGTAGCCATATTAACTGGCCTTCCTTGTAGGCACATGGATATTATTCCATCACTGACAGCACTGTACTTCAGAACAGATCTTCAGATTCCTCTTTTGATGATGAATGCAACCCCATTTCTCTTCAGTCTGTCATTCCCAGCATAGAGGACCATCTGATTATCTGACTCAAAATGGCCCATGCCAGTCCATTTTAGCTCACTGGTGCCCAGAATGTTGATGTTTATGCACTCCATTTCCCTTTTGATGATTTCTAATTTCCTTAGATTCATACTACATATATTCCATGTTCCAATTATTCATGGATATTTACAGTTGTTCCTCCTCATTTTGAGTCATGCTATATAGACAAATGGAGGTCCCTAGGATTTTACTCCATTCCTGTCATTAAGGTCGACTTTATTTTGAGGAGACAACTCTTCCTTAGTCATCCTTTGAGTGACTTGCAACATGGGAGGCTCATTTTCCAGCACTATATCTGACAGTGTTTCTCTGCCATTATCACAGAGTTTTCAATGGCTAATTGTTTCAGGAGTGGGCTGCCAGGTCCTTCTCCATAGTCTGTCTTAGTCTGGAAACTCAGCTAAAACCTGTCCACCATGGGTGACCCTACTGTATTTGTAATACCTGTGGCATAGCTTTCAGTATCACAGCAATGTGCAAGCTCCCACAGTACAGCAAACTGATAGACATATGGTGGGTTGAAACTCTAAGAAATGTGCAACAGCAATCAGTAAATAATAATTAATAACAAATAATACCAACCATAATTACTTTTAGACTTTCCTTTATTCTTGAACCACCCCAGGAAAAAGGCAAATGTACTTCATATTTTTAGTTTCCTTTCAGGAAATGGTAGCATGTACAATATTTCATAACCTCTTTTTGAGAATACAAAAAGATATGGTAATTTTGAGAAGATAATTTTTTTGGTTTAAGTGCTTTAAAACTTATAGCTAGAACAATGAACATCATCAAATCAATTATACAAGCATATAATGATTTTATGGAGAGTAATTGCAACTTAAGGTAATTTTAAAACAAAAATATTATCTGAAACTAGCATACTTTAGGGAAATATAAAAATGTCTTATTATTTATTTTTAAAGGACATCTACTCCCTGGGTTCTAGACCTGATGACTGAAAGAATACATGATATAGAGCCACGTTCCAAAAAAATAATTCTGAAGCTTTCTACTTTCTGTCTAGTTAGTGTGAATGGGTAGCTACAACTTTCATAAAAAGTGAACAATACTTACATACAATCATCAAAGTAGCCAGCACTGCCGGGTGTAGTGGTGCACACCTATAATCCCAGCGGCTTGGGAGGCAGAGGCAGGAGGTTTGCAAGTTCAAGACCAGAGGCAGTCTGCGAAACTTAGCGAGACCCTGTCTCAAAAAGTAAAAAACATGGGCTGGGGACACAGCTCAGTGGTCCAGTACTTGCAAAGCATGCAGGCGCGAGGCCCTTGCTCGGTTCAACAACCAGGACTGAAAAAAAAAAAAAAAATGGAGCCAACACTGTCTTAATTGTTTGTTACTTTCATATCTAAAGTCATGTTCATTCCTATTGTGTTGCTGGTAATGTTGGAAAGCATCATCAAAACAAATTTCCAGCACAGGGTATAATTTGAAGAAGACACTGCTGGCATCCTTTGCCTGAACTGCACTAAGATTATACCACTGCTCTGCAAGGATCCTGAGAAAAGCCGCATTCGTGGAAGGAGCCACATCCACTCGTGGTCTAGATACCATCTCCCTGTTGCAGTGGTTACCAGGGTTCTTCTCTTCTTTTTTTTTTTTTTTTATTGGACATTTTTAATGTACACCTTAATGTGATTCATTCTGACATGCTTTTCATTGCGGCATTTCCATATATGCATTTTGATGTACATTATTCATATAGGTGCCCCCTTACCCTCTTGTATGCTCCCCCCCACCCTCCCCAGGTTCTTCTCTTCTTTAAAAAATATTTTTTTATTTAATTTTCTTCTTTCTCCTATAATCTTCTAGACATGTACCATTAGCAAAGGGTAGAAAGAACCCAGCCAGAACATCTCAGAACGAAGCACTTTATAACCAGGATGGTGGTACACTTACCAGGGAGTCTCTGGGTATTTCTATATCGGCTTTGGTTTTGATGTTCTTCTTGTGGTTTTCTTGAGTGCTGATAGAGCTGCCGGCTTGACAGGAGGCCTGGGAACTGCCCTTTAACATGATCCTGCAGGAAACGTTATTTGATCCACTTTCTGTCTGCTGAGTTCCTTTCTTATCAACTCTGCAGGTAGAAAGTGATTGCTCTGATAAATTACATTGCTCCTCTTCAATCACTCTCCTTTTCCCAATCCTTTCATGTTTAAAGTAACTTCCACATAGCTCTTTGTCTTTACACCTTTGAGTGATAAGTGTTACTCACTAGCCTTGATCAAATTATCAGATATTCCAGTAGTGTGTCAATTTAGATTTGAGACTATAGTAACTTATTTTTATTCTTATGATTGCTTCTGGAGAGGGGAAAAATAAAACCAATGAAAAGTTATTGCTAAATACATTTCTGGCCTAAGATCAGCAGGAAAAGTAATTACTTCTGTAAAGTTTCTAAGTATACATTTGCTCAGTACAATCAATGAAAACGGCATGCTTTAAGAAGTATGCATAATTTTCTTCCATTTCATGCCATGTGGATACAGTCACAGTTCCTAGTGTAGGTTGAAATTCTATCAACCTTGATAAAACTTACCATTCTTTAATTTCAAAGACCATTGGCTTGGTTAACAAAGTAACATGGACTAAATTATCATTTTATTGCTAACTTTTATTTCATTGTTTAAGTTCTGGCTAATGTATAAAAGACTGCATTTCTACTCGTATGGAAAGCATGCTTGACTGGCCTTTAATGTGCAAGAAGCAAACAACCCTCTTTAAGGGGGCAAGGAGACCCCTCTACACTGCCACCCTCCGTTCCAATGAATTACCTGTTCAAAAGTTCCATCATAAAGGCATCTTTTGTTGAACATGCAACAGGGGTGAGTTTATTTCTTGGTTCAAACTTCATTTGGTTGTAAATGTCTTGTGATGCTTTCAGATTATTTTTGCTTTGCAAACTGCTGTCCAGACTGTCTGCTGACGTGGTGCCTGGGTTAAGTTCATTGTCCATCTCGCACAGTAGTTCAGCTTTCTTTCTCTCTTTTTTCCTCTCTGATTTTAGTTGCTTGTTTCCTAACCCCACAACTTTTGCCTCTTTCTTTTCCACTTTGGTTTTGGAGGCATCCGTTTTCCTGCTACTGAGAGCTGGAAGTCTGCTCTTCCGAAAACCAAACCAGCTGGCGAAAGAAGGCCCCGCCCTCGGCTTCGCTTCCACAGAGGTGGACTTTGTTTGTACTTGGTCCTTCTCCATGTTTTCCTGAATACACAACATAACCTTTTCTTCGATTGTGGGTGAGAGGGGGGCTTCTGGGCTCACAGCACCTGTCCTGGTGGTTGAGGCATCTGGATGCCTTCCAGAAGTTTCCAGCCTGGATGTCCTGCTCATTTCCACAGTGTTTGGGTGCTGCACCCTCCCTGAGGCCTGCAGGGCTTGAGGGCAGACTGTCGGGGTGGGTGGACACCTGCAGTGGTCACTGCCTGGCATGGACTCCCTGGGGCAGCCTCCCTGGGGGGAGGCCTGCTGGTCTTCCATTCCACAGGGGGTGAGAAGCCCTTCAGACTGTGGGGGGATCCTCAAAGGCAACTTGCTGGGGCTCCCATGCTGGCTGCTGCAGCTCCCTATGCTCCCTAGGGAGCCCTGCCTGGAGAAAGGGGGCCCACGTAGCCTCCCAGGCCAGGGGAGACTCTCGGCTGTGGGTGCAGGAGGGGTCTTATTAGGGGAGCCTTCCAGGGAGGTGCTCTGCCGGGTGAGAGAATTGCCTCTCTCCGCAGTGTTGGTAATAATCTGAGTTCGGGTTTTGCCTGGCCCTTCCATGGGGGGTGTAGACGGCTTGTCCCCTGAGTGGGTGCTG
This sequence comes from Pedetes capensis, assembly GCA_007922755.1. NCBI lineage: Eukaryota > Metazoa > Chordata > Mammalia > Rodentia > Pedetidae > Pedetes > Pedetes capensis. The sequence continues at coordinate 77,412 of VMDO01001493.1, forward strand.
AAGCTCTGGCTCCGGGCTTTGGCACCATTCATGCCTAGAGCTGGCTTCAGGTGCGGCTTGCTGGAGGAGAGGGATCTTTTCACTGATCTGTTTTCCATTCCATCTCTTCCATCAGCCCCAGGGATGCTATTTTCCAATGACACTGGCAGTGATGTTTCCAGAGGAAGCCCTTGGGCTGAACTGTCAGGCAGGGGGGAACCTAGCACAGCTTTGTTTCTTTCACCTCCTGAGGGCTCAAGTCTTGCTGTATTCCTGGAGTCCTCTGGCTTAGCCTTGCTGGAGGCCACAGAGCTTTTAGAGGCTTCATTCAAACTGTCTTTTTCCTGTTTGCCTGGCACCATGGAACTTTTCCTGAGCAACTGGGGAGACTTCATGAGAACTTTGAGTCCCACTGGGAGGCGAGTTTTCAGTCCTTTCTCAGGAGCGTTCTGACAACCTTGTGGGGCACTATGGCTTTTGGAGGAGGAGGTGGAAGAGGAGGAAGAAGATAAGGGGGGACTGCTGACCTGAGATGATGGTGACTCATTAGCTCCTAAGAACGAAGGCTTGGGGGGCAGGGGGCCACTGTCATTCAACTGTCTTTGTCTTCCTGGAGATACACTTTTCAAGGATGATATCTCCAGTGGCTCATGAGGTGAAGGGCACCGCTTGGGCGTCCGCATCCCTGTGTCTGGGGCTGTTGTCCCCAGTGTTTGGTGAGGAGAGGTTTTGGGCACACCTCTCTTTGGAGAGACCTTTGGAGGCCCTGGTGCCATGACAGCAAATGAGCCGGAGGGGGCATGAGCAGGGCATCGGGGGTGCATCACTGTTTCTGTGGAGGGCAGAGGGTGAGTGAAGACAGGCTTTTTGGAGGCCACAGAAGGTTTCTTCCTCTGTCCTTCTGCTGTGACCTGATGAGAAGAGAGGACGGGAGCAGAGGTTCCCTTCAGCAGTGGTGTTTTGAGCACTGTCCTTGGTGGGTCACTGGGGACCCTGGTTTCAGGCTTGGTAGATGATGATGGTGGCACATAGTCATAAGTGGGCCTGAGCAGGAGAGACACGGACCTACCTGGAGGGGGTGGTGGGGAGGTGGAGTTCATCCCTGCCTCTGGCCCAGCAAGACAGGGTGCATCCCTTGTGGGGGTGTCTCCATTGTCACCAGGCTCAATGAGGGGCCTTGATGGTGACCCTGGAGGATGACTCTTGGGGCTCTGGACCCAGTCCCTTTTGCTGGGCATTTTGGGGCCATGAGGAAGCTGGACAGGGTGTTTTGGAATGTATGGATCTGGTCGAACATCGCAGATGGGCCCTGGGCTCTCTGTCTTTAGGAACCGTGAGAGTCTCCGCGGGGAGAAGGCTGGTGATTTTTCTAGAGTCACAGGGCCAGAGGAGGGAACTCCTGTGGTGGCTTCAGGCTCCATCATTTTTGATTTCTGAGGTGAAGACTTGCCCCTGGCAGGTATTTTTGTCAGACTTTGCTTTTGACAGACACCTGTGGGCCCCGCAGACCTAGAATTACTCTGGCATGACACGGTGTGTGTTGGTTTGGCCAACTTCTGTCGCAGAGCATTTTGAGTTGCTGTCCTGGGGCTGAAGGTGCTGGTGGATGCTCTGGGAACACCACTGGCATCATCTTTTGGAAGGTCTTTCTCAGTTTCCTCTTCAGATCTCTTCAAGAAGGGATAGTCTTTTGCCACAGCTCCTGGCTGTAAATGAGTGATTCCCTGAGATAAAAGTTCATGGGGTTCTGTCGTGGGTCCGGCAGGGGTTGCGTTGATGGAAATTTCATCTCTGGTAACAGTGACCACTCCAGTCTGGTGAGAGCTGAATTCAACAGGTTCACCATTTTCCGCATCAAATATTACAGTGATGCATTCTTCAGAAGCAGTCCTTTTTACAACCCTTTGCTGCTTAATGAAACTAAATGTCTTTGGCCTAGTCTCTAAGTGGGAGGGCACTTGTTCTGCCTCCTCAGCAGGAGACCCATATTCTGATTTCCCAAACCCCATGAGGATGTCCAGGTTCTCCATGGACGTGGTGTCAGCACTCAGTGACAAGTCTGAAGGGCTTCTCTCCTCGCTGCTTTCTATGTGCAACTCATCCAGGGTTTCATTGTCGTCAGTGTCTGAAAGCTGCAGACTGAGAGCCGTGTGGTCATGGCCTTCGCTCTGTGGATCACTCTCCCTTTGCACCTGAGGCGCCTGCATACTCAGGCATAGCTTCCTCTCCAAGGGACAGTTGCTGGCACAGCGAGACAGCCTTCCAGATCTTTCCCTGGGATGAACGGAGGCTGTCCCTTCTGAAAAGTGTTTTCCGTGTGGCTCCCAGCCAAATAGACTGTCAGAAACACTGTGGGTTAATTTGCTGCCACGCAGCCTGCAGCTCCGGCTTGGAACTGCTCGCAGAAGTGCTAAGGAAGAGGAGTCATCAGCCTCCTCGTGAGAATCAGTGTCATAGACAAATGTCTTGTGGGGCTCCTTGCGGGGGTTCCCCGTGCCAGGTGGTTTACAGGGAGGATATTCCTTAAGACTGCTACTCTTAATTCCTGGAGAATATATTCCTTCATTCGAGTTCATGCAATCTTTATATCCCCATTTGGTTATCATGGTTGGGGGCTCGAGTAACACTTTTCTCTTCTGGAGCTTCCTTAGCCCTTCCAAGATGTGGCTTTCTTTGATACAAGTTGGAGGTAGTTCATCTGCAGGACTAGCAAAGCCACTTGGGAGTGAAGAATCGATACTCAGCCTTTTATCCCAGTTCTGTGATGATTGCTAGGAAAGAAAAGTAGATATCAGAAATGACTGAACCACACAGATCACAAACGCACACAAGGAAAAGCTCATGAGGAGACTTAACTTGTGCAACTGGGTGATAAGTATTCACACATGAATGCAGTTTATGCAATGGTAAGTGTGCAGTGAACACTCATTTTGCCAGGTCCTGTGCTGAGTGGCAATACAACTTTAATATAAATTTACTGAAAAGTGTCAATGAGAAGTAGAGGAGGTAGAGCCAGAAAAATAAGTTGGTTCATAAGTCTGTGTCCTCATTCTAATGCTTGATAGGTCAGTGATTTCATGATCATTTATGGAAATTTTCTGAAGTTATTATATACACATAAATGCAAACATATACGTACTTACATATAACTATGGGCACTTGCTGTTGAGACCTATGGTAATTATTATTCTACCGACTTACAAAGGTCCATGTCCTACCTTCAGCATTGGAAAATTGTTTGGTAAATGACACAGGAAAAGGTCTGCATTCCACATGTTTGTACATTTCACACAATTGGCAATAAAAATGAAGGACAAAGGTGGGAACTAACATGTACTAAGCACCTGCTGTATACCAACCACTTTCAGTGCTTTATTTGCATCATGAGAACATCGTCACGAGGGAGACTATACCCTTCCCACTTCACTGCGGTGGACACTGAGGTTTGGCAAGGCTGGTTTGTAGCAGGTCCAAGAGACAAGAAGAGCTGGATCAGAGGTTTGAACTCTGGTTTTTCTGACACCTTTTATAACACTGTCACTTTTGCCTCAGTGCAAAAGTGCCTGGAGTGGCGATGAACCTGAGCAGCCTGGCTCTGGAACCACCACTCTTAATCTTGGTGCCACCCTACCACGGCAAGCAGAGCCTCTCATCTCCCGTGTGTATCAGTCAGTGTCAGGACAGAGACCACAGGTTGCCCCAGCTCCATTTCATCAATGGGAATTGCAGAGTTTAAACAAGTCAGGACTTGGGGAAACTGGTAGGATGTGAAGGCTGACCTAATGACTTTTTTTAAAGCCTATGTAATTAAGGGGGAAATAATTTGAGGGACAATTCTGGTAGTTTGTGAGGAACACTCTAAACCTGGGCTTCAAACCATGAAAAACTGGGTTCAGGTTTGGATGTGGGTTCAATATGTTAAAATTTAAAGAGTTTGCATGTGTTTCAGATTTAAAGTTTTAATCCTTGTGTAAATAGTGAATAAAATTTATTCAATTTTTTTTTCAGGTAAAAAACATTTTTTGTGTGTGGTATTGGGGGCCTGAACTCAGGGCCTTACAAATACTTTGCAAATCCTCTACCACTGAGTTGCAGCCCTAGCCTCTTTTTTGTTTTAAAATTTTTATCATGAGATAGGGACTTGCTAAATTATGCAGGCAGTCTCTGGCCTTGAACTTGTGATCCTCCTGCCTCTACTTCCCTAGTGGCTGGGATTACAGACTTGTACTACTGTGCCCAGCTTTTATTAAACAGCCAGTGGTACAAAAAGACAAAAATTAAAAGCTGAACCTGAACTCAATATTTCACTGAGTTTGGGTTCAGAAATATTTTTAAAATCCTTTAAACCAGAACAGGTTCAGATTTGGGTTTGGTTTGAAGCCCTGCTATTTACACATAGAATTTAAATCCAAAACTGAATTGAGCCTTAACACTCTAAATTAAACACATATTGAACCAGTACCTGAAACTGAACCCTTTTTTTTTTTTTTTTTTTTTTTTTTTTGCAGGTTTGGAGCCATGCTGTAAACCAGCATTGGCTACACAAGCCTTCTGTAGATATACAACTCTGAATATTAGCCATGTACTCAGATGCAGTGATAAAGGTTATAAACTTCCATTGGAATCTGGGCTTTTTAGTGAGCTGGGAACATTCACTTACACATAATACATTTTCATGAAAATTATTCTTGTTATCAACAACTCACACATGCTCATTTGTTTTTAAGTCAAATTATTTATTTTCTTTAGAAAACTTTCCAGCGTCAGAAGTTGCTGGAGACAGATGCTCCTTGGTGATGCTGCCCCTTCCCCCACAGCGCCTTTGGGAATCAGAAGAAATCCCATTAGAGAGTCTGGGTATTATAGACCCACCAGAGATCAGGCTGTTGCAGCTTGGGTTTCTAAGAATTTCCATGATCTTGATAGGCACACTGAAGTAAAAAGAGAAGCCAGGCAAAAGTGCCCTGCAAAAGCTTGAAAGAGGCAGATTTGTCTGACCCACAGCTGATATGTCTGCCTACCTACTTCCTGTCCCTCCAGAGCCCACCAATGCTTGCTGGGGAAGCCCCCCAAGCACCCCCTCCCCCGTGGTAGCTCCAAATCTCCCAAGGAGATCCACATTCTTCCCTGGGTTTTCCACAGGAAGTTATGAGGTTTAAGAATTTGAGAAATGTTTGGAGCAATTTTGAAACCTGGGAGCAAAAATATAAGCAGGAGTGGCCTGTGGTGGGGAGGGTGGGAAGCGTGGACATTTTCCACAGAGACTGCATTCCTTGTGGGTCAAAAATGGAAGAGAGCTGCTCTTGGGAGCAATGTGGGTGGGTAAAGATTGCTGCTGCTAAGGTAGGGGCTGGTGTTTAAGGCCTGTAGCCCTTTTCCATTTCTTGGCTGGAGAACAGTTTTATAATATTTATTTATTTAATAAAAGGCATTGTGGGTTTTAACAGAAACAAATCTATCCCAACAATTGGCAAAACCCCTCCAAGACCAGAATAGGTGAACCATCAAGAGTGAAAGTTCTGGAATCAACTACCCAGTTCTTCCATGTAGCGGCTATGAGCTCTTGGGCCAGTTATTTAAATTTTTTGCACCTCAGTCTCCTCATCTGTAAAATAGGGAGAATAAGAGAACCTGCACAGTAGGCTACTATGAACATTAGATGAGCTAATACATGTACAGTGTAACCTGGCAGAGGCTATAGCTGACCTGAGGGATTGAAACATGTTCTTGTTTTCTTTTTTTTTTTTTTTTTAAGAATTTATATAATTTTTACCTGGTACTGGGTGCTTCTTTAGTATCAACTTATATAATAAACTCAAATAATGTGAATCTGAGTGAGAATACAATATTAACTTACATAATAATAAGTGTATGACTAATACAAACAAATTCTTTTGTTTGTATCTCAGATCAGCCACAACCTCTTGCCACTAACAGAGCCAAATTCCTCCATGTAGGGCAGACTAGTGAATTTTACACAGGCTGCCTTTCTATTTCTACACCAAATGCTTTAAAAATAGAAAAAACTCGTGTTCAGAAAGAGCTATTGTTGTTGTTGTTGTCAGGTGCAGTCAAGTTGGTGTCCAACTCATAGCAACCCTGCGAACCGCAGGTGAAACACTATTTTCAGTGCTTCTCTGCTATTCATAGGGTTTTCAATGGCAGATTTATTTTTGGGAGTGGGTTGCCGGGTCCATCTCCAAAGCCTACAGCAGCTGGTGTTCCCAGGCGGTCTCCCATCCAAGTACTAACCAGGCCCAACCCTGCTTAGCTTCTGAGATCTGATGGGATCAGATGCCACAGTGGTATGGCTGCAGGGGGAAAGAGCTATTAGTCATATACTAATTACTATATGACAAAATTATTACATAAGTTAATATTGTAGTTCCATTCAGATTCAGATTGAGTTTATTAAGTTAATACTACAGGAACACCTGGCACCAGGTAAAAACTGTAGATTCCTTAAACAATGTAACTTTAACATGTCTTGATGGTCCCTGATATGGCTTGCTGGGTCTCTGAGAATTAGGACAGTACCCTGTGAGACATGGCAGGTGTGCTAGGACTACATGCCTGTCTCAGGACAGTCACCTGAGTGTCTGTGAAGGGACTTAAGAAACTTCTTTCTGCTCTTTCAGTGGAGAGATTGCCTTAAAACATCAAAGACTGCTCTAAGTGGAAGAATTTCCGATAAAAATTTTAAAAAAGGGAAGGAAAAAGGCCCCAGAAAGGAGAGAGAAGAAGAGATGTGAGGATGAAATGAACAAAGTGAAGGGCTGTGGGAGCCAGCAGCATTCTCAGACAAAGCAAGGGAACCACCCCGACCATCTTCCCATCCTGTTAAGAGCCCGGCCCCTGGCAGTCATTACTTAGTGCCCTGAACTACTCAGAGGGAACAATTTTGATAATGCAGCAGTCTCTCTACTTTGCATTAGAAGCGTGAGTCCCAGGGAATAGGCTCTAAATGCAAGCTTGAAATATTTTTTAAAGTTCTTGTTCAGAGGATGACAAAGCTACTCCCTCACCAATATATTCTGGGAGTCATGGAATTTTCCTGGTTTCTACATGGCCGAAAGCATAAACTGAATTTGTCCAAACAGTAGAAAAAAAGACTTCCAAACATTCTGATTGGAGGTTTCCATTCCTGTGTACTGTGGTTTTCTTCAACTTTAGGGAACTGCTAAAGTAGCTATCTCAAAATACTTGGCATGTGCCAGTGGGCAAAGAAGTGTGCTCAAAGCGTGGAGGAATCTCCAGCTTTGTGAGCCCACTGTGCAGACTGGAGTCATTCTCATGGGAGTGATTACCCAAGAGTGGCAAGTGACTCCAGGTATGTAAGTAGGAACAGGCTTACCTTCTCTGAAGCCATGGCCCTTACTGTATACTACAGTATTTTCTCTCTGCTATGCTGCCCTCCAATTTATAGTCAAATTGTGTTTTACCATCTGACAGCATTGACAAGTGGAGGGCAGTATCATCTGTGAGCAGACATTCAGCAAATGGTCACTTCCCTCTCATGCCTCCCTCTACCCTCCACCTCCATGACCAAATCCTGCCAGAAGAAGGTTCTTTTCTGGTTCCTTCTGATGCGGAAAAGCCCTGAAAAGGTGCCTTACCCTTTTCCTGAGGTTCTTCCCATCATGCCATGTGTAGGAGGAGCCGCTGGAGTACTCGCTGCAAGTGCTTGAAAGAGACAGTTCACTGCTGCTGCAACTGTTTCGAGGACAGAGGTGACCAGGGACCACAATCCCCAGGCCAGGGCATTTCAAGGCAGAGGTTCCTGATTTTGTGTTTAGTTGGTGTTCCTGAAAAAGCAGGAAAGCTCTGAGCAAGGGCTTGGCTTAGGGAAGAGAAAACACCAACCGAATACACAGTGAGTGATTGGAAGCACAGATTTTGGAGCCAGACACAATATAGGGTTCTATCTTGACTCTGCCTCTGTCTGTGTGGCCATGGGGAAATTATTGAACATTTATACCCATGTTTTCCTTTTTAAGAAGGAACAATGCCAATACTGCCTACCTTATAGGGTTATTGCAAGGACTACATGAAGTTCTAGATATGAGGAACATAATACGTGTCTGGCCTGTAGTAGATGCTCAGTTATTACAGGCTACCATCATTATTAGGTTAACACACTATAAAGGTGGTTTCTCATTTTATCCAGCTGCACTGTTGAGAGATCAGATCAATATCAAAATACCACTCAATGTCTAGGACTGTAGCCCAATGGTAGAATATTTGACCACCATGTGTGAGGTCCTGGGTTCAATCCCCAGGACTGCAAAGTAAAACAAAAGAACAAAAATATAAGTTGAATGATACAAATAGAAGACAGAGTAGGAACCTTGGCTACGTGGTTTAAGAGCACCAGCACTAGGCTGTTACTCTAGCAATTTGGAGGAGGCTACACATTGCCACTACAATATGCAATCTTGAACAAAGAAAGCATTAACTTCCACTGGTCTCCTTGTCCTCCTTTGTAGAGTGGAACAGCTCTACCAGATTACCCCAACAACCAACCCTCTCTGGCTATGACAATGTTATTTTAGGTCAGCCATAAAATGCTCCCAGTCTAAGTATATCACCTTATAAGTAGCCATGCTCAGCAGATCCCAAACTCGGCTATCATGAGTCTCCACCATGAAAGATAATAGGCTTTTCTATAACCAACTGGTTGTCCAAACAGTAACTATCCTCACATCTAAGAGATCTGAGTCCCACACAGAAGGTCCAGGCTTTTAGAATTCTAGTGGGTCTGCATAAGGGAAGGGTGACAAAGTGGTAAACATCCAAGCATACCTTGACAGCCACATTATAGGGCCCTCAAGTAACAGATGAAGCTCCACAAACTGGACAGGCTAAATTAATTTAGGATCCCAACCACTGAGAATAGAATCTCTCTATTACTGTCTAATTCCAGCCTCCTATCTGTATAAAGCTTTGTCTCAGAAACTCTTCGATGGGGAGCCATCTGTCTTGGTGTCACTTGCAGAGTAGCAAAGCCTCTTACTTATGCAATATATTGACACTTTATGGGTGCCTTTAGTACCCCAGTACTTATCACTGTTCTCCAAATGCAATTCCAACTGACGGTGACTAAACACCAGCATGGGGACGGAAGCAAGGTAATGACAACGTGAGAGAGCTTGTGGTAAATATTAAATCCCACCTAAGTACATAGAGTGTGTTTAATTTGCTAGCTAATCAATACTCATAATGCTTAATAATTTCTATTCCTTCCTATCGATACTTTATTTTTGCTGCATAACAATCTTTTTTAGTGATCTAAAAATGCCAAGAATTTTTACTACTTTACTCCTGCCCCCGAAACTTGGCTCTAAATATCAATGAAAGGAGAAATTTGTCTTAAAATTCAGCTTTCAGCAATAGCCATTGATTGATGTCCTTGTTTATTGCCAGCTGTTGCATAGTTAAGGGAAGTTCATATTTGTATCTCAACAGATGCCTACAGCCAATGGCTCTATCTTGCAGAAGCACCTGGCATTTAAGCCTCTGCTTCTGCAGACATCTGGCACACACCCTGAACACACCTTTTCCGAAACACCATGGTAGGCTCCACTTCTACTTGTGTGTGCGTTCCAATATCTCCCTCCTGTTCTCTCATATTTTGTTGCTTGAGTAATTGTTGTTGTTAAGTGCCGTCAAGTTGTGTCTGACTCATAGTGACCCTCACAGGGTTTTCAATAGCTGATTGTTTCAGGATTGCCTTGGGAGTGGATTGCCACATCCTTTTCCCATTTTTGTGGTGCTGGGAATTGAACTCAGGACCTCAGAGACTGCAGTTCGGCACTCTTCCAACTGAGCTAAATCCCAGCCCACTTGAGTAATTAGGAAGTAGTTATTTCAGGATGCCTCTTTTCTGATAGCTGTGTCTACTCCCCAGGGAGAGATTATGTCTATGTTCTGCCAAGTGACCCAGAGCTAGCCTCCTCCAGTGGCTCTCCTCATACTACTCAGCTTCCAGTGACAGTTTACATTCTGTCTTCTCTTGAGGAACTCAGTTCAGCCTGTGTGATTCCTTTTGCCTTTCCCCAATCCCTTCCCATTCTACCTATCAAAATTATACCTATTTCTATGCCGTGACTCAATTCCCAGGCCTCTTAATGCATAGTCATCACCCATGTGTGCACCTGCCTTGGAAAGAGTGGAGTAAGGTGACAGGAAACTACTATGCAGAAGATAGGCTCACATGGGAAGGAACTGCTGGCTCTTGGCCTTGACCTGGAGTATACAGATGTGACCTTCTTCAGGGAGGTGGGGAAGGCCTGTCGATGCCACATGAGGCAGGTGGATGTAGTTAACCAGACGGGTGTCTTAACAGATACTTTTCACACTCTTCTGTGCAGGTTAATCACATAGGGATCTGGCTGAAATGCAGATTCTGATCTAGTAGTTTTGAGACAGGACCTGAGATATGTGTAGTATTTTTAACAAGTGTCCACCTGCTGTGACCCATGCATTGAGCTGCAAGCCTCCAGGAGAAGCTCTTAGGACAGCATCTGTCATGGGTTCCTTGTAGCATGCTGGGTCATCTCACTGTCTTAACCTGAGTGGTCCTGAGCAGGAAGAGGGAATGGCTGAACACTCCATGGGCCAGTGAATTATGGAGGGAGTGAGTGTTTGTGTGGGGGTTAGCTACCAAGAAATTCCTAACAAAGAAGGGCAAGGGGCTAATCCTCCCTTTGGAAAATTCCTCTACCTTGCCCTGCTTTGGACAATCAGGGTTTGAACCTACTAAGGGACTCAGAATCTGCCTGCAGCTTTAGCCCTGTGGCATCCAATCCTGTCAGATCTCGGAAGCTAAGCAGGGTCGGGCCTGGTTAGTTCCTGGATGGGAGACCGCCTTGGAACACCAGAAGCTGTAGGCTTGGGAGAAGGACCTGGCAACCCCCTCCCAAAAATCAATCTGCCATTGAAAACCCTATGAACAGCAGAGAAGCACTGACAATAGTGTTTCCCCTGTTGTAAGAGGGTCACTATGAGTCGAATACTGACTCAATGGCACCTAACAACAACAAGGGACTCAGAATAGCATTCCTGACATCATGGCTGCAAAGCAAACTCTATTTTTTGGACATTTTCTTTCATTAGCATGTGGTTATCACGTAGGATTATCTACTGCAGTGAATAACTTCTATGATTGAACACTTGAACTTCAAGGCCATTTATGAGGTTTGAATCTCGACTCTTCCACTCATTAGCTCTTTGAGCATGGGAAAAATTGCTTAGTCCCTCTGTGCCATAGTTTCTTTCTTTGCAAAGGGAGGTAATGAAAGCACCTCCTGCATAATTGTGAAGACTAAACAGCATGGCATATAGCAATGCTTAGGAACTTCTAGGAGTTGCTACTATTATAAAAACATACACATAGACACATGTCCTGGCTCTTCAACTACATCATAAGCTCATAGAAGCCCTAAAGGACTCTGTTTTATAGCTCTCAATAGTCCACCAACATCTGATGCCTTGCACGTAAATGGTGAAATAAGTGTTTTTGACAATAACCCAGAGTGGGTACACTGTGTCCCCAGAGACTATTGAGGGGACCTTACGAAGAGACATACTAGAAGGGAACTTTCTCAGTTATCATTTCCACCTTTGCCAGGCATTTCTGTGGCTGTGGCACAGTGCCACATCTTAAAAGAGAATGGAAAAGGGTTAAAGCAACAGAGATCTTATAATCCCAATGTTAGCAGGCACTGTGCTACACCCGTTTTACATGGCATCTCATGTAATCCTCCTCACAACCCTCTGAAATAGAAAACTAATATTATCCTCATTTTCTAAACAGGAACTCAGAGACATTGAGGTTTTAATATCCTACCTAGAGTCACCCAGCCAATACACCATTCTGACGCCAGGTCCCAGTGCCAGTCATAATCCCAATAAGGCCCCTGACAGACAGCAGGACTCCCAAGAGATTCACAGAACAACACAAAGCACACTGAGCACAGACGTCACAAGTAACACATATTGGTTATTATTAAAACTCTTTTTGTGTTGAAAAGTGCATATTGGCTTCCATTGCAACATTATCTTGATTATGTTGATTTAACTGGCAAAATCCATCCTGCCTGTTTGCTCTATCCAAAATGTATTTTTCTCATTGTATATTTTACATCACCACCTTGAATGATTTATACACATTAATATCTTGACTGTGAGAAATGGAGTACAAAAACTACAATTTTGGGTAAAAGATAGAGACATAGAGAATGAGCCAAGAATTTTTTGAATAAAAATTGCACCTTCAAAAGATTCTTGACCTGAAGGCCACATTATAGTTTGAATGCCATTAGGTCTTTATGGACATATAAAATGACAGCATCTCACTGAAATTTCATTCCAATTTAACTTGAGAATATTTACCTTTGATATAGACTATCCTATATATAACTGACAAAATTCTACAATAAAATAAAAATCCAGCTACCCACAAAGCTGCATGCTATTTTTTTCAAGCATCACATTTTTCTTATGTATTTATGTGGCTGTTGTGTTTTTCCAACTTACTCTTTCTATGTTAATGAGAGTTAAAAGCCATGCTGGTTAAAGTTTTGCCAAATAAGCACAAAGCTAACCCCAGCTAAAGGAAAAGATGCAGAGCCCATGAATTTTTTAAAGTTCATACATAATATATCATAAAAGTAGGATGAATAATATGGGACATGGGCTTTAATAAAAAGCTCCTTGACCATTTTTCAGAGACTCAGAGATATAATCAATACCCAAAAAGGTATCTTGGGGACGAAGCTAAGATTTATGACATTTTTGCCGTGAGTGACACTTTCTGCTTACTATATCAGCTGGGGGACATGTTATTGAATTTTAGAGAACACAAGAAAGGAAGGCATTTCTACCTGCCTGGCAGTACTTCAAGAATGCGCTTTATGGTTCACTTGTGACATCATATTTGATGGAAGGAGAATAACAACCTAAACAAGTGTTACGAAGACAACAAGGAAACTCACATGCAGTTCAACATCAGTTCGTGACTGTGTCAGACTTTGGCTTTTTCCCATCTCTGAAAGGAAATCTCCAGATGAAAGATCTAAGATGCGCGAGTGAAGTTTCTAGGTAAAATGAAGCAGAAACATTGAATAGCGATACTTTATTTCAAAATCCTACTGTGGACAGATAAATCTCTACAGAGACATTTCCAGATTAGAGAATAGATGTCATAACTCAAACAAGTTTATTCTAGTTCATCATTGTTCCATATATATGTATGTATGGAAATTACATTTTATAAACAACAATCACACTGCCAGTCTACCAGAGAAAATAAGTAGTAGGAAAAATAAATAGCAGTTGGAATACAAGTAGTAGGAAAAATGTGAATATCTCAATATACTTACTGACTACTGTGAAAATTAACACTTGATATTCATACTAAAACAAAACAGAAGCCAGGTGTGGAGGTGCACACGTATAATCCCAGCAACATGGGAGGCAGAGGCAGAAAGACCTTGAATTCAAGATCAGAGATAGCTTGTGTAACTTAGCAAGACCCTGTCTCAAGATAAAAAATAAAAAAGGGGTTGGGGGTGCTGTTCAGTCGTAGAACATTTGCTAAGTATGCATGAGTCCCTGTGTTCAGCATACCCAGTACTGCAAAATAAAGAAATGTAATAATGATAACAACAATATAAACAGCCACCAAGTTAACCTTATGATGTTGAACTGTGGTTAAAATCTGAGAAAATGTTATAAAAGTGACTTTATTTATAAACAGCACTAATCTTGTGAAATCTTCCCTCAGATGTATTTTAAGTCAAAGTCATCAGTGTCATCTGTTAGGGACAATTAATGTGAGTAGGAAATAATTGCATCAGGGATCTGGGGACTCAGAGGATTTTGTGCATTAATATTTATGTACTATTTGATTATATACTGAATTCTTTATTTTAGATTTGCTTGAGAAGCCTGCTAAGTCAGGGACATTTCACTATATTAATCTTTGTACTAATTACTAAGGCTCTTCTATGGACATTAAATTTGATTTGTTTAGTTACAAATACAATAAAATCTCTGATTTATGTGTGATTTTTTTTCCAAGGCTGGTGACATTTTGAAAATGGTGCTTGTATCCTGGTGTGTCTTGGTTACAACTTTTGTGACTTCAGACACACAAAAAAATCTGATCAAGTTAGTAAATAACATGGTTAAGCAGGCCTCTTTCACCTCTGAAAATTTTTTCTGCTCCATTTCCACCTTAGCGAGGCTCTGCTGCATATTGATGTTGATCTAAGGAACATCTGAGATTCTCTGCCACTCAGGAATGTTAGGACCATATTAGGGTGCAGGGGTGGCCTCACAGGTCATTTTGTCCCAGCAGGTCAACCACATTGTCATCAGGAACTGTAAGTGCCATTAAAAGGGGTAACATTTGTTCTCTTTCCCATTTGATTCTCCTTAGGCTGAACTTTTGTTAGAACCCTGCACACTTGGTCACTCAGCAAGCGTCCTTCAGCAGTGCTTACTGAAGGACATGTACTATGCAGGGCTGCGCTTTGGTCTGCAGCAGTAAAGGCCTTTTTTTTTTTTTTTTTTTTTTTTCTGTTTTAGGTATAACAGTTCTTATTCTCCAAATCCCTAGGGAACTCTCAGGAGATTGAAATCCCTATTTTCTCCATATCTGTGCCCTTGCTTCTCTTAATCCATGTGCATATGGAGATACTTCCACAAAAACAGAAAACAGATGAAAAGCTGGCTGCCTGGTGCTTTGAAAATTCAAATTTCTCCATAACAGCCAAGATCTCAATAGGCAACTAAAACAATGGCATTATTTCTGGAAAGTTTAAAAAATCCCCATCCCAAATTCCCTCTAGAATTTGAGTTTCCTGGGAGCACAGAGAGAATTTCCTTCATTATCTAATCACCAGGACTCGTCACAGTGTATTAGACTCAGTATGTCCCCAGTTAATGCTTATTGCAGTATATAAAGAAATGTCTTTAGATTTTCTCCACCCTTATATAGGTTTTAAAGATTGAGAGAGTGCCAAAGGAATGATAATTTTTAAGACCTAAGAATACATTTATCAATATGCAAACAGTAGAAGTAGTTATGGGAAATGACATTCAACAAAAGAAATGATCTTGAGTGGTATATCATGTGATTTGGGCGAAGCGTCTTCTATAGATTAGATATCTGACTTATTCAGTTCATGACTGAATTTCACGATTTCTTCTTAGATGTATGATGTCACCCTCTCACTCACTGCATGAATATGTGCATGTAAAAACCTATCCTCCTAAGTGATGTTCGTTTCAATGTTTTTAACCAACTTGTCTGCTTCCTTCCTTGAAATAGGTAAGGTCTGTGTGGGAGATGGGGCAGGCACTGGGGTAGGGGGTCAGGAGACCTGAGTTCCAGTCCCATCTAAGGCACAGTTTTCACAGGATCTTGGGATTGTGATTGAACCTCTTGGTCTTAGATATATCACCAATTACAGAGGATGGAAATGAGTATTTAATCCTATTGCAAATAGAGAAAAGAACTGCCATAATAATAAGGGGCAGTCCATAAGATAGCATATTGAAATCCACATGCCTCATACCTCGGTACTGACATAGATGAGAGTTGGTGGAAGATAGTTTCTTCAATGATAAGGTACAAATGATGGACAGATCCTTCTTACAAGATTTTTTTCTAAAATTTTTATAGTTTCACATCTATATAGGTATATCTAATAAATATATTCTCACAAACAGGTGTATGTGTTGCATAAGATCACTTTTCAAGCTAGTACTGTGATGTTATGTATGCTTAATTCTAATCTCAGTAAAATGTATACATGGGAAATTCAAGTAAAGTCATTGTTGGAAACAGAGAGTAAACAAGAACGTCATGACCCCTGGAGAGGACTCTACCTGCCCAGAGGGCACATTCTCCATCACACACCTATGTACAGCTCCTGTTCACTGTTAGAGTCCACTTGGATAAAATGTCTCACCTGAACTGCTTAAAACTTCAAATCCTTAACCCAGGAAGATCCTTGATACAGGCATGCTTTGTTTTAGATGAGAAAAGTAGAGAGTAAGGTTTGAAACTGACCTTGTGTCACCTGTAACATGATCTCAGGAACTATGGTCCCACTTGGTCTTAGAAACAGAGTCCTAGCGTTACACATCTGCAGACCAAAGGTAAGTGATGGAGCCTTATACACAAATGCTGCCTTTGATGCTGGCCATCTTGCCTCCCCTGCCTTCCTGTCAGACTGGTGTCTTTCAGGAGTGGGGCTCTCTCCCTTCTGAGCTGATCCTTTTACCCATCTTTCCCTGGCACATTTCTGCTCCTATCCACCTAACAAAGCCCTGCCCACCATTTAGGCCTAACCTACAACTAAATCTGGAAGGTTACCCATCCTGTCCAAGCCAAGGGTGATTCCCTGTCCTGATGGATTATGTTGCCACCTTATTTGGACCCTTTATCTGAAGTGCACCATTACTAAATTAGAACAATCCCTGTAACCATTCCTGTTGCAGGTTCTCTTTTATCTCCAAATGATCAGCTCCATGAGAATACAGGCTAAGACTTACATTTTTTTCTTTGCCTTGGTGTCAGAATCTGCCTAGGTATCATGGAACCTCATCCTTCTTCTCTCTGGAGACGCACTTCCAATTCCCGTCCTCCTTTGCAGGTAGGGGTGGCCATGTGACATGGTTAGTTCTAGCCCATGACATATGATATTGGCCCATCCTGTCTGGTCTAAGAACATCTCCAACTTTGCTGTCTACATTTTTTTCCCTTCCACTGGCTCAATGTGGCCAATTCAGTACAGCAACCTTGGAAAGTATGTGTTGAAAATGGAGACAATCAGGTGAAGAGAATTTGTATTCTGAAATCATAAACTAGAAGAGAGTCATTCTGGGAACAAAACTGTCTCTTTTGGACTTTATATGAAGAAGAAATCAAGCTCTACTGGGTTTGAGCCATGATTTATTTGGGTTTGTTTGTTATCACAGCTAACATTGACCTGGATGATACTACTCTCCTCTGAGATATGCACTTTGTAGCATACAGGGTAGCAACATGATAAATTTGTACATTTCTGTTTACATATATGTATATATGTGTACTCCTACAGCCATACCACTGTGGTGTCAGATCCCGTCAAATCTCGAAGTTAAGCAGGGTAGGGCCTGGTTAGTACTTGGATGGGCGACCACCTGGGAAAACCAGGTGCTATAGGCTTGGGAGATGGACCTGGCAACCCACTCCCAAAAATCATTCCACCATTGAAAACCCTATGAATAGTGGAGAAGTACGGACAATAGTGTTTTACCTGTTGTACGTAGGGTCGCTATGAGTTGGACACGGATATGACGATACCTAACAACAACAACATACATGTGCATGTGAACACACACATTTACACACATATGTAATAGTTATGTCAGCAGCTTCATGGGATGAACTGAATTTCTATCCCTACATGTAGGAGCAGGGGTAGGGTATTTCTTGAAGTGCTAAGATATATCATAATTCTTAATTGCGACACATTCTTTGTGCTCATGTAAAATACCAAGTGTAGCTTTAAGCACCCAGCAATGTCAGGGCAGCAGGTACAGAAGCCACACATGGGGCCAGTGTTATCTGTGGGGTTAGCTAGTCCTCAGTCAGCCAGCTCTATGTTTCCTGCACAGGTCTATATCTGTAAAACAACACAGAGAAATATCTCCCTCAATAGATTGTGCCAAGGACAGATGTCCTTTATCTGGTGGCATAGAGGTGAGTGGCCACAACAGAGTGGCAAGGATGGGTTCTGTAGCTCTGCAGTTAACGGTGGCAGCAGAGACTGCTGATCAAGGTGCACTCAGCCTTTCAGAGCGGGGCTGGAGGGTCAGAGTTTTCCATTATGTTTCTTTCCTTATTCACTGCGCTGCAGTTCCTGAGAAGCTCAGTGAAGGCTTATTGCGTTTAATAGAATTCTGCTTCAGGTTTTGACTCAGTAGGTGATGATGTCTTAACTTTAAGGCAATGATTTCTAAAGCCAGGAAGACTCTGAGATTTCATTTGGTAAGGCCAAAAGGAAGCTTTTCATCTAGGAACTTTGGGAAACATGGGAAACCATGCTAGACAAATCAAATAAAACAGGTTGATGAGCGGCTTCTGTGTGTACTGCTGTACTTCCTATAGGTTGGAAAGGGAGGAGTGAATTTCTCCCTATCAGGATTTCAGAAGTTATTAGCTCAGCTTTGGAAATAAAGAGGAAAGGTTAAAAAGAATCATTTAACCATGGCTCCCTGCTCTTCATTCAGATTTCTTGAGTGAATCAATCTAACACCATAATCATGCATGCAATTATTCTCCCTCTATTAAAAGACAAATATCTGTGCAAGTGAGAAGTTAGGGGAATAAATATGGCAAGTGTCTGATTAATGGACTCTACCAACATGGTACCTTGGGTTCAGTAACAGGGGGTAGATGTGAATTAATGTTTTTAATCTGATCTCTTTCAATAGTCTGATTTATTTAACCTTGCTGACACTATGTTGTTGTTGTTGTTAGGTGCCGTCGAGTCGGTATCCAACACATAGTGACCCTCATAGGGTTTTCAATGGCTGACTGTTTCGGGATTGCCTTGGGAGTGGGTTGCCAGGTCCTTTTCCCATTGCTGACACTATAACCATCTGAAATCCTACCCCAGTCCTGTTTTAAATTCATTACAATTATTTTTTCCCTCTTGTGGAAAAAGTCTCAGTTGAAGGAGATGGCTCCTATGCCCAGTGTCATTGACTTCTGTTTCATTTGCAAGGTGAGAAGGTCTGAGACTGCTGTGTGACCTGTCACTAACCCTACTCTATCTACCACCTTTCTATGAATTGTATTCTCAGTATGCCTACCCCATTGCAAGGTATTTTTCTACTCTCAGAAGTTTCAGATTAAGAAATTTAGAGTGGTGGAGGAATTTCTTGGAATTTGCCCACTTACCACTGTTAGCTTTACTCAATACCTGACCCAAGAATAGGAAGTCCAACAGCTGTCCTGTCCTTGTCAGTGAACAATCCTCACCTGTTCCTCCTCTCCTCACTCTCTTGCTGGGCTCTGCTAGTCTCTGCCATCTTGGCTAGTTGTTCATTTGGACCTGGCCTTGTCTAGGAATCACCCTTGCTCACAGCTAATGGCCTGGATCCAGGGGCAATTTCTCAGATGAAGAATTCACTGCTTTTTTCAGCTATAGTTTGATTTTTAAATTGGTCTGTCTCCACTTCAGGGAGCGGATCCCACCTCACAGCTTCCAAAATAATTCCTCAGGCCCCATTCCTATTCCTATGACTTAGTGCTAAGCTGGCCCTGGGCCCAACACTTCTTCATTCCTTATAATCCCACTAGATGGGAAGCAAACTTGGACAGTGCCCCTATGAAATTGCCTGTGAGCATCTTTGGAAATAGCTAACTTCCTATAATTCCCTGTGATTTCCCATCTCCTGTTAGAGAGGTAGAAAATATCTGTGGCAGATGTGGCATATGTTTAAGAGAAGTGTTTTAAATATGGCTCTGGATCAGATATAACCTGGTGAATACGCTTTGTTCCTTCTGTTGAGTAATAAAGTAATTTTCATCAGTATATATAAGAATTGCTAAAAGTAAGTTTAAGAAAATTACCCCGAATAGCTCAGTCTGACAAATATAATTTCTCTATGGAATTTTTACTCACCAAATAATCTTCCCTCCACCGAAAAGACCAAAGTTTTGCCTTACATATTAAACTTACATTTTTTGCCTCACTCAGAAATGTGATTTTTTCACCAGCCCTTCCAAATCCCGTCAAAAGCGATTGTGGCAGATCCCTGGGTTTGCATTTCACAGGTTTCATTCTAATCCATTAAGAATTTATTACAAAACTGAATATTACATAACTGCATATTATATAACCAAGTATTATATGGTCATTTCTTAGATTCCCAAAAATTTGAGCCTAGGACAAAATCTTTTTGGATAAGAGCTGATGTTTAATTAATCATGCCATTATTTCCATTTTGGGATACGAAGAAAAAACATAATATCTGCATCCACCAATCTTGCTGATGGGATGCAAAGACCATGCCTTTCAACTGTTTTTCTAGAAGACTTTTAAAAAATATGTCCATCATGATTTGACCTCACTTCAGAGTCCAGAGTTTTCATAACTAATTTTCAAGCCATCTACAATAGTCCTTGCTGCAATTATTATTTCCCCTGACAACATTTCAACTTGCCAGGCATATCAATCTTTAGTGCCCCAAGTGCATTCTGTCTCATTCTGGGTGGTGCCTTGCCAGATGACATGGTTCTACATGCTTCTTTTTACTTCTACAGAGTGCAAGGTTATAAAATGCTTTGTAAAACAATTATTCCACAACTATATTCAAAACCTTCTTCAAGGGTCCATGCTACCATGACAACCTGATTATCCAGTGTCTGACTAAGGGAATGATGTATGGTTTGGTAAGTAGAAAGTTTATTTAGGGTCTCTGAAGCATAAGACTGATGACCCAAACTCATCCTACATGCCATAATTCCATTCATAGGGCTCTGATGACCCACAGGATGAGGACCAGGGGAAAGATGGATGAGGATGAAAATATCAGATCTTCCCTTGGGAGCCTCTACTCTACAATTAGTGCAATAAGAAACATTTATTAAGCATCTACTGTGTACAGAATCTTGATTATGGACTATAAGAGACTCAAGTAAGCTCAGTACAGCTTACCAGATGAAAGAGGAGCCCAAACATACTGCCAAGGGAAACTCATAAGAATTCTTAAGGAAGAACATACAGAAGAGACCATGGTAGAATAAGGGTAATATGGGAATATAAGGGTGATCAGGAGGGCACTTCCTTCTGCTTTCACTGAACTAAAGAGATTAGAGGGAAACCCCCCAAACTTGTTGAAGGTGGGGTCAACAAGTGAAACATGTGGGAGATAATATTCTGTGCAATTAGCAGGTCAGGCAAAGTAGACTCTGCTCTCACAGACAAGCCCCCAGATCTTTCCATCTGAGGTCTTTACACAAAACAAACAAAAATCAGGATTATTTCAGATACAGTACAAAAGCAAAGTGACAGAATACTTAAGAACCAGATGTAACCTGAAGGCTTTCATGGCAGGTCAATCAGACCTGTGGGCAGCTGGAGAACCACTTCCTGAGAGTGACTCAGACTCACCTGCCAGTCCTAAACTACAGCTTCCCTTTTGTCTTTTCCCATGAAGTTCATCTGAAGGAGGAAGTGATTCAGCACAGCCTGAATTTATGCTGGGATCTAAGAGATACAGAAGTGTCTTGAAATTTCCATTTTTATCACTAATTACTTTAACAGGTTCTTTAATAAGCACTTTCCTATTGCCCCTGCTGTTTTGTAAAATTATCTGCACTGCTTTTTACATTTTTAATCAAGTTTTAGTTTTGAAAAGTCCTTTCTGATACATTTTCCTTTTTACATTTGCGGGAATAAATTTTCCTTCGATTTCACTGAACCAAACAGATTAGAGGGGGGAAAACATTCCCAAATTTGGCTTTTTATGTATTTTTTTCAGACCCATTGGAAATTGACCTGAGAGTCACTGGAGTTTAATGTAGCATTTATTCAGAAGAAATGAGTTACCTCTTGGTCTGTGGGGGTTGGGGGGCACTGTACAAGGTCTCTTTCCTGAGATTATCTCATGAATGTTCATAGTCCTATGTGGAAGAAACTGTTACCTTAATTTTGGGAGACTAAGAAGTCAAGATGAGAGAAGCTAAGGAAGGTATCTAAAGACACAAGAGTATATATATATTTTCCATGAAGTGAGACAGCCAGGGTTTTCTTCCAGATCAACATCCTTCTAGGGCCAAACTCTTTCTACAACATTCTGCTTGCTTTTATTTTGAAGGCAGGGAAGGGATACACTCACTGGTATCTTTTACAAGGCAAGTGTTATGGAAGATGCTTATTTCTCCCTAAGTACTAAGCCCACACTTTAGGATCATTCCCATCAGATGAATTCTATTGTCAAAGTGATTTTCCTGCCTAGATTCTTCTTTTGAGGCAGACAATTGAGAAAGAAATGATAATAACCTCAACAGTGTTAGTTGTGAACATGTATTGATTAGCATTAAATACATATTTCACATATATCATCATTCAAAATCCTCATGTAGATTGACAGTGAAGACTGTTATCATCTGTACCTTACAAGTGAAGAAATTGAAATAAAGAGCTAAAAAATCTTGTCCAAGTTCACAAATAATATTTGAACTACAGACAGTCTGACTACAGAGTTCATGCTCCTAATTCTACCCAATTAAATCTGGTTAATGATGGTCTGTCATAGATAATTTACAAAAATGACAACATAAATTAATTAGACAATTGAAAGGACTGCACAGAACTTGAAAAGAAAAAAGCTATCTATACCTGGGTGTGGTGAAGCACACCTGTATTCCAGGGACTTAAGAACCTGAGGCAGGAGGATAATGAGTTCAAGGCCAGAGGCAGTTTGCATAATTTAGCAAGACCCTGTCTCAAAAGCAAAAAAATAAAAAATGGGCTCAGGGTGTAGCTTGATGCTAAAACACTTGTAAAAGAATGTGTAAGGCCCTGGGGTAAGCTCCCAAGTACTTAATAAAAAAGACACCTACAAATAGGATATATCTTTGCTTGGTACAAATCTAATTTATTCATTTATTTAAAAGCTACTTTCCTAGCTAGCATGGTGGGGCATGCCTCTAATCCCAGTGACTAGAGAGGCTGAGGCAAAAGGATTTCAAGTTTGAGGCCAGAGGCAGCCTGTGTAACTTAGGGAGACCCTGTCTCAAAATTAAAAAAATAAAAATTAAAAATGGACAAGGTGCAAGTAATAGAGCACTTGCAAAGTATGTGTGAGGCTCTGGGTTTAAACCCCTGGTACCACAAAACAAACAAACAAACAAACAGAAAACCCTCATAAAACCTTTCCTTGTAAATGTTTCATTATAGTTATTGTTAGTATTGTGATTGGCATTGTTGATATTGTCTTTCCTAAGAGATGTCTATATTCCTTCCAGGAAAACACAATTCTATGAATTGGGACCTAATTGAAAACTAAAACTATGCTAAATAACAGTGAACACTTAGGGAGAATTCACTGCATGGTAGGTACTGTGCTAAGTGTCCACATTGTTTTATTTTCTTGTTCAATCTTTACAGTGCCCTTATGAAGTAGAAACTATTGTCATTTCCATTTTTCAGATGGGGAAGTGGAAGAAAAAGAGGGCTTAAATAACTGTCCCAGGTTATTCCTGGTGGTTGGCACATGGTTTGTAATGCTGGCACTCAGGAGGGTGGGGCATGAGGATGGAGAGTTTGAGGCCAGCCTGGGCCCTGTCTCAAAAAAAAAAAAAAAAAAAAAAAACAACCAAAAAGCCAAAACAAAACAAAATAACAATTATCACAATAAAAACAAACCCTACACCTGTTCAAATCAAGGATTTGAGTCTCCAGGGTTTCCTTATGGAACCTCATTCTGTGCCACTATGTTGTCTTACCCAGGTTTTGAAGTTGGAGTATGATATTAAGCAAACACAGTACTTGCTACCTGGTGCTCACTGAAGATCAAGTTAACCCATCACCCTGAGAAAATGCAGCAGGGCGCTCCCTTAGGGCTTTTCCCTCAGGAAGCCACAGCTAAATTACAGTTTAGCTAAGACAGATTTAGCTCAGTTGGTAGAGCGCTGCGCTGCAGTCTCTGAGGTCCCGAGTTCAATTCCCAGAGCCGCAAAACTGGGAGAAAGACCTGGCAATCCACTCCCAAGGCAATCCCAAAACAGTCTGCCATTGAAAAGCCTATGAGGGTCGCTATGAGTCAGATACCAACTCAACAGTACCTAACAATAATAACAAGACATATTATGAATAAGAAAGGAGGCTGTGTTAGTCTGTTCAGCTGCTACAACAAAATGCCACAAACTGGCTGGTTTATAAACAAGAGAAATTTCTGGAGGCTGGAAAGCATAAGGTCAGGAGGTTGGCAGGTTTGGTGACTGGTGAGGACTGCTTCCTGGTTCAGGGGGTACCTTTTTTCTCTCTCTGCATCCTCAAAGGTAGAAGGCACAAGGCAGCTCTCTCTTGAGATTTTTTTTTTTTTTTTAATGTAAGGGCATTAACGTACTCCTGAGGACTCTGCCCTCATGACCTACCATCTCCCACAGTTCCCAGCTCCTAATACCATCACATTGGGGCAGGATTTCAACAGGAATTTGGGGAGAGCAGAAGTATTGAGACCATAGCAGGGACCAGAAAAAGGGAAAGAAGTTCTTGCTGTGGCAGAGCCTATGCAAAGGCCCAGAGATGAGAGGGAATGTGACATTTTTTTGTAAAAATCTTAGCAAGCTCATGGCAGTCAATTCAAGGAAGGGAATGGTGGCAGAGATACTTCAGTAAACAGGGGCTGTGTCAAGGCACACAGAGAGCAAGTAAAAGTGACAAAGCTGGGATTTGAATCCATACTACCCTCTAAAGTATATGCTTTTCCCCCTAACCTCCTTTGTCCAGTCCATGTTTTCCTCTATAGGTGAACCTGGCTATGGACCTCCATTATCCTTATCTATGCTCCACAGGAGACTGTGAGAGGTCCCTGGGAGGAAAGGTAGACACAGTGGACATTCACACAGCTTTTAGACCTTCTCAGCATACTTATTGCTAAAAGGGGAGGGACGGGGTCCAATCTGAGGTCCTCAATTATGCTGCTTGCGAGACTATGCAAAGAGCTGCCAGCTCTGAAGGTTTTTACTTGCTAATCCTAAAGATCTACGGGATTCCTTCTGTGACCCAAAGGGCCCCATGTGTTATCCAGATGGTTGGTAAGAAATCAGACCCCAAAGGATGAGGAGATGTTGGTCAACAGGTACTAAGTACAGTTCGAGAGGAAAAGAAGTTCTGGTGTGCTGTTTCACAGAAAGGTGACTATAGATAATGTAATGTACTAGATATTTAAAAAAAAAGCTAGAAGAAATGATTTTGAGGGTTTTCACTGTGAGAAATTATTGTCTTAGGAGATAAATATGTTACTCTGATTTGAATATTATACCATGTATACATATATCAAAACATCATGTGATACCCTATAAATATATTTAATTTTTCTGTCAGTTAAAAATGCTAATCTATCAGAGAGAAAAAAAAAAAAAAAGAAAAAAAGAAACTATACCTGAGCCCTGCTCTATTCTGGCAACTACACAGGGGAGACATTAAAAATCAAAAGATTATCATTTAACACAAGAAGATAACCTCCTAGGAAGGGAAAAATGCCTTGTCAGTGTTCTAGAGAACCAGGAAAAAAAAACCAACATAGAATTATTTATAAGATGGGTGATTTCTTACATTATTAAAGGAAAGATTAGAAGAGATGAAATTCAGAGTTTGGGAGGTTACATAACCTCTGGGACCTTCACAGGCTTCTCCCAGTGCTTCACTGCAGGGGCCAGGGAGGGAAGGTCAAAGGGGTGATGAAAATGGCTTTTGTGATGTGCATTCATCTGCTTTACTGCACCATGTCTCAATTTTAATAGGATAGGTTGCTGGAGTCTCATCCATCTTAACACATTTGTGTAGGTATGTGATGTAAGTGCAATTTCTCCTTGAATGTTCAATGAAAGCCCCCTGTCTCACTTCCCTTGATAGTTCACACTAAGTTGTGCAGTGGCAGGGTTGCAAACTTACTACTCATGTTTACCATGTAGACTCTGTTGCTAAAGATCTGCATCACAGTTTCCCTATAGCTTTGTTCCCAAAGTAGTTTATAAAATCCACTGTTACTTTACCCCATGGTAAGAAATGCCTGCCGGTATTATAAACAAGTGGTTGGAAATTGTTATTTATGTGGCTTCCTAATAACAATTTGAAATATAGGGCATAAAATTACTAGTTTATGATATTGTTCAATGTTAACACTGAGAAGGGTAATATGTAAAACAGACATTAAAGGATTAGTTAAGAAATATATTTCAATAGGCTAAATCATTTCCTGGCAAATGGCAGTTTCCAGCTATTACATAGGATTCATCAAGTCAAGTGGATTTATTTTTGTTTTTCTATTATTTGATAAATATATTCTATATTTAAATTTCAATTTTACAATTGTTTTCAGGCATATTGAGGGTAACTATAGAAAACTAAATCAGAAATAGAAATGATGCCACACTTTCAACTTGAAACTGCTCTCGTTTCCCCAGCAAACCCTCCATAGAGTTGGCTCTAAATACTCCACTGTGAGAGCTGAGAGAAAAGTACATGGCTATGTTGCAAACATCTATATGACAGATTAAGGAGTTATGGTTGCAACAGAAAATTCAGTGAAAGGCAAATTCTCCATAAGACATAAAACAATATTTCCTCTGTTTCTGCTACAAAATCTACAAGCATACAATACTGTGCTCTCATCAAGCATGTCTGGAGTTTAGTAAACACTAAATTTGTGAGCCAGGCACAGAGAAAGAAGGTGAAAAGGGAAATTCCTAATCTCCTATGGTGGAAATTGTAAAGTATTAAGCAGATATTTGATGCATAAATATAAATAACATAATCTCTCTATTTTCCTCTGAGACAGTTGCCAGGTACCATAATCCTAAAATTATTCCATTTTCACAAATCCCTAAAGATTTACTAATTTTCATAAACTGCTTTGATGGAAACTTTCCTCAAAAACACAAGGTAATCTTCCTTTGAGCTTTCCTTTCATTTTATATCATGGGCACCGTTTTCAACCTCAGAGAATCCCGAAAGTGAGTTCTTATTTTTTAAAGGAATTGGTTATGGATCTATATGTAAGCATTACAAAGAAACAAGCACTACAGAGAAAAGAAACTGCCCTTAGACTTATTTGAACAACTATGAGAAATTTAAATTCCCAAGAAGTAATTAAGGTTGTAAAATTAAGGGTTTTCTTTGAACACTTGGTAGTAATCAGTATAGACAATACTTTATTTTTCTCAGACTGTGGGTTGAAGACTATAAATATTCCTCCTCAGATGCCCCATGTTAATAATTCTGGGGGTTTCAAGATAATTTATTACATATAAATATTGTTTTTTTCAGTTGTTTGATGTGGAATGCTAAATTTCTTTTTGTAAACCCATTTCCACTCATCAAAAACTAATGAAGTAAGATGCCCTCTAACTTGAATGCATATAAATTCAGTCACTGTGTAAAATGTGAATCATTTATGTAAAAAGTTATCCAGTAGCTCAGTCACAAAAGACATCACCCAGCCCAGTGTGTCACCAATCTCTACCCTGTGGTGCAAAGTCCAGATTCACAGTCACAGTCAAGTTCATTACACTACCAAAATGCCTCAGTTAACTGGAATCCAATGACTCCACATCTTTGGTTAGTTGGAATATTTAAAGCAAAGAGAAGAGTAACTACAAAACTGGCTTTTAAACACTGAAGATAAATCCTGGGCTCTGCTTGACAGCTAGTTAGCACTTGCATTTGCTCCATCCATAATGAGGGAGATAGGAAAGCATGTGGCCCCAGGTGTCAGAATTTTGGGTTTAAATCCTGGCTTTGTACAATTAGGACAAGTTACTTCATCTGCTGAGTCCTTGTTTCCTTTGGGAACAATAATAATTGTAGCTCACAGGGGCTTGGGGAAGACTTAGAATGCAAGAAGGAACTCTTGAGTTCATAAGGTTGAGATGAGAATTGAATTAGTTAAGGTGCATGGGGCATACTGGGTGCTTGAAAAATGTTAGCTATTTTCAGGACCAGGGACATAATTTCTGGGGCCCAGTGCAGGGAGCCTTTTGTAAAGAAGATATTAAGAATTTCAAGATGGTCACAGCAGAGCATTAAATCAAGACTAGGCCTTCCTAAGACCCTGTGGGACTGTGCCAGCTCCACATGCATGAATCTGGCCTTGGCCATTACTGTATCTGGATTTCATCAGACTCTGAAGGATATCCCAGAATCAGTGAAAGATCTAGTTATGTTTCTGTCGCTAAGCATACTGGGGTAAGCATGGACTTTTGAATTTTAACATAATTTTTCAATAACAAAGTAGTCTGCTCTTGTTGTTTTCTGTGTATCCTTAATTAGTGACCATGCCAAATGTATGCCTGCTACCACATACCAAAAACAAGACCCGAAACAGTTTCTTAATAGAAGAACCATCTCCACTGAAGAACCATCCTCTTGGCAGCAAATTGCAAAAAGTGGGAGGTCAACAGCAGGGTGCCTAGCTGAGGTAGAACAAATACCAACAGGATGAAAAGGGAAGTCAATACTTCTGGGGAGGACTATTTGGCCAATTCTAAGTCAAAGCTGCTTTACAATCACAATGTCAGGAGCAGCTTGCTCTAAGCTCCTGCTTGTTCCAATGTTTTTCCTTTTCTGTCCCCACAGGAGAACTGTGAATGTCCTGGACATCATTCCTTCCTAGACAAAAAATGGAGGTGGAATCCTCTACGAAGGCTGAACACTGGCTACCCTCCCAAGATGGCCCCAGTGGAAGTGAACAGAGCCAGTGTTTGAGTCACATTCTTTCCTTTGCTCAGCCTCCTGACATTCCAGCCCTGCCCTGCCTTTTGGCAGGTCCACATCACTCAAACTCCCTATTTTTCTGATCCAGAAGCTGACTTGGTGACACTCACTTGGTCACTACCCATTGTTCCTATCATGACACAGATTTAGGAATAGTTCTTAGTCAAAACCCTGGACAAACAATCAAAGTATAAAATGGTGAACAAAGACCTAAGAGTTCTAACCCACATTACCTTTCCCAATCCATCTCTGAGAACTGACAATTTCCTTTCCGCAGCATTGTGCAGATTTGGCCTCTCAAAAACACAAATAAGTAAGAGCATTAATTTCCTCCTATCTCCCTCTTTGAACTGCAATGTCTAACTATAATTACTAAGTATAATAACTGTAATTACACTGTCATCACATGATACTGGCAATACATATCTTACAATATAAAAATCCTTTAATTATTTCTCTGTTACTCATTTTATCCAGGAACAAGATGGACTGGGTATTGTGGCACTAAAGCACCCTGGAGCCTGCTGTTGGCCAGCGGAGTGATTGTGGGAGTTTTACATTCCTTTTCACATTTAGTTCTTGAATCTGTCACTAGACTCTAGAATCATCTGAAGGAATTAGGTAGTTCTCAATACGGTCTCATTATTGACATTTATGTTGATCGATGTTGGCTCTTACAGAATTGGAATCTGCAGATCAATTCCCTTATTAGATTCTTTCTCACTGCTGCCATAATCACTTTATCACACAGCCTGCTGCTATCAAATGCTGCTTTATCACTATGTAATGGGATAAGCGCAATTAGTTCCTTGAGTCTGTTACAAGAAATATAAAGTTTCCCTGCTTTTAAATCTTTCTTTCCTCAAGTCATAAGAAATTCCCCAATAATTACACTTATACAGAGGTTAATTTGAACTTATTCTCCCTTAAAACTATGTTCCATGGGAGAAACAATGTTGAATTCTAAGAGAAATGTTCATAAAACTCCTTGACACCAGTTGTCCTTTCCTTTCAGAGAGATTCAGAAGTCAGATTATAAAACAGGTACTGTCCACATGGTAACCAGCAGTGTAGAGCAGGTGGTAATGTTAGTGTCTCTGGAGGGTCTCAACACTTGGCTAGGTAGCTCTGGATAAAGGAGGAAAAACAAAATCCTCAAGAGCTGCTTCTAGCCTCACAAATGGTGGAAAGATGGCCAAGAAAAAAGCAGTGTGGCACCTGCATAGGACCTGTTCCCAAAAACACAACTGAGGGTCTAGGCTGGATGAAGAAATGGTCAGGAATGACATCAAATATGAAGCATATCCATGAAAATATTTTCTAAAGGTCAATATTAAGCTCTGTGATGGAGGAAATATACAAATACTTGTTCTTATGGCTGCACAACCTTGTGATTTCTAGGAATGGATAATAAATATTTTCAAGGGTTCTTAACATGAACCCCACCAGTTATGCAGAATTCAGAATACATTTGTGAACTTGAAGGAGAAAAATGCATCTTTAGTTTCATTAAAATTAAACTAAAATTTAACACATCCTTCAGATATGCAGGCAGACATCAAACTACAGTGGTATACATTTGTGACTTTGTCTCCAACAGAAATCGCATATGTCTTATCACAGTTGAAAATATCTCTAAATATTGTGTATACATGTCATTATTTAAAAGCTATGTTGAACCTGTCTCTCTGAGCTTATTTTATACTTTAGAAGTGAAGAACATGTCAGTCATATATTCTTTTAAAATATTTTAGTATCTATACTTCAATATGGGCTGGGATTTAGCTCAGTTGGTAGAGTACTGCTCTGCAGTCTCTGAGGCCCCGAGTTGGATTACCAGCACCCGCAAAATGGGAGAAGGACGTGGCAACTCCCAAGGAAATCCTGAAAACAGCCATTGAAAACCCTATGAGGGTTGCTATGAGTCGGACTCAACTCAATAGCACCTAACAACAACATACTTCAATATATGGAGCTAGGGCTTAGCTCAGGTTCATAGAGTGCAACTCTGTGCTCTCTGAGGCCCAAGGTTCAATCCCCAGCACCACAAAGACCAAAGAAGGATGTAGCAATCCACTCCCCAAGCAATCCCAAAACAATCAGTCATCGAAAACCCTATTGAGGGTTGCTATGAGTCAGACCTGACTCGACAACATCTGACAACAATGACAACTTCAAAATACAGTCAACCCTCTGTATCTGTGGGTTCTGTGTCCACAGATCCGCTCGACCACAGATTGAAAAATCTTTGGAGAAAAATTGCTTCCATATCGAACACGTGCAGTATAGTAAGTATTATTAGTAATCTAGAGGTGATTTAAAGTGTATGGGAGGATATATGTAGGTTATGTACAAATAGTATGCCTTTTTATGTTAGGGACTTGAGTATCTGTATATATTGGTATGGGTAGGGAGTCTTGGAGCCAATCCTTGGTGCATACCTAGGGATGACTATAATTGGTTTCCTTTATAATACTATGTCGGTTATGCATTTAAAAGCATCATTTTGAGAAAAGGAACATAGACTTCTTTGATCTGAAAAAAATGATCCACGGCTAAAAAATTAGTTATAAGCCCCAATTGTCTCACTGCCCCCCAACCCTCATCTGAAGTTGCATGTGGCAGAAAGCCCTTCCAATGTGACACTGACCTTCCAATCCGATGGATGAGGATGGGTGGACTCAGCCAGCCTATGTTCTGTCATTTACCTCCACAACCTGGAGGCACTGGCCCTGATTGGGTAGGGAACTTACATTAATATGAATCTCCACAGAAATAAATTAGCTTTCTTTTCATTGGCAAGGTGAGTGCAATAGCTATGATTGTTATGTATTGTTTCAATCTACACCTTACTGGCATTTTAGCCCTGTAGTGGGCTCACAGAGAAACTATTTCCAAACTTCAAAAGGTCATTAAAACATGTGCAAATGTCTGGAAAATTAATACCATCATCTACCTCTCACCCATCGCCTGTAGAAGGCAAAGAAGAGACAAGGCTAAAGAAAGATATTAGAGATCAATAAATGGTCATAAAGCAAAGAGCTGTCCTTCTAGGGAGTGTGGGCTGTGATGAGCAAGAAATCCAGCAGAGCTTTTAAAGATTTAGATTTTTGTTGTTGTTGTTGTTAGAGTCATTGACTTGATCTGTTAAAATTTAAAGAGAATATGGGGATGGGATGGAATAGAAAAAGACAAAGATAATTTTCTGTCATGCTACTTCAGTTTGGACGTTCAAGGTCCCCAACTCTCAAGAGTGGAGGTATTCATTCCTTTGCAGGATAGGACCTAAATTTGTCAAGGTTAATGTTGAGCAAGTTAAAGTCTCTGTTTGAAAGTGTTCTGCATTTTGAAAGACAGTGTGTAAAATTTTCAGCACAGGGGTATAGTCTCAGAGGTAGTTTCAAGGCTTTACAAATTTTCCAGAACCACAGTATAATCTCTTCCCTTCCTTTGTTTTATTTCCAACAGATTTTATTCCATAATTGTCCCAAGTATCCCAACAAGACTTGAAAATAAGAAAGTTATTTTAAATCAGAAAACAGAAGCTTTATATTTTTATTGAAAGGTTTTTTTCCTTTTTTTTTTTTTTTTGGAGAAAGAAAGGAAGAAAATGACAGAAAGAAAATGCTATAAAAGACATTTTTGGCTGTTTTCTTTTGTTTTCTTTTTTTGGATGGATGCAGATGATCATTGGAAATACACTGGGAACCCTTTGCATAACTGTATATGATATCCCCTCTCCAGAGAGCCCTTTGTAGGAAACACATCCTTTTGAATGGAGAGCTTTCTTTCAAAATTAAGAATAAGCAAGACTGCATCAGTTAGAATTGTACCTACCTTTTAGGAACACAGTGGCTTAAACACATAGGATTTTGTTTTCTCACATAACAAGAAATCCAGAAATTGGTAGTTGCTCACATTTGGGGGACTGTTTGTTACTGCATTGTAACCTAGTCTATCTGACTGATACGGTGAGCCAACAAGAAATGTTAATTTAAACAATTAAGGAGCAAAAGTGGGGGAATGATTATGAGTAAGGAATCCTTTTGGATAATTTCCTTTAAAACTTCAGGATAAATGAGAGTTACCTAAGGATTCCATTTAGCTGCAAAAAAACAGACAGCATGATGTTTAATGACTTATGGGGGGGGGTTGTATATCTTGTACAGCAAAATGCCCAGATGTTGGCAGTCTAGGTCTGTCACAGTGTTCATTGATGCCACTGAGGCAGCAAACTCTTGTCATCTCTCAGCTCTACTCTGCCATCTTTCGTGCAGAGCTCATGTCATGATGGTTGCTGAACATCCTGGCATTACCTCTGCCTTTTAGGTTGGAAGTAGAGGTGAGCATGAATGAAGAACAACTGTAACTGTGTCTGTCTTCCTTTTTCAGAAAAAAAAAAAAGCTTTCTCATCAATTCCCATGGAAGATTTCTGTTTAGGTCTCATAGGCCTAACCAGGTGTATGTGGACACTTCTAGGAGAAAGAAAATCTGAGAAATAAATATATTTGGCTTTTTAGTCTCTGGAGTCGAGGAAAGAAGGGGGATGGGTGTTGCTTGAGTCCAGCAGTCATGGGTAGGGCTTGTTAAATATGTCTAGCTCTCTTTCCCCTGGGAGCATGACTTCTTGCACTTTACTGCCCCTTTGTGACTGGGTGCAGCCAGGCGGCTAGTTCTACAAAGAACAAGTGGAAGGCTTCAGACCACTGCATTTTCAGCACTGAGGTGATGCCTTCCCAGTCCTGCCAAAGGTCTCCTCCTCCTGACCTGGTGACTGGCCATGTTTGAGATAGAGGCTGGTCCATCAGCCAGGTCTCCTAGGTATCTAGGATGTACAGTGTTCCCCAGGTGACCCTTGAAAGACATGTAGCCTGGGCAAGAAATAAATCTTTGAACCTGAAGCCACAGAGACTTTGGTTGGTTGTTACAATGGCATAAGCTACTCTATCCTGCCTCGCTTAATGAGTCAACTGAAATGTCAGCTGTGAGGAACAAGTTTGAGAGACAAAAGCAATCTCAGGTCCACATATCTCTCAACCAACACTGATTTTGGTGGGATGGTATCCTGAAGCCAACTTTCTTCACTTAGAATACACTTATGTGGACTTTAATTCATAATTTTATCACTGTCCTTGTTCTGTCCACAGGACACAGACAAATTGCCCCTCTTGTGTCTCTACATAGGTGAGTGGCTAATGAAACATAGTGTGTTCAAGGTAAGCCACTAAATTTAATATGAACTTCCAGGATGACCATCCATGATAATTAAATGCATGATAATGAGAAATGGTACAGTTTATGACAAGCCTGGTTAATGATATAGTTCACATCTCTGGGCTGCAGAGTCTGCTCTTAGAGGAAGTAAAAAGAAAAAGGTATAGAGGAAGGGGAGGTGGTTCAATTAAAGCATTAGTGGCCTCTTTAGTTACATTAAGTATCTGATCTTATCTCTAAATATAGCATTTCACATCCTCAGCAAAGTCAATGGGAATTTATTCAACAGGAACAGGGCTTTTCCATGAGGACAGTATCAAAGCATCGTAACAAAGGGCAAATCATACAGAAGAGGGATAGGAGCAATAGAATTCAATACCAAGGAGACAATTGCTTGACTAGCTGTTTTATTTATGTGTTGTTTGCTTTTCATTTTAACTACTATGCCTGGTCCTACTGTGGGAGAGGAGAGACAAATTATATGGAATTTTGTCAGGAAAATGGTTAGTTCCACAACAGATGGTAACGAAGAATTTTACACAACATACTTAGGTGCTAAAAGTCACTAAACATTGGTTAGGTTCATCTGGCTGGCAATGCATTAAGACTGGGGCCAGGAACAACTTGCAAGTATAATTACTGATGCAATTCCTTCTAAGAAACTATGGTCTTGTTCTCATTTGCAAAGGCCAAAGGCCAGTTTGGAAAAAGCAACAGAGAAACAGAAGACCACAGGCACCTCATGCTACACTTGCATGGATTTTTAAATTGCTCATAGAAAAGGAGGTACAAGATAACTAATCTCTTCCTTTTGTAAAATCCAAGTATGGATTGCTTTATCCTCCTTGAATGTATACATACATCTTTTTTTTGTGGCTATCATTTTTGGAGCATCAATTTTTAAAGCAAAAATGAACATTACATATTCAGGGACATTAATAATAAGAGTTACAGTTCCTTTTATAGATTTCAATGGAGTCCCGCTATCATAAGCAGCATAAATCCTTGAAATATTTGAATCATTTAATTTTATGTATTCTTTTGGTATTTCATTTGGGAGTTATGGGGTGTGAAATATGCACCATGATGAGAAAACAATTAACTAGCACACCTGTTGTTTATGTACATTGTATTCAGGAGGGGTCTGCTGGAACTGCTATTTTATTCCACAGCATGGTGTCAACCAAGGGGCCATCAGAGCTGACCTGATGACACCAAATTATACTTTTATTTGTGTTACATGGCTTGTGCTTTGACCTGAGTTGGAATGGTACTTGCTTCTCAAGTGAAAAAATCATGTTTGTAACTCATAATAATAATTTAGGATACCAGATTTTCTGATTTAATAGAAAAATCAAAGTTCAGATTTGCTAGAGAAGGAATAAGAATTGACAGACTTGTCCCTGTAGCAGAGGCAACTGTCATTTACTGAGTGCCTACTATGCCTTAGTAAATTAGATTGCAGATAGATTAAGAAGAGAGAAAACAGGACATCCTGGGTTTGTTCAGAATACAGGAAAAGAAAAGTCCTTTTTGCTACCTTTCCATCAACAGACTGTTGGTAAGAGAAGTAAAAGATTTAGAAAAAACATGGCTTCTGCTTGAAAATATGATTGGGGCATATGAAGCCAACAACAGAAAACTATAATTTCTGAGTTTTGGTCTGTGCTCTGCTGTGCTAACAGTTGGTACATGGGTATAGAGGGTTGTTTTGTTTATAACGGTGATTCTCAATTTATCAGACATAAAACCCATTGCAAACAAATATGTTAATTTCCCATTTACTGTCTACCAGTGATGTCCATAGGTGTAATTAACATACAGAACAGAATTAACACAGTGTTCCCAACTGCTCTCTTGAACAGCCTGCCTACAAGGGTGGCCTTGGCTAACATCCGGATTGCGGGAGGGTGCCCACCAACCTAAATGACAGAGCAGCTCAAAGTGCCTAAAGAATTCATACATTGGGATGCAAGCTAAAATCTTGCTTTCCTTTGGAAAGTCCAGGATTTTGGTATGTGCTAGGCAGAGAGGGCCTACATGACTGGTCCCCAGTCAAATCCCTGGCAATGGGACTCTCATGAGTGTCCTGGTAGACAGTGTTTCACGCTTGTCACAACATAGTACTGGGGGAATGGGTCATGAACTCTTTGACTCTAGTAGGAAAGTCTCCTTGAGAACATGTGACTGTTCTCCCCCAGATTTCACCCTATGCACCATTTCTGTTTGTTGATTTTGCTTTGTAAATTTTCACTACAGTAAAACTTAGCTGTGAACCCAATATATGATCACAGGACTATATATTAAGTCCTGTGAGTCCTCTTGGCAAATCATTAGCCTTGGCAAGGGTCTTAGGGGGCCCCCAACATGCTGACTTATTAACTTAAAAAATACAATTCATGAGTTCACATGAAATGAAAATATACAGGAAGTTTCTAATAGAAAAATATGTTTTTCGATATGAAAATGCTGAGACCTCACTCTCCTATGTGACATAATAGGATCAGATGCTTACATGGCAGAATCACCACAAATGTGACAGCTGTAAATACAGACTGTTACAGGTTTCTGCTGTTGGCAACTCAAATATAATGAGTGTCATTAGAACCAGTGATGAGCTTCCCTGAAACAGTGAGCAAATCTTGCTAAAATTATGAATAAAGTAAAATTCCATTCTTCCCTTGAAGAGGTCCAAGAAGTTCAGTTTATACTAAACTCATGCCAACAATATTTTGAGTTTCTCTGTAAAATGGTGTTAGATTCTCTTCTCAGAGAGCCATTACCATGCATGAAGGTCTGGTGGGACCTTTGACAGTGAGGCACAGGATAGTTTGGTAGAAGAGACTAGGTCTGCTGTCTTTGCCTCTGGCCCCAAAAACATCAGTAGTGCTTCCCAAACACTGCACAAGCCAATTACCTCCCTCAAAAAACCTCACTAAGACACAGTTCCAGCCCCATTCAGAACCAGTAGGCTCCGAGAACACTTTCATGAGTTTTGAGGGCCCATAGCAATGAATATGGCAAATTTTAGATTTGGCAGGTGGGGACAATGGGAATTAATAGGATTGGGGAATAAAATAATAGAAAGAGGCACAGGTTCAGCCTTATTCAACAAACTTGTCATAAGAATTTGCAGTGCGAATAGGTGTGGGGCAATATGTGAAAGGACAAGACAAGAGCAGAGGCCTGGGAAGACAGAGCAGAGTGCCCACGTTTAGGGACAGTCCTACAATGTGGCTACCCACAAGGTACAGATGCAGGAAACCAGAACAAAAGAGGCTGCTTATGAGGCAGGAGCAGAGACCATACTGTGAAGGGGGGATATGTCATGGCAATCTGGAATTTGGTTGGGAATAACTGTAGTAGTAAAAAATAATTACAACTGCAACGGTTAAATGAAGTTAAATGACTGAGCATTTACTGTGTGACAGTCTTTGTCCAAGTCCATATGTGTTACCTCAACCCTCACAATTTCCCTATGAGGAGGACATGATCAGTCCCACTTTATAGCTAAAATGGGTGGCAAAAAAAGGTTAAAGAAAATCTTGTTCACATTCAAAACCCAGCCAGTCTGGTTCCCCAGTGTGTCCTCTTAACTTCCACACTATGAATAAAGATGCAACAACTGGTTAGAATCACACTAAGAAGTTCACAGAATTTTTGGAGTCTGTATTTTCCCAAGACCTTGAATTCTATTTTACTGATTCTTGTTTTTGAATAAGGGCCTTGAAGATAGACAGCTATAAGTGTATTTCAGCCGAGTTGCTGAGACATAATGGAGCTGCTGCTTGGATTTTCCCAAAGCTCTGACAAGGTCCAGTGTTGACTCAGTACTCGCTATAAGCCTGCAATGGGGACACTGTGATATGACAGAGAGAACACTGGCCTTGAAGTTAGACTCAGGTTCAAACTCAAGCCGAGGTCATGCCAGCTGCATTTATACTCATACAAAACAGAGATATTTCCTTATTCGATTTTTATAAGCAGAAATACTTCAGGGAAAGCACTTAATGTGGTATGTGGACCACAAAGCATACTCAATAAGTAGGTATTGTGGCCGTGGGTCATCTTAGCACACAGGCTGGGTCCAATCCTGAAAATCAACTCTCTCTCAGGTGACATTTCCTCCGATATCCTTCTTTCCTCAGGCAACTGTGTAGGCTTAGCCCATGACATCTCTGAGCAGTGAGGGTTTTCCATTGGCCTTTCCCTCTCCACCCTTCTCAGGGAGCCCTGCCTTAGGAGCCTGACACATTCATTGCCCTTGGAGGCCTGCGCTGGCTCAGTCTGGCTATTACTCTACGACAGGTCTATCCTCTCACTTTGGTTTCCAGCAGTGTAGTGGTGTCACCTCAACTCACCTAGGAGACTTACTGTCATAAAAAGAAAATGGGGATGGGAGGCAGAGGTGACTAGTAATCAGAAGACAATTCTCATAATCTTTTGCAAAACCCAAAAGAGTGTCAGCTCACTAAATGAAGAAAATATCAGTCATGCTGTACTCATCAAATATTACCAATGAGTACAATGCAATTGGTTTCCATTTGTTTAAACATCAAAATCAACAACATGGGCTTGGCAGGGAAATAAAGCTAGAGTTGTAGACTTGCAAACTGTATGTCTTGGGGAAAGTTTGAAGCTTATTTCATTATCAATAAGATGGGGCAACAATGTCTACCTTATGCAGTGCTGGAGGAAATAAATGAGATAACTTTTAAAAAGCATCATACCTTCCCCACAGGAAATATTCAGGAAGTGCTGGCTGTTATTATTATCTAGACTACGGATTTGCAAATGATGACCTGTGCACCAGATCCCTGGTATTATAAATATCATTTTCTTGGAACACAGTCAAATGGGCTAGGACTAATTCAGTTGGTGGAGCACTGCTCTGCAGTCTCTGACGTCTGAGTTCACTTCCCAGCACTGCAAAAATGGGACATGGACGTGGCAATCCCCTCACGAGGCAATCCCAAAACAATTAGCCATTGAAAACCCTGTGAGGGTTGCTATAAGTTGGACATGACTTGATGGCACCTAACAACAATAACAACAATAACCAGCTGCTTTCACCTACAATGGCAAAGCCTTCACAGCCTAAGATGAGTAAAATATTTACTCTCTGCCATTTGCATAATTAAAGCTTTCCAACCTCTGGTCTGGAGTAGGAATTCTCAAACTGTACTTGCATGACAAACATACTGCAGGAGGCCTGTGCCGCAGTTTTGAAACAGGAGGCCTGAGTGGGGCCTCAGTGTGTGCATTTCCTACAGGTCCCCAGGTAATGCTGGCACAGGGAGTGTGGGGACCTCATCTGAGAATCACTGATGTGGAGAAATTTTTCAAAGCTCTTCTACAATTTCAACAAAGTCACACATACCATTAGCTTAGCTTTGTGGCTGCTGATATATACTTTGTTGTTGTTGTTAGGTGCCATCGAGTCAGTATCCGACTCATAGCGACCCTCTGTACCACAGGGGAAACACTATTGTCAGTGCTTCTCTGCTGTTCATAGGGTTTTCAATGGCAGATTGATTTTGGGAGGGGGTTGCCAGGTCCTTCTCCCAAGCCTACAGCTTCTGGTGTTCCCAGGCAGTCTCCCATCCAGGTACTAACCAGGCCTGACCCTGCTTAGCTTCCGAGATCTGACGGGATCGGCTGCCACAGGGCTACAGCTGCAGGCGATATACACGTAAGGGGCATTTATTCACTCTAGCGCTCAGCACCACACATTTTCAGGGCCATACAGCTTTCATGAATAGGGATGCTGACATCCTTCATCCCCTACCAACTCCGACCACAGCCCAAAATACAACCAGTAAAACCCAAGCTTTCTGCTCCCCTTATACAAACTCACCTTGGGTCCTTTCACCTAAACGAAGAACAGCATTACTAATGTCTGGGTCTTACCACTGCAAAACCAGGTTGAGCGGCTCAGCTATCTAAGGCCAACCTTGATCTGATAATAGCAAGTGGAAAATTCCAGAAATTAACAATTAGTAAGTTTTAAATGGCCTGCCATTCTGAATCACATGAACAAATCTCATACCATCCTGCTCCATTCTACATGGGGCACAAGCCATCATCCCTCTGTCAAGTGTATCCATGCTGTATATGAGACACATTTGTTAGTCACTTAGTAGCTGCCTCGGTTATCAGACTGAGTGTCAGGTTTCTGTTCAAGTGCTCATGCACAAGTGTTCCTTCTTTTACTTAACAATGGCTAAAAAGTACTAGAGTAGTGATGCCAGCAATTTGGATATGCCAACAAAAAGAAACACGAAGCAAGCAAACAAAGCTGTAAGGTGCTTCCTTCAACCAAAAAGATAAAAGTTCTTGAGAAAAAAAAAATCACAGGTTGAGGTTGCTAAGATCTATATACAGTATAATATTTTTAAGAGACAGTGTACACATTCATATAACTTTTATTACAGTATATTATAATTGTTCTGTTTGCTATTGTTATTCTCTTACTATGCCAGGTTTATGTATTAAACTTTGTCGCAGGTATGTATGCATTGGAAAAACATGGTATACATAGGGTTCGGTACTGTTCACAGTTTCAGGCCTGCCGTGGGCATCTTAGAACATATCCCCTGTGGGTTTGGGGGCTTACTGTGCTTCCCTTCAGCTTCCTTTATCCCTCTCTCAAGGCCGTAGTGAAGAATCCATGCTCACACAACCCTTTCCAAATGCTTTCTAACTTTTTTTTAATTTGGAAGGGTGAGGGGAGGAGGCTGAAAGGACTGACTAAGCATCCAGTAATCATGCTAAGGTGCTAAGGACAGATAATTGCTTATTTTTTCTCTTCCTACAGCGCTGACAGGAGTTCAGGAGAGTAAAGTCTCTCACTGCAAAAATGAAGGGTGAAGGTGGGTTGCAAGATATGTAGCCAGCAGCGAAAGTTATTTTGGAGACTTGAGTCAAAACCCAGGTCAGGCCACATCTCTGCACAAATGACCCTATTTTTCTTGTCTATCAAGTACTAGAAAATCCTGACTATTGCCTCCAGCATTAAGGAAATAATACAAAGAAATTTTCTTTCACTGGGACTGACAAGCTGGGTCTATATTCCTCAGCCAGTATCAATTTCTTCCTGAAGTTGTTAAGTGTGAGAACAAAGCATAATAATTTTCAAAAGAATATGAAGAGGATCAGTGGCACTTACTGGTCTTTTAATTTTTAAAAATTATACAAGTAACATATAAAATACTATTACAATAAAACTCCAAATGATCTTGAAGTATATAAAGTAATATTAAAACTTTTCAAAGTGCTCCCTCTCTTCATCCCTCTCACCAATCTCATTTTTCTTCCCAGAAGTGATCATTGCTTATATTTGGTATAGATCCTTCCATAAAATTTCTAATCCATGTGTCTTACCAACACACATACTAACACACATTTTTTACAAACATAAATGGACTGCTCAGTCCTACACATAGTGCTCTGCAGATTGATTTTCTTAATGTAACAGCAT
The DNA here is from genome assembly GCA_007922755.1 of Pedetes capensis. Lineage (NCBI taxonomy): Eukaryota > Metazoa > Chordata > Mammalia > Rodentia > Pedetidae > Pedetes > Pedetes capensis. The sequence continues at coordinate 118,597 of VMDO01001493.1, forward strand.
ATTTTGGAATTCTTTCTCAGTACCTACAGATCAGTCTTCTTCATTTTTCCCACAGCATAGTGTTTCAACACATGGAAGGTCCATTCCTTATATAACCTTTTGCCATTAAGGGCAATTTTGGCTGCTTATAGTTGTTTGTTATTATGAACAATGCTGCGATAAACATTCTAAGACTTATGCGTGTACATGTGAGCAAGCTTTTGGCAGGACAGATATGAAGAACTGGCATTTCTGATGCTGAGAATATGCACACTTGATTTCTGTTTATAAAGAGCCAGTAACCTTCCAAGCAACTTGTCTCATTCATCACACTCCAATTAAAAAATAATTTGTCAACAATGTTGTCGGATTCTCATTTTAATTTTTCCAATTATTACTAATACACCTGGCTGTTGTATATGTGTAATGTTTTTTCCCCAATGAACTTTTCTACTTAGGTTTTGAACATTTTTCTTTTGGGTTGTTTGTCCTTATTGATTTGTAGGGACTCTTTATATATGGTAATATGGATACTGATAGGGTTGAGCTCAGTTGGTAGAGTGTTGTTCTGTGTGCTCTGACACCTTGGTTTCAATCCCCAGCACCACAAAAATTGGAGAAAGATGTGGAAGCCCATTCCCAAAATGATCTTGAAACAATCAGCCATTGAAAACCCTATGAATAGCAGAGAAGTACTGACATAGAGCTGGGCATGGCATGGTGTTGGGTAGTGTTTTGTCTTGTACACAGGGTCACTATGAGTTGAACCTGACTGGATAGCACCTCACAACAACAACAACATGGATATTAATATTGGAATGCTTTTCCTCCTTGTTTGTCTTTTAACTTTACTTATGATGTCTTCTGAATAGTTGTTGTTGTTGGTGGTGTTAGGTCCCTTCAAATTGATGTCCGACTCATAGCAACAATACATACAAGGGAAACAGTGTTGTTAGTGCTTCTCTGCTTGTTGTTGTTGTTAGGTGCCGTCGAGTTGTATCCGACTCATAGCGACCCTCATAGGGTTTTCAATGGCAGATTGTTTCGGGATTGCCTCAGGAGTGGGTTGCCACATCCTTCTCCCATTTTTGCAGCACTGGGAATCGAACTCAAGACCTCAGAGACTGCAGAGCGGTGCTCTACCAACTGAGCTAAATCCCAGCCCCTGCTAGTCATATGGTTTTCTATGGCTGATTGTTTTGTTGAGCATGAGTTGCTGGGTCCTTCTCCCAAGCCTACAGCACCTGGTGTTCCCAGGCAGTCTCCAGTCCAAGTACTAACCAGGCCCAACCCTGCCTCGCTTCTGAGATCTGACAAAATCAGATGCCACAGTGTTATGGCTGGGCTGAGGTTTAGCTCAATTGGTTGAGTGCCATGATGCACTCTCTGAGGACCTGGGTTCAATCCCTAGCACTGGAAAAATGGGAGAAGGAGAGAAGGATGTGGCAATCCACTCCTGAAACAATCCCAAGGCAATCAGTCATTGAAAAACCTTTGAGGGTTGCTATGAGTTAGACCCAACTCCTCTGAACAGAGTTCTGGTTTATTTGGTTGATTGGTTTGGTGTTTAAATATGTCAGTTGTTTTCCTTATGGCTTCCACATTTTGTTTTGCTTAAAAAAATTCTCCAAAATATTTCTCCTTCTGCTATTAGTTATAATTATTATTTTTTATTTATATAATTACTCTTTGTGGTGCCTAGGAGTTGAACACAGGTCCTTACACTTACTTTGCAAATGCTCTACCACTGGGCTATACCCCAGGCTCATTTGTTTTTTATCTTGAGACAAGGTCTCCCTAAGTTATGCAGGCTTCTTCTGACCTTGAACTTGTGATCCTCCTGTCTCAGCCTCCTGAGTCACTGAGATTAGAAGGATTTACCTCCACACCTGGCTATAATTATTTTTTTAGATATATATTGGTGAATTCCTTTCCTCTACTGATTTTAAGTTAATACCTCTACCATAAGCAAACTATGATTTAAACATTTGTTTCAGGGAAAATTTTGTTTATTTAATCTATTTTTCTATTGTTGAACCAAGACCATACTGCCTTAGTTGTCGCTTTGTAACTTGTTTTGAAATTTGCTAGGCAAGGTATCCTTCATGCTTCCTTCCTCAAAATTTCCTTCCAGTTCTTGTTTTTTTCAGAGTCCATAAAACAGCTTAGTGGGATTTTGATTTAATTGCCTTCAATCTCTACAATATTATCTTTACATTGTTGTGTCTTCTCACCCACAGGCACTGTATCATTCCATGGTATACATCTCTGACCAGTAAAATTTTATTAATTTACATCACACCTGATTTATAGTTTTCAAATGTGTTTGTTTACATGCACTTGATAGTGTTTGTTGTTGCTATTTATGCATTTTCCCATATTAAACTTTATAATTAATCATTGCTTGTCTGTAGAAATATAGTTCTTTCTGTATTTTTATATTACATGTTACAAAATTGTCTTATTTGTGAAGTGTTTTAGTAATGTCCTTGGACTTTACAGATCTCATTAATTCCGAAGTAAGGAGAGCTGTGTGCCATTCCTTCCGAGATACATACCACCTGTTTCATTGCATTAACTGGAGATTGCTAAATAGCAACAATATATACATATTTGTATTTTTTTATGATTTTACCCCTTAATTGATATCACGAAGTAAAAATAAACGCAGGCGGGTTCCGGATATGGGGTGCTGTAGAACTTACCTAAGCACCGAGTACTTGCATTGTGGGTCATATGTGGTCATATGTGACCCCTAGAAGCATGATACCAGTTAATTCCAATGCTTCCACATTTCAGCACTGAAAATGGTATTCTCCACAGGATTCTAATCAACAATTGCTATCCCACATCTTGCAGCTTGCTAAGATTTCTTTTTCTCTTTAACTAGGTAAAAAGATGTAATTTCTAGAAATTATTGAGATGTCTTTATGAAAATTTCCCCCTTTTTAACATAGAGAATTACATTTATAGTTAGTAAAGTTAGAACTTCCTTGTGCCACTGAAATAAACTTTGATAAGTTTTGTTATGACTTTTAATGTTACATTGGATTTTTTAAAAAGAAACAATATGCTGGCTTTATAAGAACTGCGTAGGCAGGAAGGCATGTGCTCAGCAGGCAGGGGCAGGGCCAGGGAGCTTCATTCCAGTTCCTTAATGCATCAAGATTCCAAGGCATTTTTCCATTTGGAGGACACCCAGAGCACCCTCTCCCACCTCTTCCAAATGCCTTGGGATCTGTAGAGGAGGGTATACCTCTCACTCATGAGTGTTCCAATTAGGAAGAAAAATAATTGTTCATTCAAAAAGAGGTAAAATGTATATTTGAAAACAAAGACCCACAGAACTCAATAAGAATGATAAAAGAGAAAATGACATGAAATCCTGTGAAGGTTTCAGGATGGTGTTCAAGGGAACCACACATCACACCATTTTATTCTGCTTTGCTCTAGTTTGCTTGTTTACTTTTGCAGTTGAACCCAGGGCTTCACCCATATTTTACAAGTGTTGTGCCACTGGGCTGCTCCTCCAGCCATTTTTTTAAAGTTTTTATTTGAGTCAGGCTCTTGCTGAATTATGTCAGGGGCTTCGGTCCTCGAACTCTTGGTCCTCCTGGGTCACTGGGATTACAGGAGGGAGCAACTGCACCCAGCTTTTTTTTTTTTTTTTCTTTCCTTTTCCTTTTTTTTTTTTTTCAATTTTTGGAACATGTGAAAAAGTTCTGTTACTTGAAGAGGAATTAGTTTACTCTTCATTCTTCCTCTCCTTTGGACACAGAGATGCACATAGATTTCCCGTGCATTTACTATGATCTAAATATGTCTTTCTAGGACTGTAATTCTCCCTTACAACTGGGTCTCCCTTACAAATGAGTCAGTAAACAACTTCATGATAAACAGAGAAAAGATTGAGGTTGTCCAAGATTTTGCTTTTCTTGATTCTATAATCAGCACCCACAGAAGCAGCAGTCAAGAAATTAAAGGATGCATTGCATTCGGAAAAGCTGTTGCAAAAGACCTCTCTAAAGTGTTAAAAAATAAAGATGTTACATTGAAGATGAAGGTGAACCTGACTCACGCCATGGTATTTTCAGTTGCATAATATGCCTGTGAAAACTGGACACTGAATAAGGGAGATAGGAGAAGAGTAGATGCTTTTGGATTATAGTGCTGGAGATGAATATTGACTATCCCATGGACTGCCAAAAGAACCAACAGATCTGTCCTGGAAGAAGCACAACCAGATTGCTCCTTGGAAGCAAGGATGGTTAGACTGCATCTGATGTATTTTGGACATGTTGTCAGGAGGGTCCAATCCCTGAAGAAGGACATCATGCTTGGGAGAGTGATGGGTCAATGAAAAAAAGGAAGACCTTTAACTACATGGATTGACACAATGTCTGCAATAATGGACTTAAATAATAAAAAGTTCATGTGCCTGGCACAGAGTCGGGGAGTGTTTCATTTTATTTTACATAGAATCACTATGAGTCAGATTCAACTCGATAGCACCTAACAAAAAGAAGGAATGTAACTGTTGGGTCTGTAGAAGTACCACTTGAGGGAAGTTCAGAAAGAGAACCTGGTTGGGAGCAGCAACAGTCTAGAGTAGAGAGTCTGGTGAACAGCGTCAGATCCCCTGTTTCCCCGCCAGTGCAAATCTGGCTATGGACCTCACTTCACCAGACATAGACATGAGAACCAGTATGAGGAGATCCTCCAAAATAAGCTGGAAGTGCAGTCAGGCCCATTTTGTTTTGGTGACAGTTTTGTTCATAGGAAGTTTTGTAGGAAAGGATGGACTTGGGATGAAAGGCAAGATTCCACAGGCTAGTTGTCAGGTTTTACTTAGAATTAATTGTTCTGTGTCTTTCATAAGCAAGAGATGTCTGCTCTATTTCTGTGGACTCCTCATGTCCAGTTTTATTATCTCACCTTTTAGAATGTTAGGAAACGTTCTGTCTGAAATAGTTTAAGTAACAATGAAAAATATCTTTGTAAAAAGATGATCACCCACTCTTCCCCCTTGTAAAACTGTCAGATGCTTTACTTAGGGGTGGATCTGTTTTCTTTCACCTTCTCCTCTGGTCACTGGTTGGTTGAGGTTTGCTACCTCTTCTTGAGGGGATTTTTTTTTTTTTTTGTCTTTTATCTTCCTTAGAACATAAAGCATTCAATTTTATTGGTGCAATGCTTTCCTTATCTGTAGTTCACACCATTTTCTAATTCCTAATGCCATTTATCTGCATTTTTACTTTCTTTTCCCCCAGGTTAGGCTTGTTCAAGTTTCTTTCTTTGTTGAAGAAGTCTGTGTTGAGTCTTTTCACTTTCCTGCTTACAATGGATTGATTAATTTTTCTTTGTTCCAATTTTCATTCAAATTATACTCATCAGAGCACTATTCTGGGTTTTCCTTTAATCTTTAATTGCCAGTTAATTTCATGTCAATTAATTTTATTTTATCTAAGTAAAAATACATAAATGTTTGAAAGTTAACTATGAAGAAATGGTTTATAATTGAAATAAAAAATATAAGTCTCTTATCCCCTTTTTCATCTTCCTGGCCTATTCCTACCACCAGCTTTCCCCATGATATCTGGCTTCTGTTTGGGGAAAAGTAATCATAGCTAAGACTTATGGATACTGCATATCAGACACTATTCTAAAATTATACAGATGGTTCCTGACTTATAATGTTTTGACTTAAGACTTTTCAACTACAGGATGGTGTGAAAGCCATACACATTCAGTAAAAACCATACTTTAAATTTTGAATTTTGATGTTTTCTATAAATTATGTAAGATATTCAACAATTCATTTTAGAGTAGGTTGTATGTTTGAAGATTTTGCCAAACTGTAGACTAAGTAAATATTCTGAGCACATTTAAGGTAGATGAGGCTAAACTAGAATATTGGGTAGATTAGATGTATTCAATGCATTTTTTGTGTATTGATACTTTCAATTTACCATGGGTATATCAGGATATAACCTGAGGGGTCTGTACATCTATTAAGTCATTTAATTATTGTTATCTTGTTTTACTAATGGGACAACTTAGGCACAGAGATATAAGACACTTCCTGGAGGTCACACAGCAAGGGAATTGCAGAAGTAGGATTCAAGTCTGGGCAGCTGTACTCTTAGCCATTAACATATCTGCCTCTCAAAAATGCTTTGGTAACATAGTATGCTGTGACTTCGTGATTTTGCAATTTCAAATATCATCCGTTCACTTTCATCATGGTAAATAAAGATAGCCCTTCCGCTAACTATATGCTTCCACCTCTTGCTTCCAGTTCTTATCCTTCCGGCACCACAGGAATTCATAATTATTGCTTTACCAAGAGCAGCTGTATCATTATCATGACCCCAGATGGCACAGCTAAACAAATAGTGTGCTCTGTGACCTTTTATGAACAAAACCTTATTTTCCTAGGAAAACCTTATTTTCCTTAAATTTAAATTTACATATCCCTGTTTGTTTTTTTCTGAAAACTTGTAGTTTCCTCAATGCTCCAAATGCCCATTAGCATCATGTTCTATATTCTCCAACATGAATTACATTTTTTTTTAAGGTTTCATTTTTCTTTTCCGTAGAGCCCTCTCTCTGGGGCCCTGTCTGGGCTGGCTACTTTCAAGGCTACTACACAGCATCTTATTATATGTGTTCATGGGACTGCCCCTCATCATTATTCTAGGTCTTCTTTTTAATATATCCACATTTTTAAAATATGGTACAACATAGTCAATTATATCTATTTTCTATATGCCATTTTCTCTAGATAGCTACCTAGTAATATAATCTTTCAAATAACCCAGTTTTTCTACAGAATTGAAATACTGACTTTTATCATATATTAGGTATACACACACACACACACACACACACACACACACACATATATATATAAAATGGTCTGTTTCTGAATCTTGAATTTCTTTCTCTGATCTGTTTCTTTCTATGCAAGTATTATAACGATTTTGAATACTATGACTTTCCACTGTGTTCTGATATCTGGCAAACCAGGTTTGCCTGTTTTTTCTTCTCTTTTAGCCCCTCATGTCATTCTTCTCAGGAACTTATCATTCCAAATTCATATTAAGATAATTTAATCCAGTTTCTTTTTGCCTGTGTGTGAATTGTGTCATGTGGCTCAGGAAAATTCTTTCGAAATTTATTGCTAAATATAGTTTTGGTACCTATGAAAGGAATGTTTCCTGTTTCCATTTCTAGGTACTTATTGACAAAATACTGAAGAGTTATTAATTTTTATTTTATTTACCTTAAATCCAACCATTTTACTATTTTTGATACTAGATTTTTAATTAGCAGCAATTTCTAAGAATACAGTTACAAAATGAGTAAAAGAGATCGTTCTCGTTCTACTTTTTCAAAATTATTATTTGTTATTTTATTTTCATGTTTTATTACATTTCCTGGAAACTCCAATGCAATGTACACAATGGTGATGATAACAAGCATCATTGTTTAGTTTCAGAGTTGAATGATTTCTATTTTGTCAATATAATATTTGCTGGTTTTTATTGTTACATATTCTCTCTATTATATTTAATTGGTTTCCATCTACCCCATATTATTTAGTGTTTTTTCTTTCTTTCTTTTTTTTTTTTTGGTAGTACTTGAAGGTTGAACCTAGGGCCTTGCACATACTTTGCAAGTGTTCCACCACTAGGTTGTACTCTCAACTCCTTTTTTATTTTGAGTCAGGGTCTTGCTAGGTTACTCAGGCTGCCTCTTGCTTCTCCTGCCTCCCCCTCCCAAGTTCTGGGATTACAGGCATGTGCTACTGTGCTCAGCTAGTTTAAAGTTTTTATTTGGAATGGGTGTTGAGTTTTTCAAGTACATATTCAGTATCTTTTGCCTCAGCCTTGTGGTTTTCTATATTAATTTGTTGAGATTGTACTGTACTACATTGTGTTGATATATTTCCTAATATTGAAACACCCTGGCATTTCTGGAATTACTCTGTCTAGTTCTAATGTATTTTAAAGACAGTTATTGATTGAATTTGCCGATATTTTCTTTAGAATATGTACATCTAAATTCATAAATGATATTTGTCTATAGTTTTATAAATGTACTATTTTTTCTTACCAGGACTTGGTACTAAAGTTATGCTCGTTACCTCTTTTATGTGTCCAAAATAACTTAAATAATATCAATATTACATGTTCTGTTAAAGATTATATACAGCTGTACCACTATGGTGGTGTTTGATCCCATCAGATCTTGGAAACTAAACAGGGTCAGGCCTGGTTAGTTCGTGGATGGGAGACCACGTGGGAATACCTAGTGCTGTAGGTTTGGGAGAAGGACCTGGCAGTCCACTCTCAAAAAACAATCAGCCATTGAAAACCGTATGAACAGCACAGAAGCACTGACAATAGTGTTGGCCATGGCATAGTATTGGGGAGTGTTTTGTCTGTTCTATATAGGGTTGCTATGCATGGGTCCTCCTGACTTGACAGCACCTAACAGAACAACATAAGTCCATTTTTTGTTTGGAAGTTTTTCAATAGATCATCTTTCCAATATCTTTTGTAGAGTTTAAAATTCAGTTTATATTTTATTATACAATAATTTTAAACATATTAGGGAAGATTTGGTTATCATTTTCTTATAAACTTTTATTCACTCTGGTTCTGTTGCTGTTTTGTTTTTCCCTCCTTCCTATCTCTTCCTTATTGGTCAAATGGTTCTTTATTGGTCAAATGGGTTTAACTATTTTATTAGTTTATTTTTTAAATTAAAAATGTTTTCTTCACTTCAGTGTTTATTTTTATAAATAAAAGTTACAAATCCATAAGCTAGATGCTTACTTGAAGATAAACACAATACATTAATGAATTTTAGATCTTTTCCTTAAGGTTGTATAATTTCTAGAGAATTATACACCAATTAGTTGCACCAAGCTCTTCATATTATTTCTGTTGATAGGATTCCACTACAATATTCTTTTATTTTTAAGAATCACAGGTTTTGGATCCACTGTGCCACCTGAAGGCATTTGCACATCTCTTCTATTCAAGGTTTCTCTCCACACTTTGTTCTTTGATACATGGGAAGTGAACTGAGATGACCACTTCCTATATACTTTACATGTATACAAATCCCCTCTGATGCATTCTAAAGTTTGCTAGAAAGCTCTTGTGATAATGATGCACTCCCACATTTTATATTTAGGGTTATCCTCAAAGGTGAATTCTTTCATGTTTATAAAAGGAACTGGAATAACTGAAGGCTTTCCTGCATTGCTTACATACACAGGGTTTCTCTCCAGTGTGGGTTCTTTTGTGTGCTTGAATATAACGGGAAGAACAAAGGGCTTTTCCACACTGCTAACACACAAAGGATTTCTCTCCAGTGTGAGTTCTATTATGTACTAGAAATGAACTATATAGCCAGCAAAGGCTTTCCCATATTGCTTACACTCACAGGCTTTCTTTGCAGTGTGAGATTTTTCATGTCTCCTGAAGTAACTGGGCACACGGAAGGGTTTTCTACACTGCTTACATACATAAAGTTTCTCTCCAGAGTAAGCATTTCCATTTCTTTAAACATTAGTCAGAGAATGGAAGTCTTTTACACATTGCTTACATACATAGGGTTTCCCTCCACTATGAGTTTGTTCCTGTGTTTGAAAGTCATTCAAATAAAAGAATGCTATCCAGTATATCTTGTATACATAGGGTTTCTCCTTCCTTGTTTTCAAATGGAACTATAATCCCTAAAGCCTTTATCATATTGCTTACATACATAGGACATTACTCTCCAGTGTGAGTCCTTTCATGTTTTCTAACAGAAATGGAAACAGTGAAGACTTTCTCACATTCCTTACATTCAGAGGGTTTCTCTCCAGTGTGAAGTCTTTCATGTATTTGAAGGTAACTGGAACAAGTGAAGATTTTCCCACATTGCTTACACTAATCATGTTTCTCTCCAGTGTGAGTCCTTTCATGCTTCTGAAAGCACAGGGGATAAATGCAGGCTTTCCTACGTTCCTTGCATTTTTAGATTTCTCTCCATATTCCTGATACTCAGATGGTGTGTGTCTAGTGTGAGCTCTGGAGTGCACACTGAGAGGTGTATGACCAGTGAGGACTTCTCCACACACGGCTTTCACCTGGTGCTACACTTGGAGGAGTTTTCTGCAGTCTATCGGAAAGTTTCTCCACATCGACTACTTTATTTATGTTCACAAAGTCTCTCCACCACTGGACTTCTTAGATTTCTCCAGGGACTTCTGTTGTCATCTTCAGTGTTCTGCTCTTCCCATTCCTTGCCTGTAGCAGTTAGATTCCTGAAGGTTTCCTACATCACATCTCTGTAGAGTTTCTTCTGGGAAGGATTCAGCAATATTCACTTTCCAGGATGAAGTTCACAGCCATATCCTCAAAGTTCACAGACTTCCAGGGAGGATCACAGCTCCACCCATGCAGGAACTCCACACACAAGTCCAGAGTCCCCTGAGTACCCTCCAGCAGTCATTATTGGGGACTTCGGGGATGCTGATGCATAGCTGTACAGAGAAGGCTCTAGCTAAAGCCTAAGGGGCCATGCCTAGACTGATCAGTGGTGTCCAGGCTAAGGCCCAGCACCCCTCATGTGTAGGGCACTGCCTAGAGAGGCAGTTTGCCCCGGGGCCTATCTAGGCCCCTTGGAGGACTGAGGCTTGTTCCCCAGGAAGTCACCTTTGCCCTACATCCAGGAACTCAGGGTCGTCAAGCTCCCCAAGATGGCTCTGGCATCTATTCCCTTGCCTCAGACCCTTAGACACCAATTGGCTGTTTCCAAAGCCCTGAACAGCTCCTGATTGGATGGTCCAGGAACCACCCCTGATTGGCTACTTTTATAAAACCAAATTTGAATATCCCCTCTGATTGGCTGAAACCCATATGGGGTGACTGCCTCTGATTGGTCCCTGGCTAGCCCTAGAAGAGTATATAAGGGCGGTCCATGGAGCAGTCTGAGTCCATTCCACCGACCAGGATAGACAAGGAAGAAATAAAGAGCTGTTGGAGCAGAGCACTCGGAGTCTTCATTGGGAAGAAAAGAAGCAAGGAGCCACCACGGGCAGAAGCCTCTGAGCCTGCCTTTCTCAAGGTTTCTCAGAGCAGCTGTGGGCATAAGCCTCCTTTCCGGGCGGTGTGGCTCCTGGGTGCCTGGCTCCCCTTCACCAGACGACAGGTCTTTGGCTGCCAGTTCCTGCTTATAGCCAGAGTGAGTCCAGCGGCAGGGCGATGCCCCACACCCATGGACTGTGGGGGATCGAGGGCCAAGCTGTAATTTCAGAAGCTGAGGTGGGAAGTCTGCATCCTGCCATAGCTGGCTGCATCATCTTATTCTATAGAATTTTAAATTTTTTATAACTTCTTATTGGTATTTTAAAGTGATTTTTAAGCTGAGCATGGCACATGCCTGCAATCCCAATAACTCAGAAGGTGGATACAGGAGGATCACGAGATTAAGGCCAAAGGCAGCCTGCAGGACTTAGTGAGACTCTGACTCAAAATAAAAAATAAGAAATTGGCTTAGGGGTGCAGCCCAGTGGTAGAGCACTTGCAAACTTTGTACAAAGCTCTGGGTTCAACCCCCAAGTACCTCATAAAAGGAAAAAAAAAAGATTTTTAAAATGCACATACATACATATACACATACACCCTCACACATATGTATGTAAATCTTCAATCAGTTTTAGCTTTCTTTACCAATTATTTCCTTGTATATATTTTCCTTGCATTTATTTTTGCTATACTTTTCCTAATTTCCTGAAGTGAGTATTAAGGCATTTTATCATTTTTCTTTATTTTCTAATACTATAGATATCCAATTTCCATTTGTTCAATTGCTGTTGTTTTTAGGTGCTGTCAAGTCAGTGTCCAACTCACAGCCACCCTACGCACAACAGATGAAACACTACTGTCGTGTTTCTCTGCTATTCATAGAGTTTTCAATGATGAATTGTTTCTTGGGAGTGGGTTGCCAGGTCTTTCTCCCACGTCTACACCACCTGGTGTTCCCAGGCGGTTTCCCATCCAAGTACTAACCAGGCCCAACTCTGCTAAGCTTCCGAGATCTGAAGGGATCTGATGCCACAGTGGTACGCCTGAAAGCCACTATAAAATTTCTGCTTCTGCTATGTCCCATATATCTCAGTCTGAAGTACATTTCTTTAAAGAGGTTCATGATTTGTAATGTCACATTTGCTAATATCTTTGATGTAAGGATAGTTTAGAAGTACATTTTAAAATTTACAAGGAGTAAGACTTTTTGCCTGCAGCTGTAGCCCTGTGGCATGCGATCCTGTCAGATCTCGGAAGCTAAGCAGGGTCAGGCCTGGTTAGTACCTGGATGGGAGACCGCCTGGGAACACCAGAAGCTGTAGACTGGGAGAAGGACCTGGCAACCCCCTCCCAAAAATCAATCTGCCATTGAAAACCCTATGAACAGCACAGAAGCACTGACAATAGTGTTTCCCCTGTTGTACAGAGGGTCGCTATGAGTCGGATACCAACTCGACGGCACCTAACAACAACAACAAAGACTTTTTGGCTCCTTTCTACTTGTTCATAACTTTATTAGATTGTTATCAGACAGCCAACCTGTGTGAGCTACACAAATTTATATTTCATTACAGTTTTCTGTATGACTAATGCAGTACTGATTTTTCTAAACATTTCATAGACATATGAAAATAATGGACATGGCTTTTGAAGCAATGTAGGTTTTGTATATAGCTTTTAAATCAAGATTAGTGATTGTATGACTCATTTATATCCCTACATATTATCTTTCAAAATTGTTCAGTTCTGAAAGAACCTTTTACTTCATATATTTAACTGGTGTGAAGTGATATTAGTGCATACAATTTTATGTGTTAAATTTTTATTCATGACTTGTAATTTTTAAATTAATGAATATTTCTCTTTATCTGCTTAAGATTTTTAGCCTTAAATTCTACTTTATCTTTAGTAATTCTTCCACACCTATTTCCTATATGTTTGCATTTCTTAGGTATGTTTAGGCATCTCCCCTCTCCTATTTTATCATTGTAAGTTAGTCTTTGTTGTTTGTTTAAATGAACATTTGATCATTGGGTTTAATTTTCTAATCTAAGTGTGGAGTCTCTAACTTGGCTTCTGACCACTCTCTAGTCCTATTTCTTTTCCTTACTATACACATCAGTGAAAGGCTAATATCCTTCATTTCATTCCTTCCACTTTACTTTAGGTCTTGTAGTTTAAATTGTTATTCTCTTTCCAATTCAATATTTTTACTGGGTTAGGTACTATTTTTTTTTTCATCGTCAACTTAAAATCTCTAATATTTTTGACCCTAAATCACATACAAATCCCTCTCACATTGTGAGAAAACCTGATTACAAACTACCCCCGCCTCTTGACACACTGCTTCTTTGCATTTCCCCTATCTTATTGGTAAAGATATAAAGATTCTGTACTTTTACCTCCTATCTTCTCTTCCTCTCCTCCCTTCCATAGATCTTTGGAACACTTTTACTTCTTTCCTCCCTTACTTCTTCCATCTCCAAAATTTCACTGAGGATGGTTTACATATCTGGACTAAAAGAATTTCTCATGAAACAGACTACAAAACAGAAATGAGAATATGTAATCTGTTCTGTTGCAAAATTCCTTATGAAACACATTACCTATTATTAGAAGTCTATCATAAATGTGTATATGTTCTTGTGAGAGTACATGTATTGATATATTCTTCTCAGTTTTATAACATTTTCCTACCATTGGTATTACACTGATTTTAAATATTATTGACTATATAATTAATATATGAATCCAAACTCTACAACTAACATAAAGTTTTATCTAGCCATCCCTTATTCTATTTCCTTCCCTAAAATTGGCCACTGTTATGAGTATGGTAGCATTTTTCCAGAATATTTCCATGCATATATATGCATATATTACTTTTATGTGTAAGCATATGTTTAATATAAGTTATATTATCTGTACTGCTTTGCAAGTTAACTTTTTCACTTATATCTTAGAGAACTTTCTTGATTAGTAAATATAGTTTAACTTGGTACTGTTAAATTGTGGAATAATACTGTATAACATGGATATAGCATAGTTTTTGATGGGCATTTAGGTTGTTTCTATTAATTTTCTATTGCAGACAGTACACATCTTACATGTCATCCTCTGTACGTGAATGACAGCTTCGGTAGAGTAAACGAGGATATATGGAATTACTACATGAAAAGGGAGATGATTTTACTGCTAAATTGCCACCCAAGGATTGCTGTCCTTATTTATATTATAACCAGCAAAGCACAGGGTTTATATTTTCAACAGTTGTACATGAGATTACTTATTTTGCTCTACCTTTGACAGCACTTAATACTATCACAGTTTTTTTTTTTATTCCAGTCTGCTGGGTGAGGAAGGTATCTTGTGGTTTCATTTGCTGTTTACTGGTGAGGTCAGCACTGTTCTGTGGATTTATTATCTATTTGTGTTTTCTCTCCTGTCAATTGTCTGTTTATACTCATTTTCCTTTCCCATGTTTCCCAATTCATAACAAATTCAAACAAACTCTAATTCATGGGAATTATTTGTATACTTTAGATTTTAATTCTTTACTATTATTGTTGTTGTTAGGTGCTGTCAGGTCAGTGTCCTACTCATAGTGCCCCTATGTACAACATATGAAACACTGTTGTCATGCTTCTCTGCTATTCATAGGGATTTCCATGGGTGATTGGTTTTTGGGAGTGGGTTGCCGGGTCCTTCTCCCAAGCTTACAGCACCCGGTGTTCCCAGGCAGTCTCCCATCCAGGTACTCATCAGGCCCAACCCTGCTTAGCTTCTGAGATCTGATGGGATCAGATGCCACAGTGCTTCGCCTGGAGGCTCTTTACTGTCATATATGTTAAAATGTTTTCTCTTCATTGGTTGCCTTATTTTTGCCTGTTGTAGACGGCGTTTTTGGTCAACTAGAATTTCAAAGTGTTACTTTAGTAAAATTTAATGATACTGTCCCTTACTTTTTTTAGTTTAATATCTTGTTTGAGAAAATATCCAATACACTAAAATTGAAAAGGTTATTTTCTTTGGTATTTATATTGTTTTGTACATGTAGGATATTAACATGTATAAAATTTATATTGCTTTATGGTGAGGCAGGCCTCCAATTACTATTATTTTTAAACGAATTACCAAATGTTCCCCAACCATTTATTCATAGTTTATCACTTTTCACTCCCAGTTTTATTCTAAAATGAATTTCAGCATCTCTTCCATCAATCTCTTTCTTCTAGGTTCAAACCTATACTATTCTAATTGTTACAATGCTGTATTTTGAAGTACCACAGGAAAATTTTTCACCCCATACATGTGTGGTTCTTTATTTTCAAAGTTTTCTTGGCTCTTTGAGAACATTTTAAACCTCCCAGATATATTTTATAATCACCTTGACTAATCCCATAAAAAATTCTGTTGGATTTTGGTTGAGAATGCATTTACTTTTAGATTGGCCACATGGAATTAACATTTTCATAATATCGATTTCTTTATCTCATGTATATATAATGTATTTCCACTTATTCATTTCACCCTTCTTATTATTTTCTGTTTCATTCATTTAGATGTTATACATTTCTTATTAGCTTTTATTACTGAATAGTTCATATTTCTTTTATATTACAAATGAAATCTTTTCTCAATTAAATTTTCCAATTTTGTTCCTACTGAGATATAAGAAATTTATCAGTTTTTGTGTTTTCTAACATCATTCTACTTGTTTTCAATTTTTCAGAAATTCTTCACAGTTTTTCTTGCTGATGAAAACCTTATTTTCCAGTAATAGCCATTTAGTTTGATATATTAGATTTAGAGATAAAGTTTTGGAACTGGAATATATAGCTCAATATATTGTTCTAAGTGCTTTACATATGCTCAATCAACTCTAAAATAGACCAACCCAACAACTAAAATGTCAGTATTGATTTTCTCCTTCCCCAGAGGAGAAAACCTGTGTCAGGGGGGAGAATTACTTATCCAAGGTCATGATATTAATAAATAGCAAATAATGAATTTGAACCCAGGTGTGTTTAACTCTAAACCCTTGTTCTATCCCCTTCTATTTATATTATTTTCCTTAGAATACAACTAGGAAGATATACACATATCCTCCCAATTTGCAACACTGTGTAAGTTCACCAAGTCTTGGGATGGCATTTCTAAGTATTAACTGGGACACAAATATATCTGTTGAATTTGCTCATGTAACTTACTGAACATTTTCTATGCATGCCTTCAAAGAAACACTCATGGTATATATCATCTTGAACCAAGTCATTATGGAAGAAATAACACAAGTAACCACATGTCTGAATATCAAAGATATGTTAAGCAAAACCAGCTAGATATTGAGTATATATCACATAATTTTAGTCACAGTAAATTGTTGAAAAGACAAAAATAGCATGTAGTGATGGAAAGCAGATTAGTGGTTGCCTATGGCTGGGGAATGATGGGAACTGATGGGAAAGAGAAAGTGGAGAATATTTTTTGGTAGGTGATGCAAATGTTCTCAAAAAACAGGTCACAAATACATTGTGGATGGGCTTAATGGTTCCTCTAACTAGGGCAAAGACTAGGAAATTGCTTTTGAGAAGTCAAAAATTAATATTTTATATGGATCTTTAGTGTTTCAACAGTCTAGTCAGAGAATAGCAGCAAAATTTAGCTACTAAAATAAACAAAATGGCAAATTACTGAACAATCAGTTATATCCATCCAGATGCACAAAGGGTGCATGTGAACATCTCAAACATCCTGTTTTGATATGGAATTAGTATACTGAGTTATTTTTCCCTTCTTTGCAATGGATCTGACATTGTAATGAGAAGACGATTTTCCATCTAAAGTATCAGCTTGAAGATTACCTCTTTCATTTCAGCTTTCTTCATTTTTATGGCAAATTCTGCTTAACATTAATGGTAATGGCTTTTTGCACTCATATCATTATGAGGCCTTTACATTAATTCAAGGATCTCAATGCCTGCCAATCAATATCAAATATAACAATGAAATATGAGCAAAACTTATTGGAAAACATCCATATGCATCTCATATAAAATGCACAATGTGTCCTACTTTGAAACTCTGATTCTCTTCAAAACATACATATATACCTATTACCCACTATGATTCCTGTGACAAATTCCTTATTGCCTCCCATTGGATATTTCGATATTTGCAAGGAAAAAAGCAAACATAAGAAGAAAAGCTGAAAACAAGTCTCTCTTTTAAGGGTCCTATGTCTTAAACTTATAAAGATGGATATTCAGGGACATGCTTGGCAAGAATATAAAAGCAGGCATGAAGAAAAGGATATAAGGCAGAAAGGATTCAATACAATACATGAATAAATGACAGATCAAACAGTAGTTGCAGCAAAGATCACCATCATGGCTTAAATCTTAGTTTAGTATTAATTTCTTAATTAAGGAAGTTAACAGGCAGGCTTCCCAATTTCCTAGAACATCTTGAAGTTTTCTCTGTACATATGAAGAAAACTTTCTGTTTTGCTCAGTGGCTCAAAGGATTATGTGATCCAACCAGAGTTCACCACTCCTTGAAAGATAACCACCAGATTAGATAGTTTAATCTACGGTATTTGTAACACATTTAACTCAAGCATATCTCACGCCTGTATTGTTGAAATAATCACTTTGAGTCATGGAGCTAAAGCCCATAAGGAACTATTTAGAGCTAAATATCCCTACAGAATCCCTAGAAATATAGATTTCTAGGAAAGACCAACAAATGTCAATAATGAGGAAGAATTGATTTAATACAGTATATCTTGGGTCTAACACCTCTTTCCACCAGGCCACAGTTTCAGAAAAATGTCCTTACTGTGCACCCATGTTACCTGCTGCACCTCCCCTGTTCCCCTGCCACCTATATTCAGGCCAGTAGCCCCCAAGGAAGAGGCAGGAGAGAACTGCAGCATTTGTTGGCTTCTACCATGTAACAGTCATTGTGTTTGGCATTCTAGACACTTCTTCATTGCTTCAGATGGGCATTGTTCTAGGAATTTTGGGAATCTTCCCAACATCACTGGACTGAACTGGGGTGAAAAGGGAACGTGAGTGCAAGATTGTTCAAATCTTTGTAATCCTGCTGCTCCACACAGTGAGTTCTTCCCCTTCCTGCCCCTCCGTGCCCCTCCACTGTGCCTCCTCAGAGTTCTCTGTGCTCAGTCAGCCTCCTCCACCCAAGCCATTTCCCAAAGTCACCCAATAGGCCAAAAGTACATTGCTCATGCAAAGCTCTCTCTCTTCTTTAATTCAGCTAAATTTCAAATGTATTGCCCCATGGCATAGCCGAAGACGGACAATACTGGTAATCAGGACTCTTGGATCCTCATTGCCATTGTACTCTGAACACACTGTACAACCCAGTGCACTGCAATAAGCAATTTGAGTCAGATAATGTGCGTGTGGGGGATAGACAATATGATCCTGTAAACTGAGATGTAATAATCTGATTCTATTATTCCTTGGCATAAACATGTTCTTAGGGTAAGTGTTTTGATCATGTTACTAGGTTATTAAATTCATGTCCTTATTCAGGGAAATATCTGTTATGCCCATAGTGGTAGTGTTTATAACTCAGATTATTAGGACACCAACCAAATGTATTTAACTTGATTTGTCCAAAGTATAGCCCACTGCCAAGTCTAAACAGACCTTTAAATGCCTTGTAATTGGCTGATTTGCTGAAAGCAATGCAATAGAAATGAGGGTCTTACCAGGTAGGAAGCTCTGGGCCAGAAGAACCCTGGCTAAGGAGTGGTGGACAGGCCTCATCCTCCTACTTGTAAAAAAGCAATAAAACCTTAGGCCCACTATAAGGATTCAAGGAGATGACTTCTGTGTGCTAACAAGGCACAGAATAACCTTAAACCTTTATTAAAGTAACCACCAGGCATATATTTTTTTAAACTCCATGATAGACTCTCAACTTACCCAGGTTCAGAAACACACCTCACAACCTCAATATAGTGCACGCTAAGCTGACCAGCACATGGACCACTTCTCTAATTAGACCCCTGTCTGGATTCCTTTCATCTTGCATTACATTACAGGTAAGTGTCTTCCTGGTCCTTTTATGCTACGAGCTGTTAGGTGGGACAGGTAAGAGATTTACAGAGCACAGTGTATGGCAGGAGGTGGTGGTGGTGTTTTGTGTGGACTCTCAAGTCACCAGCAAGTTAGCGGTGGCACAGGGTCAGTGACATACAAGGAAAAGTCCTTCATTCCAGTGAGTTTCCATGCAGGGGAATGGCCTGACTACAGATTTCTTCAGAAAAATGAAGCATCATTTTAGTTGCTGATTTTGAGACATGAAGCTGACAGTGATTGACAGAAACTGGTACCAGAGAGAACTATGAACTGTTTTAAAGGCAGATAAGGCAGCAAGAATACAACTACAGGAAGATCACTTTATGAACAGATGACTCAGCAACATTTCCTGAGTAACCCAGCTTTACAAAATGCCCCACTACCTCAGGTATCCAAAAATTTCTGTCAGCGTCTTGGGGAACTTTACCTGTTTCTGTGTGTGCTTCAATATGGGGCAGTAAGTGGGAGTGGGGTGTGTGTCTTTGTGCCCTCAAAGCCAGCCCCAACTGTCCTGGTGTGGCCAGGTATAAATTATGAATCTATGGTATCAGGATACGAAAGCACCTTGCCTGGGGATATTTATCCCCTCCCTCTGATCTTTTAGAGGGCTGCCTTGGACCCAATCCCAGCATAGCTCCAATGGCTGTGGCAGGCCAGGCACTGTCAAAAGCTGATCCCACGTGACTCTAGGGCTTGACCTTCCCAAGCAGCACAGGATTTCAGTGATGGGCTTGAAGTTTTCTCTATACAGGAGGCTCAGCTTCCTGGGTGGGCTTTAATCAGACCCCCTAGATGAGTCTGTTGGCCTCTTTGGTGCCTATTCCTCTCTATACACCTGCCCCCCACTCTCCTCCAGGACTCTTGCCGCCTGGATGGAGGCCTGGGAAGATAACCCTCTTCACTGTAGCCTGACACATGAAAGACTCATTTGGGTCTTTGAAGAGCTGTGGCAGATTGAGAATCACTGCTTGCTCCCTGAAAGTAGCCCCTGAATGCATCCGGGCAGCTCTCAGACAAGTGCACCTTCTTGGTAAAAGAGGTGATAGAACAAAATCTAAATTGCTTTTTACTCCTGGAACCACTGGTCTTTCATGTCAGAGTTTGGGTTACATAATCTTTTCGTGCCAGGAATAAATTTCCCTGATGCAACATCCAGTGATAGCAATGGACATTCTGCAATTTCCATGTCAAGAAATTAATGTTTCAATCTGCGTAATCAAATCCCCAGGTAAACATCACCATTCCTTTCTCCATACCTTCTGTCCCTCACATTTCCAAATCCTTACATTTATCCAAAATTCATGAAACTGTAACAATCACAATTTTTACTGGAGAAATGTTCAAGGTTTCTGTGATAAATATTTACTGTATGAAATTTACTATATCCAGAATAATCAAGTGTTCTTATGTGTATGAAATATGAAAAAAATATATACAGGTGGAATGTTGCATGCTACAAGGTACATTTCCTCAATTTACATTTCAACCACTTAGTCTATTATAATGTTGATTTATGTTCCAGGTTTGACCCTCTGTTTAATGTTAAAATCCTTAAAATAAACCTTAGCGATAGAGACCTCTTCATTTTTCATCAACTTTGTGATTCTGCTTAACAGATTTTTCCTTAGATAAAAATCTGGAAAGAATCATTCTTGAAGATTATAGTGAGGGAGAATTCAAGTAGCATGATGATCCTCAGGGGTTTTATTTTTTCTACAGAGCCCAATGCATTAATATGATATTATTGGAAGAGCTTGGGAAGGGCAAACAAGATGGAATTAAGATCAAACAACTTTATAATTGTATAGTTATGATTAAAGCCAGGACTTGGGATTGATATAAATGTAAACCGTAGCATGATGGTTAGAAATGAATTTAGTCCAAATTGCTTTTCAGAAACTTGTTACCCTAATAAACTACTCTTCCTCCTTCAAAGTCTACTTTCTCTGTCAGTACTTCCTAGAAGGCTTCCTTGAAGTGATCATCACTCTTTCCTGCAAGGACCTCTGATGGTAAATGTTTCTGTTGCATTTCCTGCTTTACTGCATAATTATTTGTCCATATTATCTGTCCTCTGATACAGTAGTACCCTCTCTACGTCTGAAATTGTTTCTTAATCATCAGTGTCCTCAGAAGCTCCAACAGTGCCAAGGCCATAGTACATTCTCAGTGAATTTCTGTTATAATCATATATGAAGTAACATGTGATGGCTGTACTATGAATATGATGAATATGATTGTGAAGCCTGGTGTGTTGGGCATGTGCCATGCTTTAAGTGAAAACTCACCATCACTAGGACTAAGGAAGACAAGCAGATCACAGGACAATCCTGGCCCACAGATGTTTCATTGGGCTTCCTCAGGGTCATGAAACAGGTGAATTGGGGGCCAGCCAATGTTTAAAAACTGAGAGGGGACACACAAAACTCCATAACTCAAGCTTCTTTGAATTTTTAAAGCTATGGCAACACCAACCTAGCATCTCCACATGGCTGTGATGGGCTGGAGCTGGTGATAGAGTGCTCAGCCTCCTTGCTTATTACTTCACCTGGCTCAGATCCTTGAAGGCATTTGATCTTAGCACATAAGGGCTTTCATTGTTTCTAGTGAGAGGATGGTTTATGTGAAACCAACTGTGTGTTCTTGAGAGTGGTTGATGCATATTTCGGGTTTATCTAATTTTGTTGTTGTTGTTAGGGGCTGTCCAGTTGGTCTGACTCATAGAGACCCTATGTACAACAGAAAAAAACACTCCCTGACAATGTGCCTTGCCTGGCACTGTCAGTGCTTCTCTGCTATTCATAGGGTTTTCAGTAGCTGATTGTTTCAGGAGTGGGCTGCCACGTCTCTCTCCCATTTTTGCTGTGCTGGGAATTGAACTCAGGAAATTAGAGAGCAGCATTCTACCCACTGAGGTAAACCCCAGTCTGTATCTAATTTTAGGAGGTTGCAAAGAACAGGAAGTCAGGTGTCTTCCATTAAGTACCTTAAAATTTAAGAGAAGGGTGGTTAGTATGGGGGAGATAAAGACTCATATCTTGGAAAGAACATGGAAACCTAAGTCCATCTGGCCAAAGGCATGGCCACATCAGACAGTTCTCTACAGCTATGTTGTTATTGTTAGATGCTATCGAGTCAGGTCTGACTCATAGTGACCCTCATAGGGTTTTTAATGGCTAATTGTTTTGGGATTGTCTCTGGAGTGGATTAAAAATTCCAAGATGGAACCCATGTCCCAGGTCTCACTGGTAACAGCAAGAGATAAAACAAAAGCACAAATTAAAACAAAATATAGAACACTAACAACAACAGGAGAGAAAATCTCCTAATCATCTCAATTTACGCAAATACAATATTTCAAATCCTGACTTCTTGATTTTGCAGACACAGTACCGAGAGAACTGCTCTCATTTCCTTCCCTACTCCCATCCCTTGCAGTCACTGCATTAGTGAAGCCATCTCCCTCTACCTCCTCTCACACAAGCTTTCCATTTGTTCTCCAGGCTCACACAATCATTAATTCACTCAACTTTTAGAAAGACTCACTTTTGCTCAAGTCAAAGGTCAATAAGGCAAGGCTCTTGTCCTTAAGGAAACAAAGGCCAAAGCAATCAAAAGGAGAAATCACAGACCATATGCATCTTCCACAACAATGGTGACAGTGAGCTGATCACAAGATAGCATTTAATCATGATGCGTGGAGTAGTAGGCCATTGCTTTGGGAATGAAGAGCAAACATGTATGAAAAAAGCAATGTAGTATACTTACAAGGCAACATATCAGTGCAGGCGGGGATTTAAGGAGCAAGATGTGTGTGGGAGATTGAAGGAAGAGGGAAAGGGCTGTGCTATTCTTCCAGGAGCATTTGCAGAGCACATGGATAAGGAGTACTGGAAGGAGGAAGGAGACTACCTCGTGCCTTTGCACAGCCTGTTCCTTCTGGCTGGCATTTATAATTTCCCCTGTGCACCTGGAGTCAGGCATAGGCAGACCCTCTCCCCCTGTCTTTATTCAGTCATCGTAGCAACCCAGTTGCCTCTTAACATATTGCTTTGCATTCAGGCTTCTTTATGGACCACAGGCTCTGGAGAAAGTACATTTCTCCACTGAATACTCAGCACTAACACCCTTTCACTTCCCCCAGTTTGTTAATTGAACAAAAAGGAGTGGCAGGGGTGGGGTGGGTGGGAATGGAGCAGCACTGGGAACAGAGAAATGACACACAAAATGGAACTGGCCAAGGAAAACCTCTGCCAAGCTCTGAGGAGAATTATTTCTGCTTGGCTAGAGCCAAGAATTTTTGTGTGGAAGAAAAGAAAATAGAAGCCAATGAGGATGAGGCCAGTCTACAGATGGTCTTGGGTGCATTGTGAAGGGGGAAAAGGCACTTCTTGGCATAACCCAGAAGACTCTCCCTCACCTTCTATGCTGCTCTTTCTTGATCATCATTGTGGAAAGCCCTACCCAGCTGGAGCTGTGCAATCTTTCAGCATCCCTTACCTCTAGGTGAGGCCACTTTCTACACCTCTGACAAGCTAATATCCTTTGCAGTGCTTAGCGTGTGAGCTGGAATCCCTGATGCACATTTGCCATATGTTTTCATGTCTACCCGATGCCCATAATGAAGCCACCAAAATCCTCTGATGACACAGGATGGCAGATTCATTGCCAATGGATATTCTGCCATCTGGGCCTCAGTGTTACTCAGCTTCCCTGAAGCACCACAAAGCTGCTCCTTCTATGGCCCTGAAGGTCTTTTTAAATTAGATATCAGGTTTGCAGGGCAGGGCTGTTGGAGCCTCCATGGCTGGCTCACAGCAGCCAAGGGGCAGAGTGGTTCAGTTCCAGAAACTCATAAAGCAAACTTATGCCTGGCAGTGTGGGAAGCCAGTCAGATGCACTAAATTTGTGTAGATTTTCTTGCCTCTTGACTCCCTCTAAGCTGTGGCTCAAGAGAGACCCCAGTGGATCAGAATGAAAAGCTTCTATTACCCAAACTCAAGAACCACTGCACCATACTTTACCCTCTCCCTCACCCCCCTATTCCCTCAGACACTTCCACCATGTTTATTATGCTCTCCTAATGACTCTTTTTCATCTTATGTCAACCATATGTATTTGAAAATACCCAAATGGTAAACACCATAGACATTTTAAAAGGCAAAATACATATGCTGAATGATGTATATAATATGACTCACATTTTTCAATGTCTCTGAATGATCAAACATCCTAGAAAAGGATGTCTCCATGTTGGCTGTTCACTTGATTGTCTAATTTCAGTTTGTTTTGTGTAGTTGTGTTCATTATACACTGACGACTACTAAGTTAACAAAGAGTTTAAATGCCTAAAAATCTCTGCTTACCAGAGTAAAAGACTTTTAAAAATATGAATTAGGCAGGCAGGGAATGACATATTAATATACCTAACTGGACAATAGTGGACTGGGATTTAGCTCAGTTGGTAGAGTGCTGCTCTGCCATCTCTGAGGTCCTGAGTTTGATTCCCCACACTGCAGAAATGGGAGAAAGACATGGCAATCCACTCGCAAGGCAATCCTGAAACAATCAGCCATTGAAAACCCTATGAAAGTCACTATGAGTTGGACTTGACTCGACAGCTGCTAACAACAACAACAAGTGGACAGTAGATGACGTAGTCTTCTCACCAGGAAAATGACAAGCTTTGGGGGGTTAGAATCCCTTCTCTTCAAATTAAATTCCAGGAAAAAAGTATATAATTAGTGCTAAGTCATCAACAAATATACACTGAATATGTATTATGAACAATGATAATATCTCAGGAAGGTCAAAAGCAACATTCAGCATAGGTCTTGTCCTCAAAGAGATTACTACTGAGTCGAAAGGGAAAGTTAACAAGAAACTGTAGTTTCTTGGGATGCACTGGATGACTTCTACTATCTATGAGAACTCAGGATTCCACAGCTCCACACAGGACTATGACCTGATCAGTAGTGTGGTATAGATCACTAACACAATGTGAACACCAGCAAGGACCACCAAGACCCTAGAAGATCAATGAACTGTGGCAGCACTGGACTGGATTTCACAGAGGTGGATGCATTTCCCATGGAAAGGTGAAGAGGTGAATGTGTGATATCCTGCCAAATCATGGGTAAATCTACAAGTCTATCAGGGATGGAGGTACATTATGAAAATAATGATTTAGAGGGGGGAAAATAAAAGAAGAATGAATAGAATTTAAAAAATCATCTCATCTGAGATAATTATCTAAAACAAAACATTACCGAGGGGGGGGACTCTAAGAATTGATAGTAAATTTTTGCACCTTAGTTCTAAGCTGTTCCTCAACTATTGATGTGAATAGTCTACACAATAGCATTCTTTTCTTTCTATTTTGGCCTAAGGGTATAGGTAGTGGGACCCTTTGCAATATCAGCTCAGAAAGAAAAAAAAAAAAAAAAACTATCTTAGGTTGAAAATTTGAGAACAGTATCTTATCAGTATAATGACAACACAGGAGTCCAAAACAAGACAAAGGCAGATTACACACGAAAGGGGAAAAGGGTAGATGTCACAAATCAAGAGCCTTTCAGAAATACGTAAAGAGGGTAGGCTCCTTATTGTGATTGGACTGCAGAACCCTTGTGATCCACTTGATCACTAGTGGGCCTGGCCATCAAAATGTCACTTAGAGTGGGGACTTAAAAAAAAGATCTTCTTGTCCATTCATGTTCCATACTGGGGCAGCACCAAATGGAAGTGATACTGGGATAGGAACAGACAACATTTCAGTGGATTTTTAAATTTAAATCCTCACTCTGTCAATATTAGCTGTGTGACTTGGCCTCTCCCTATTTGTATCCCCACCTGTAAAATGAGTCGCAATAGTAGCAATAGTAAGTCCTACATCACAGGATTTTAACAGATCAAATTGCAAATTATGTAAATGTTGTAGGATAGTATTTGACACATGGTAAGCATTATGTGTTTGTTCAGTAACAGTTTCAGTAGTGCCAAGGATGGTTCCTTGCCTAGACATCCTATTATTGGAGTCTTCTATTAGAACCACTTGAAGAGCTGGTGACATAGCTCAGTGGTGGAGTGCTTGCCTAGCATGTACAAGGCTTGGAGGAGTTCAACCCTTGGTCCCACAACAATAAACAAAACATTGGGGAACACTTCATTTGAAGAATTTCCTACAGATAATATAATCTACCAGTTCCCATAGTTTCCTTATAGTTAGACACCAATATGTAATTTGACCACAAAGTTGCCTTTATAGAAACTTTTGAAACACTCAGATTTTTTCTCTCCAAGTATTGGGGATTGAACCCAGGGCCTTGTGCAAGTTAAGTGAGCACTTCACCACTGAGCCCTACCCTCAACCCCCTTTTCATTTTTATTTTGAGGCAGGGTTTTATTAAGTTATACAGGCTGCCTCTGGCCTTAAACCTGTGATCCTTCTGCCTTCACCTTGTGAGTCACTGGAATTATAGATGAGTGCCATGGCACCCAGCCTCAGATTTGTTTAACAAAAAACAATTCTTACTTTGCATTATTATTCATTGGTTAACATGCTATGTACAAAATTAGGTGATTTTTTAAATTACATAATTCCCATGACACATACTCCTCACATAAACTGAGTTACAAACAACTCAGTGAGCTTCAAGTCAACTAGTAAGAGAAATAAATACACTTTAGCTCAGTTGGTAGCATGCTGCTCTGCACTCTCTGAGGCCCTGGGTTTGAGCCCCAGCACCACAAAAATGGGAGAAGGACATGGAAGTCCACTCCTGAAACAATTCCAAAATAATCAGCCATTGAAAACCCTATGAAGGGTCACTATGAGTTGGATCCTACTCGATGGCATCTAACAACAATAACTTACACTGAGAGGGCTGGGGTTTACCTCAGTTGGTAGAGTGCTTGGTCTGTGAGCCCTATACCCTGGGCTCCACCCTAAATACCACAAAGAAAAAAAAATGGGAGAAGGACATGGTAGTCTACTCCTAAAACAATCCCCAAACAATCAGCCATCAAAAACTCGATAGGGTTGCTATGAACCGGACCCGACTGGATGGTACCTAACAACAGCAACAACTTATACTGATGGTGTTGTTCAGGATGCCTTACAAGAGAAAATGATGAGCACTGGTTAATTTAAACAGGTTCAGATAAGATCAGTTAGAGATTGTAGTCACTGTTACTTTAGGATTTTATTTACTATCTTGGCTTCCTCATTCTTTGGAATTGAGATCAAATTGTCGATTTTAATAAAAGAGGTCTTCTTAATTTGACTTGTTACCACTCAGTCTCCAAGAGATACCATTCTAGAAATTGGAATCAACTGAAAAACTTATTGTCAATGTCAAAATTTTAATTTTCAAGTCACATCCCACCTCCCTCCCAACACAGATCTATCCTTCCATTCCTTTTTTGTTTGTGTGGTTAGTTTGTTTTGTTTCTAAGATAAGATCTTCCTATCTTGCCCAGGCTGGTCAAGAACTGGGTGCAAGTGATCCTCCTGCCTCAGCCTCCCAAGTGCACCCTCCTATCACACACCACAGTTTGTCTACCTTGGCTCCGTTTGTTGACTAGAATCTGCTAACTAATTTTTACAGCTATCCCTTGTTGTTTTCCTATATAAGGATTTTCTAAGTGACATAACTGTAAGCTCTTATTGCCTATTTTGGAGGGACAAAAAGTTGGCTGTTCCTTATAAATTATTTTTTCTACTGTTTACAATTCATCTACTGAAATAATAGTTAGCTGTTCTTTATAAATTATTTTTTCTAATGTTTACATTTTTTCTACCAAAATCACAATGGCTTCAAAATTCTTCTTCTTATATTGCTCTTCAGGTGGCTACTTCATATTAAAGAGAATCATTGGCTGGTATTCAGTAGAAGACTAATATAGTTTTCTAAGGCATTTTATAAAACCACTTAGAATTCTGTAGTAGTGAATCTGAAGTCCTTGGGCAGCAAATATAGAATCTACGATATTTGGGACCAGTTACACACTGGTGAATTTGCTACAGTGAACCAGCCATACCCTCAAACAGTCTAGCCAGAACCAACATGGCTTCCTAGCACCCAAGTATCCATATAAGATTAGGAAATTTCAGAAGAATAAGTGAGGGCACAAAGCTCTCTTAGATTCATGCAAAATAACTCCCCAACTTGCTGAATGAGTTTATCATTTATTCATTATTTCATTCAATAAATAAATACCGAGTATCCACAAGTGGCCTGCAGCTGTAGCCCTGTGGCATCAGATCCTGTCAGATCTCGGAAGCTAAGCAGGGTCGGGCCTGGTTAGTACCTGGATGGGAGACTGCCTGGGAACACCAGAAGCTATAGGCTTGGGAGAAGGACCTGGCAACCCCCTCCCAAAAATCAATCTGCCATTGAAAACCCTATGAACAGCAGAGAAGCACTGTTTCCCCTGTTGTACAGAGGGTCGCTATGAGTAGGATACCGACTCGACGACACCTAACAACAATCCACAAGTGTAAAGCAAGCTCAGATGATTTTCGTTTTAGCTCCATGGTATGTACTTGTTCTCAATTAAACCCTAAAATACCACTGGAAAATGAAATTATAAGTGAAATAATTAACCGATCAACTGAAAAACCAGTAACTTCCTCTGTCTATGACTGAGTTATAAGAAGTAAGAGGGCAGGCATCACACTTTCTATTTTTCTTCTCCATAGAACTATTAATAATTATCTTTGACAAGTATTATTTAAATTAGATGGAAATAAAAATTACTTGGAGAAGAATACACAGTTTGTTGACTGAAAACACCTAATGAATAAACACTAAGTTCTGTTGCTAGTGTGTACATCCACCCCTGCCATTTGAACATGAATTAAGAAATGTGACAGCCAATGAAACTGCTTAGATATCTACAGCACATGTTTACTATGCAAATAAACTATCATGATTCATAAACAGGGACTGCAGATCCTTAAACATCATTCCAGAAAAGCCTCAAGTTAAAATAGGCAAAACAGAAAAATTCATGAACAGGCAACAGCTGTTAAAAGTAATTATAATACTGGATCTTTATTATGAGATTGCAAAAGGAACATGGCTTTTTACAAATGCAAGATCCCCTATGACAAGCATTTATTATGGTAGGGACCAGGAAACAGAATAGAGATAAATGAGTTCCCCCTCTGTCCCCTCCATACAATTTTTGAGTCATAAATTATGAATTATGCTCCAACAGATAAAACAGAGAGGAAATTAATTTAAGGAGATGAGTTCTATTTTGTAATTCAGAGAGCTGTTTTATTTTAATTTGGAGGTAGGGGAATTACATTTTGATGTTTAGCTTTACCAAACATCTTTCTTTTTCTGAAATGAATTGCAATTTTCTATTATTTCTCTGAGGAGTCCTAAGACGTTTATATCAAAATTCAGAGGATGAATTAACAACGCAGTCTTGACCATTTACAAAATACCATCCACTAGAGCTTTCTAGGATGATGGAAATGTTCTACTTGTGCACTGTCCAATATGGTAGCTGCTGGCCACATGTGTCTTTTGAATAGTTGCGATGTCTCCAATTGGACATAAGAAGTTAATCTTAATTTAATCTAAACTTTTAAAGTATAAATAGTCCTACATGGCTAGTGGTTCCAGTATCTGATGATGTAGTCTAGATGATCAATCTGCAACTGGAGAAGGACCTCCCTCTCGTCCACTTAGACCAACAAGCTGTAGTTTACCCTCTGTAAACTACACACCTGCCCCTGTAAAAACTCAACAAGCCCTCTGATGGCTTAGGCCAGAAAAGCTCTGAGCAAAGCTCACAGGAGCTTGTTCAGATAAATATGCACATTGATAGGATAAAAAAGATTGGAAACAGAAGAGGTCAGCCTTCCAACCCCTCTACCAAGACATGTGTTTCCCTGCCATGGTATGCATTCTCTAGTGCTTTGTCAGGGACAGTTTCAAAATGATGCAGACACTTTGAATTTTCAGAAATCTCCATGTAGCAAAGGCAAATGAAAAAAGAATTCAGTGAAAACATTTAAACAAACAGGTCCTATAAGCATACTGAGATACATTCTAGGAAGTGTTGTGCTGAGAGGAGGAACTCTGCATAGAGTCAATAGAAAAATAAATTCCTGCTGTAGTTTTGATTATAAGCAATTTAAAATAAAGACACATGCTTGGGCATTACATAAAACTTCCTTGCTTATCCTGGGATGCATGGTTATTAATATCAGTCCCCAAAGCAATAAATTATTTCCTAACTCTATTCTGTAGTTCCACTTAGTTTACTAGAGAATATCTTCTGATTGCTCCTTTACCTGTGTATTGTTTGTTGGTACATTTCTTTATCTGCATGTAGCTTTAAAAAGTCAAGAATTTAAGAGACATTCAATTTTAATGACATCTCATGAGATAGTGAAGAATTGGGATTTTGATGCCATAGGTTTTGCCCCTAGAGATGCTGGTAGTTTTTGAATTTAAGTAACTTCCTGTCAATAGCATTTCAGTAGCAAAGACTGTTTTCCACATAAACACATACCTGGAGGAGCAGATCAGAAGTCGGTCTGACTCGCTGTTGGAATAGGATGCTTAGTGTTCGGTTCTGTTGTTCCAAATCAAACACTCTTGTTTTCAACTTTACACATTCCTCCCTTAGATCCTACAACAAACACATCGAAGGAGAAAGAAACATGTGTAACTGAAAGACATTTTTGCATATTATAGCTATTTTTATATGATACTTCAGATGCATTAGCAAAAAATAGTATTTTATTCTTCAATGCCCCCAGAAATAAATCATGGATGACATTTTCTTCCATAGAGCATTGTCTGATAGAATCATTATGTGTAGGAAAGACCAATTTTTTAAAAAAAGCACCTTGAAATCAGAAATGCATTAATGTAGCATACTGTTTTTGAACATTCTAAATCTTGGTGATATAAAGTCAATTTAAATTTCCACCTATATATTTTGCCTTTTCATTGTCTTCGTAAAAGCAATCATAAAGCACAAACCACAAGGACAACAATGTTTCTGCAATGAATAGAGATTTGATGATCTAAAGAAACTATCACTTTTGATGGAACCTTTTGATGTCATTTGTGGAAACAAGTTGAGATTTTCAGTGCTGTGGCTAATAGAGTCAGTGATGCATTTAGTGAGAAAGAGGTAACTCTGAATTGAAGGCTTTTAAAAGGCCACTTGGAACTTGCACATCCTCTGAGCCAGTGAATTTATATACATTTTGGGGCATGTTGGTCTCAGTACCATGGAAGAAGTACAGTCATCCCTCCTTGGCCACTTTTTGGACCAGCCCTTTTGAATAGTTCAAACACCTCCAAAACCATTTCCCCAGCTCATAGGCAGGGAGCTGACACTTGAGAGCATCAGGAGTCACTGGAACCCCATCAAAGAGCTGCTGTGCCAGCTCATGTGTGAGAAAGGCACTTGTGGGGCTTACATGTCTATACCCTCTTTGATAGGGATTAGGACAGATCCAGTAGAATAAAGCCCAGATTCAAGGTTATTCAAAAGCCCATTCTTTTCCATATGTAAAACTGTTTCACATTTGCTAATGTGAAAAAAAAAAGTGTATTCTGCTCTCACGGTACAGAGAATGAGGGTTTGCTTGTTGTTCCTGAATGCTCTCTGCATTCCTGCTATCCATTTCCTCTATCATTTTCTCGTCTCATTCATCACCTTCTATAATGCATTGGGCCAACTAACTGAAGTCCATATCAAACACTACCATCGTTCTGCTACTTTACTTGGCAACTCCCAAAGAGTGCTCCCTTTTCTGAATGCCAGCAAGTCCTCCATGCTGCCTCTGTGATGTTGAATGTACACTAATTTGTGTTAACTTCATCCTTTGAGCTCTAGTCGCGTCTATTGGATGACATAGTCTTCAATAGGCCAGCACAAGAGGATACCAAAATAAACCACCACCCAAGCATATTGCTCTCACACTCTTTTTATTCCATCACCTAGCACTACATATGTTGTTGTTGTTAGGTGCCATCAAGTTGGGTCCGACTCATTGCAAACCTCATAGGGTTTTCAATAACTGATTGTTTTGGGAGTGGATTGCCAGGTCCTTCTCCCATTGTTTCAGTGCTGGGGATCGAACTCAGGGCCTCAGAGACTGCAGAGTGGCACTCAACCAACTGAGCTAAACCCCTGTCCCAAGCATTACATATGTTGTTGCTATTGTTCTTAGGTGGCTGACTGTTTTGGGAGTGGATTCCCAAATCCTTCTCTAGTGTTTGCAGGGCTGGGGATCGAACCCTGGTCCTTGGAGAGTATAGAGTAGTGCTCTACTGACTGAACTAAACCTCAGCCCCAGCACTACATATTATTGTTGTTGTTAGGTGCTATCAAGTCAGGTCCAACTCATAGTGACTATCATAGGGTTTTCATTGGCTGATTGGATTGCTCTGCGAGTGGATTTTGAGGTCCTTCTCCTGTTTTCGCAGTGCTGGGGAATCAAACCCAGGTTCTTCAGGAGTGCAGAGCAGGTGCTCTACCAACTGAGCTAAACCCCAGCCTACATATAGCACTACATATGTGCTGTTGTTATAGGCTTAATAAATGTTTGTGCTTATTTATTGCATTTATTATAAATTTTGCTAAAGGTGATGATGACAAATATTGTTCTCCAGTGACTTGTGATAAGGAAAATTTGAGTTTCTCAATGTTTCTACTTTATAGATCTCTGTATTCTGACATGGGCTGCTCTCAGCTTCAGTTAAGGCTCTGCAAGCAAGAGAGAACACCAATCAACTGCTCTGATCCTCAGGGCCCAAGTGATAGTAAGAGAGGCGAGTGGGTCTGTTCCATAACCTTGTACCAACCTAAATGTGAAAGTACAGGGACAAGACTGCTGTATGTGAGCATAAGCATGCACCATCATGTCCTGTACTATTGATTCCACATAAATGGGACAAAGAAACAGACCAGGGTTTGGCTCAGGGCACATCTCTACTCTCCTCACTTTTTAGTTAATGGGTGGCGCTCAGGCACAGGATATTTTCAGTTAATTTGTTCCTACATATGCAGGGCTGAGAAAAGAAATGCTATTTTTTGGAATGAGGGATCTGGGAACAAAGTCCAGAAGGGCAGAGCAGGAGGGTGCATTGTACTCATGGACACTCAGGCTGTCTGGCAGAGGCCTCATGGGGCCTGCTCACTACTCAAATTGTCAGGCTAAGTTTGCTCTTTCTTTAGAATTCAACCTTTGTCTGTGTCTCACCTATGCTAATTTTGTTTTTAGCATGTGTATAACACTCTATGCTTTCCAATACTAATTGTTTTCACTACTACTAATTAAGTAATTAATAAAACTTGACTGTGGGGTAGCTAAATATTAATGGTACCCATTAGCTGGAAAAACACAATCATCTTCATTTGCAGGTGGAGATATGGAAATAAAAGCATAGAAGTGTGGATTTGCAAGGAAAAGGGGGACTTGAAAGCAATTACACTCACAATTTTTAGCAGTAAAATTGATAAAAATCTAAAAGAGTTCTTCAAATGAGTAAAATAATCTTAAAAAAAAATCCATATACTCTATAGATGCATTTATACAAGCACCAGTGTTCAATCATCATTACTATTACATAAGCCAAGGTCAGTGTTCATTAGTGAGGACACAATCCATGGACCCTGATACTGTTACAGTCTATCACCATTGGCTCATCCAGCTCAGCACATGGTAGGCAGGAAGGAGGGCTGTATGAATGTGATGATGGTCTTACGATCATTGACAAACACAAACTGAGCTGGTCTGAGCGAGGTGCTGTGTGTGGCACATGTGTGTGATCACAGGAACTCAGGAGGCCGAGGGAGGAGGTCAGAGGCAGTGTGTGCAACTTTGTGAGATTCTGTCTCAAAATAAAAAATAATAAAGAGGTTGGGGTACAGCTGAGTGGTAGAGCACTTGCCTAGCATGCACAAGGACCTGGGTTCAATCCCACTCCCAATACTGCAAAATAATGATAATGATGATGATGATGATGATGATGATGATGATAATAATAATAATAATAATAATAATAATAATAAGCTTGTCTAAAGATTTCAAGAATTGCTTGTGGTTTTTTTTGTTAAATTTAAGACTTTAATTGATTTTCATAGTGTCCTTTTTCTATATCATGATCCAAACCAGGATGCCACATTGCATATAGAGAAATACATTTAAAAATAATTTAAATAATCTAATTTTTGATATTAATTAACAATACATTGTAAACTTCATGGGAGCAAAAATTTTTTTTGTCAAGCCATTTACATTATTACTTGTTATCTAGCATTTATTGCACGACTGAATTAATCTGTGAACTAAAATATGAGGCATATTTTGATAATGAACACCCATGATGCTAACTACCTTATAGGAACTAGAGATTTTTATTGAATTTATGTGTGTTTCTTCACAGCTTTCTTTTTTATGACAAATAGTTATGGATCTTAGAGACGTCTGAAACACAACATGGTTGAATATACTAGTGAAAATAAAAATGAACTGAGATTATAATTACATGTGAAATTTTGACAGAATGTATGAACCATTTTGTGAATGGGCCTGTTATTACACATAGCTTTCACTTTTTTTTTTTTTTTTTTTGATACTTGGGTGTTGAAGCCAGTGGCTCACATATACTTTGCAAGAGCTCTACACCTGGGTTGCACCCCAAGCCCACTTTTTTTTTATTGGAAACTTTTAATGTACAACTTAATGGGTTTCATTATGACATGGGTTTCTTTGTGACATTTCCATATATGCATTTCATTGTACATTGCTCACATAACTTCCTCCTTACCCTCTCATGATCCTCCTCGCCAACCCCCCCCCACACACACACACAGTGATCTCCTTTCTACTTGCATGTCTTTTTTTTCTTTTTCTTTTTTTGGCGGTCTTGGGGGTTGAACCCAGGGCCTCATGCTTGCATGCTCTGCTAGTGCTGGACCCCTGAGCTGCACCTTCAGCCCATTTTTTTTTTTACTTTTTGAGACAGGGTCTCACTAAGTTACACAGACTACCTCTGGTCTCGAATTGCCAACCTCCCGCCTCCACCTCCCGAGCTGCTGGGATTACAGGTGTGCGCCACCGCGCCCAGCTTTGCATGTCTTTTTGTGACAATATTTATCTATATACATGCATCCCGATTTTGATTTAAATCCAAACTTTTTTCTGTAGTGATTTACCTTTTTACATTCCCAGCAGTTTAGATCAGAGATCTAATCTGTTTACATTGTTGCCAGCCTTTGGTATTATTGCTATTATTATTATTATTATTATTATTATTATTATTATTATTATTATTATTATTGCTATTCTTGTAGTTTGCCTGCAGCTGTAGCCCTGTGGCATCCGATCCCATCAGATCTTGGAAGCTAAGCAGGGTCAGGCCTGGTTAGTACCTGGATGGGAGACCGCCTGGGAACACCAGATGCTGTAGGCTTGGGAGAAGGACCTGGCAACCCCCTCCCAAGAATCAATCTGCCACTGAAAACCCTATGAACAGCAGGGAAGCACTGACAATAGTGTTTCCCCTGTTGTACAGAGGGTCGCTGTGAGTCGGATACCGACTCAAAGGCACCTAACAACAACAACAACAACAACAACAACAATTCTTGTAGTTGTTTTCTATCTTCCCCTTTTTTCCACCATATTAATAAAGTTGTACTGTTTACACTGCGGTTGACCTCTCCTACTTCATCCTTCCTCACTGACCCTTCTCCCCTGCCTGTCTTCTCCAATCATTACTTCCCTCTGGTAGATCCCTCCCTCCTTCTTTCCATTCCTTAAATTGTCCTTCCCACACTAAGTTTAATTGAGCTTTTTATTATGTATCAATTTATGTATAGGATTTTGGCCTTTTTTTAAGTTCAATTCAGCTCCCACTTGTGAGCGAGAACATATGGTATTTCTCTTTTTTGGCTTGTGTTCATTCACCTAAGATGATGTTCTCCAATTCCATCCATTTCGCTGCAAATGGTATTATTTCATTTATTTACATTGCTGAGCAGTATTCTATTGTGTATATGTACCATAATTTTTTATTTTTTTATCCATTCTTCTGTTGATGGGCACTTTGCTTAATCATCATCATCATCATCATCATCATCATCTTGTCTAAAGATTTGAAGATACAAAAGAATTGCTTGTGTTATTTTTAACATTCCTACTATGTTCATTCAAGGTGTGCATGGTCACTGAAGCCAAACAAGTGCCATCACATTACATCCCTGTTGTAATAAACACATGCATGTGTGCCCATGTGCACACATAAACACTACTGGAGGGGACACACAGAGAGAAAAATAACTCTGTGACTGCTACTGTGTTCCCTGGGGAGAGGGTAGCCACTGCTGTCTGCTTTTACCATGCTCAAAATAGGAACCCACAGACATAAAGGAGTGGATGACCCATACAGTTTGGGTTCAAGAGTAACTATTCTGATGCTGTCCATCAAAGAGGCATGGCCTAGAATAGCCTTCCTAGTAAAGGATTAGAAATGAAATAATGCTCCTCAGTTTAGATGCTGTAGTCTGAGGTTATGGCTGGAGGCAGAGGCTGAACCATCTGTCACTTCTCACAACTCCTCACCTCCTTTGATTTTCTGTGACTCCTAACTATGTCTCAGACCTCAAGAGTTTCATCTCACTGAAAATATAAGGTTGTTTCTTCTGATATGAAAGGGGACATGTTTAATTTTACCACTGGGAAATACTGTCAAAGAAATGAAGTCCAGAATCATGTAAGAAAGTACAATGGACTTTGGGTTCAAGAAAGTAGCCAAACATGCTTTCTTTGCAGTGTGCATATCACTATCAACTGGAAAAAGAGACTAAGGGATTATAGCTGAATGTGAAGGGAAAATATACTGAGCAATGTGTTAGACTTGCCTAAAGGGTCTCAGCTCGTCTTAATGATCCTAAACCCTAATTTCCCTGGAGGCTCCATCCATTGTAACCAGGTAAATTTCATTTTGTTTAGACTGAGGAAGATTCTGGACCCACTGGCATACAGAGGGAGTACAGTTGCTTAATTCACATAAAGGGGAAAAGAATTACCAGCTCTGGGCTGAAGTCAACTTAAGAAAATGCTGGTTGTTTAGGGGCAGAGTTTGAGCTGACATTATCACTGGAGTATTGTTGAAAATGATTTAAATCTGATCTATCATGTAAATGCCTGCAGCCATAGCCCTGTGGCATCTGATCCCCTCAGATCTAGGAAGCTATACAGTGTCAGGCCTGGTACTATAGTACTTGGATGGGAGACCACCTAGGAACACCAGATGCTGCTGGAGGCTTGGGAGAAGGACCCTGCAACCCACTCCCAAAAGCAATCCGCCAATGAAAACCCTATGAATAGCAGAGAAACACTGACAAGTGTTTCCCCTGTTGTATGTAGGGTCTCTATGAGTTGGACACTGACAACAGCATGTAACAACAACAACAATCATGTAAACATACTAGGATGGTCTATCTATTTCAGAGGCCATGCCTATCATAGAATACAGCAGACTAGGGGTTAGCAGGCCAGGGCAAAAGTCCTTCTTACCTATGTGACATTGGTAAAATGAATTATTCTGAAAAGGCCTGTTTCCTCATCTGTAAACTGAGGCACCACATCAAACTGGGCTTTTCAAGAGATCATATGTCTCACCTGCTTCACGGATATCTTGTCAAATGAACCTTGTTAATTCCCTAATTTTAATGGGGTGCTCAAACCCACCGGTTTCTTCTTGTCATGTCGCTTCTCAAGGGCTTTCAGTAATGCCTATCTCTATCCAGGTTGCTAGGTTGTTGTTGTTGTTAGGTGCCATCGAGTCGGTATCCGACTCATAGCGACCCTCATAGGGTTTTCATTGGCTGACTGTTTCGGGATTGCCTTGGGAGTGGATTGCCAGGCCCTTCTCACATTTTTGTGGTGCTGGGAATTGAACTCGGGGCCTCAGAGACTGCAGTGCAGCGCTCTACCCACTGAGCTAAATCCCAGCCCATCCAGGTTGCTAAGGCTTCTACAAAAAGAAACAATTTCTAGGAAAGGCTGGTCACATCTTAGACCAACCAGTAGCCTCAACATCAAGTGTGTGACTGAGTCAGGACAATGCAGAAAAAGTAGTTACTCCCATGACAAATGTAACACTGCCAGTCTTTATCCTAAAGGCCTTCATGTTCAGCCATTTCTAATCTGTGTGATGGCTGAACAGTTTATGTAGTAATAGTGAATGGAGTCATTACCAAAGCTAGTGGGTAATCTCTGGATTATGTGCTCACTAAGTCCCCCAGAAACTGGAAAATTCTAGGATTCAAACCAAGATCAATTCTGAGAAAGGTTGAGTCCAAATTTATAGTTTTATTCCACATGGATCAGAGCTCTAATGTTCCTTCTAGAGGACCAGCAATATTTCTAGGACTTCTAGAAACTCCATCATCTTTTTGCCCTTTTGTTTTATTCTTCATGACCATGGCCAATCCTTAGGTTTCAATCCTTGTGTTGATTTTCATCACATCCCTCTCTGCTCTATTGATCTATGGTGAGGAAAACCAGTAAGTGATTGGATGGGATTATGGAGGCACAGTGGTGCAGTTGGTAAGAGCATGTATTGGCTTTCTCATGTCCTAGCAATCAGAACTACGGGCAAATCCTTTTCTTATTCCTGTCTCACAGGGTTACAATGAGGACAAAATGGCTTAGTGCATTTTAAGTGCAGGATGTGGGATGTGACTTCTTATAAATGCCCAGTAAATATAAACTGGCCCTCTTCAGGGACCACACTCTACACAGACCACTGTTACAGTCATGGACACAGATGGTCCAATGGCACCTCCTATAATGGAAATATAGAAGAGCCTAGAGGTTTTTTGAACTACAGAATTGTTTTCTGTTTCTATCCGAATGACTGTATTGCTGAATGGTATTATACACCAGCCAGGTTCCATGTTGTTGAAGAAAAAACACCATATGAATTTTTGAATACCCTACTAACATAGCAGGCAGCCATACCACTGTGGTGGCCGATCCTGTCAGATCTCGGTAGCTAAGGAGGGTCAGGCCTTGTTAGTAGTTGGATGGGAGACCACCTGGGAATACTTGCCAATAAAACAATCCACCATTGAAAACTCTCTGAATAACAGAGAAAGACAACAATAGTGTTTTGCCTGTTGTATGTAAGGTTGCTATGAGTCGGACACAAATTTGATGGCATCTAACATGCCATCAACTAACACGCATACAAGGCTGCCATTGTTGATTCAGAGGACAAGTAATTGCAGGGAAAGTCATTTTCTTCCAAATTTTGTGTAGTGGCAAAAAAAAAATCATTGAAGAATCTAGAAAAATGACATTTTCAGAAAGTATAATTGACTTAATGTGATAAAATACATTTCAAATAAAAATATCAGCTAAGCCTGGATTACTGATTTCACTTTTAGACCTGGACCTATGATTTTCAGGCATAAATGAAAGTGAGTAGGGTTTAACTTGGTCATTTTAGCATCATTGACTGAGAGGGTTAGAGTTTGCTCTTTTAAGAGAAGCCACAGGCTTTTGAGATAAATTGAATTAATTGAGCAGAGCTGGAAAGGTACATGTAACAGAAAATGTTGAGATTATTAAAACAAAACTGTTTTCCCCATCAATATTGGTAGACTCTGATACTGCAGAATGCTGGTCTGAGCTAATTCACAATCTGCCATGAAAAATGCTTTTGGGGTTGCCTGTTGAAAAGCTGAAGCCATGGCAGATTGGCCTTTGTGTCATAAGAAATGCTACATTCTAAAACTATATAGTTTTGCCTATAATTTCACACATGAATTTTTTTTTTTGGTGTGTGACTTGGATACATCACTCAAATTTTCTGTTTTTTAATCTGTGCCACTACATCCCTCTTTAGAATTAGTTTTCCATCTGCCTTTGGATTGCCTTTTATTTCCTACATTGTGCTCTTAATTAAAAAGAAGTCCTTGTCTTTTTGCAGCAATTTTACCGTCCCTGTGAAAACCAGGAGGCACACATCTTGGCAGAACATGATTCTCTGGAATCTCTGAAAGCCTCCAGCACGTCTTCCTGCCTCATGGTGTCCCTGAGGTATGCAATCTCACAGTGGCATGTCTCTCTGTGTCTTACTGCTTAACTGTACCAAAGCAGATTTATCTGTTTACTACTTATTACTTGAACTTGTATAGCTGCTTTTTCTGTGGCTGACCTGAAGGGTCCTGTTTTCCTTTTTATTGTACCAATTCCCTGCCTTTTTCCAGAGGCACAATGAAAGACACAGATAGGAGGAGTCTTTCAACAGCTACCCACAAAGCCCCACCCACACTCCCTTCATTCCTTACTTCTGTAATAAAGTGAGCATAGCCTTTCCAACAAGTGGGAAACAATTGAGAAATGAAAACCTTTGAAAGTAAGAAAAGATTTACAAATGTGTTGCAATGGGAATCGTGAGCTGCCCTCCAATATCTGGTTCTCACCTTCTTCTGTGGTACTATGACAACTAGTTTTCAGCTGAACACCTACCCAGAGTAAAGACTTTGTTACCAGTGTTCATAGGTACAGCTCTGTGGCTATGGTCTGTTCAAGGAGATATAGATATAGGCCTACAAAAGCTTCTGGAATCACCTTTAAAAGGCAACTGGTGTATGTTCTTTACTCTCTTCTTATGTTTCAGCTTTTTTTTTTTTTTTTCCTGACAGTTGGAACAAGCATGTGATTACTAGAACTAAAACGGCTATTTTGAACCAGTAAGAAACCTTGGAAATGTGAGCTATATCCCACAGGAAAACAAGGTAGAAGCCATGGACACTATGGATTTAGAGCTACCATCCCAGCCCTGTACTGATGACTTATAAATTAATATGCACAAGAAAATAACACTTTTATCTTATTTAACACAGTTAGTTTAGATCTCTGTTGCTTGCAATGGAACCTAAGGCTAACTCCCCATAAGTGTAATTAAATTGCTTCATTTATTTAATGTTAGTGTAAAATATGAAGCAGTTAAAATTATTTGTAGAAGAAAATATGACATTTGATAGAATTAGCAGTGGAGAAGTCTAGAAAAAATACTATCACATTTTCTTGTTGTTGTAGTTAGGTGCCATTGATTTGGGTCTGCCTCATAGTAGACAACAGAACAAAACACTCCTCAATACTGTGCCAGGCACACAACTTTTTTATGTTTAAGCTGATTGTTGCAGCCACTGTGTCGATCCATCCAAGTGAGAGTCTTTTTTTCATTGTTCTGCCACTGTCCCAAACATGATATCCTTCTCTAGGGATTGGTCCCTCCTGACTACATGTCCAAAATACATCAGATGCAGTCTAGCCATCCTTGCTCCGAAGGAGCACTCTGGTTGCACTTCTTCTAGGACAGATCTGTTGGTTCTTTGGGCAGTCCATGGTATCTTAAATATTCACCTCCAGCACCATAATTCAAAATCATCAATTCTTCTCCTCTATCCCTCATTCACTGTCCAGCTTTCACCAGCATATGATGCAACTGAAAATATCATGACATGGGTCAGGTGCACCATGATCTTCAAGTGAAATCTTTATTTCTCAACACTTTAAAGAGATCTTTTGTTAGCTTTCTCCAATGCAATGTGCTTTTTGATTTCTATTGATGCTTCTGTGGGTGTTGATTTTAGAGCCAAGTAAAACAAAATCTTGGATGATATCAATCTTTTCTCCCATTATCATGAGGTTGCTTACTGACCTAGTTGTAAGGATTTTTGTTTTCTTGATGTTGAGTCACAATCCATACTAAAGGCTGTGTTCTTTGATCTTTATCAGTAAATGCTTCAAATCCTCTTCACTTTCAGCAAGCAGAGATGTGTCATCTGCATAAACAGGTTGTTAGTGAGTCTTCCTCCAATCCTGATGCCATGTTCTTCATAAAGTCCAAATTCTTGGATTATATGCTCAGCATAGAGATTGAAGAGGCATGGTGAAAGGATATAGCCCTGACACACATCTTTCTTGACTTTAAACCAGGCAGTGTTTCCTTGTTCTGTTCAAATGACTGCCTCCTGGTCCATGCACAGAAGATTTTCACTAGCTTATGCAGTCTGAAATTGATCACATTTTCTATATACTATAAATTAAAATAATATTTAAATATATCCATGGGAAGCAGTCAACCATTGGTAAAAATTCTTTTCAATTAAAACACAGCACAATTATTTTTGTTGTCCTTAGTCACATACTTCTGAACATGCTACATGATCTGAGATTTCCTTTTGGAGAGTAAGTCTCCATTTCACAGAAAAAGGAACCATAATAAACAAAACTTGGGGAAACAGAGTCTACCTTCTGAGAGATTTTGTGGAAAGAGATGGAAATATTCCATAATATTCATCAAACCAGCCAAATTTGGATGAAAAATGATCTGGATTTATCCACTCTGCCCCAATAGCAGGATCTTATTTGACTGAAAACAGAATGAGGAGGCATCTAAAGAGATATTATGGTTTGAATATGAAATGTGCCTCCGAGGCTCATTTGTTTGAATGCTTGGTCCCCAGCTGGTGGCACTATTTTAGGAAGTTGTGGAAGCTTTAGAAGGTGAGATGTAGCTGGAAGAATTACATTACTGAGGATCAGTCGTTGCAGGCGTATTATCCGTGGCCACATCTTGTTGGTCTCTCTCTGCTTCCTGGCCCACCATGACATGAACTGAGTGGCTCCAACATGCCTTCCCACCATGATGGGTAGAACCCTCTAAAACTGTGAGCCTAAATAAACCCTTCTTTAAATTA
Source organism: Pedetes capensis (assembly GCA_007922755.1). Classification (NCBI taxonomy): domain Eukaryota; kingdom Metazoa; phylum Chordata; class Mammalia; order Rodentia; family Pedetidae; genus Pedetes; species Pedetes capensis. Next base: position 161,543 of record VMDO01001493.1, read on the forward strand.
TTTCTGTCAGTTATTTTGTCACCATGATGTGAAAAGTAATGAGTATAGGAGGTTCAACAATTTCCTGTAGAGAAATTCCCACTTGTTTGATATTTTCCACAGACTGCCTCCTAAAGGAAATATCCTACATGCCTCCTTTACAGGATCCCTACAGTCACCCTGGGAGGGGGCTGTTATCCCATACTCCACCACACAGAAGAGGAACTAAGGCTCCACAAAATTAAACTATCTCCCTAACCTCAGAGACCTCTTGCTGAATGTTAGGTTCCTTTCAATCCTGTCTCAGAAGGACACTGATTTCATAGGAATCAGAAAAATCTACCTACTTTTTTAAAGTTTATATTCACTAAATAAAAAGATGGATCTGCTCTTCATTTGAGTACCTGGCAATCTTTTATTTTCAAAAGGCTTTCTATTACTTTACCAAGAGTTTGAATCTTACAATTCTATTGGTTATTCATTGACTGCTACTTTTCATGCCATCTAAAACACACAGGGCTTTAACTGAAGTGACTAAATAGGAAACTTCGGCATCTATCAATCACAATTCCCTACTTTTGACAATGTGAATTGCATTCTATTGGCATAAGTATTTTGAAAAGAATAAAGGCAGAAGGTGACCTACCTTTTGAGTAAGCAGAGCTTGAACAACCTGGTTGGCTACCTTTAAAAAAGAAAGAAAGTTGTCACTTAAATAATGAGACTTTATACACATGAACTCTAATTTACCAATAAGTTTTCCACAGCTTACTGTAGCTAATTAGCTCTTCATTTCCCTCTTTCTTCTACCTCTAGAAGATCTTATTCTTTTCATTATAAGCATGTTCTTCTAGGTAATATTTTGCTATTTCCAAGGGTGACCTTGTTGCTAATTAAGATGGTTCAGCTGGAAAGATCATTCATATCTTGGGTTTCACATTTCCATATTTGGAAAAATAATATCCTTTCATATGTAAAGCACTCCAAGAAGGCTAAAAAATGTTGCAGCTCAAAACATGATCCTAATTATCTGTACACAGTTTCTATACTCTGCTGATTTACTATGTCCTTTGCCTCTCCTTCCTATTATTCCCTTGCTGTCTATTTCACTACTAAAAATTACTCTCAATAGAGAAAGTTGAATAATCAAGAACAGGGGCATCTGTTTGTTTCCTATATTCCCCCACCTCTCTCCCCTATGCCTTCCCTCATGCCTTCCTCTTGTGGTTGTCATCTGTAATAGTCTCATAGCACTTTACTCCAACATCCATTTCCCCTTCATCCTCAGTAACAAACTCCAATTTATTTTGATGAGGTAGATTCAGTGAGACTTCCCAGCCTCCCTTGTAGCTATATTCCCCTATGTGACCAAGTTCTGGACAATAAGATATAAGTAGCCTGTTTTCCTGGGCTTATACAAAGTCTCTAAGAAGAAGAGGGCTTGGTTGCCTCCTTCTTCTTTTTCCTGTCTGGGGCATGAAAGTGACCACTGCATATTGTTGTTAGCTTCTATTGTTACCTTTTACATATTAAATATATTTTGGCAGAAAAATAGAAGCCTGGTCCTGATGGTGTCATGGGGCTGTCCTATGTCTCAACTTCTATGTGAGAGAAATATAAAACAGTCACTATTATTTGAGATTCCTCCAATATAAAACCAAACATAATTTTTACTAATGTAGTAACAGAACCCTTATTTTCTTCAGATAACAGGCAATTTAGGACACCAGAGGAAACTGGGCCCCTCAGCCCAAGGAGGTCTATCTTGATTAAGACTATCTTGATATTCCCATTCTCTTTCAGTGACTGGTTTAGGAGAAGGTGAGTGATGTTATTTAAGCTAAAAGCCACAAAGAAACAAACAACATGGCCCTGATATTTCAAAGATATGGTATTTTCTTCACATAACAAACTATTTAGCATTTCTATATAGATATTAAGATGTCTTTTTCATTTATAGGTTTCAAAATACTTGACAAAGGATCATCTGCTAAACTTCATCATAACCTTGGCACTATATATCCACATGGCTACTGTTGATAAAATTAAGGTGGAAAAGTTAATCAGGTGCTACTCTTTGGCCAGTACATACATAGTAGATGTTTACTGTGATGACGGAAACTGATGGCATTGCAGGCCAAGTGAAGATATTTAAATACCCAGGGTATAAGGTGCTTCTGTGCATTCATTTCTTCCTTTACCCAGTCAATATTAATTTTCTCAGAATCTATTTCTGAAGCTACATAATTGGTATATGGTGGTGTCCAGTAGCCAGTAGCAAGTTAGCAATTATAATCACACAATTATAACACATGTTATCACCATAGTGATTCTCACATTCAGCCAAAGACTGTGGGACACACTTGCATCTTTTTCTGTTGGTGATAAATTTTTTTTTTGGTGATGCTAAACTATGTATGTTTCCCTGTCTAGTAGAGTGGAACATATTATAATAAGAATGTTTTCCTGGAGCTTAATTGTTTTTTGACTCAATATTGACAAAGTAGCACATCCTTAACGACCATCAGCTACCAGTATGTCGCATAGAAAATTAAAACACAGGCTGTCATCAACTGTTCATGCAAAGGCATTCACACCACAAGCAGTAAATGGCTAGAATAAGATTATCCATAACTTATTAGTTAAACTGTATGCACAAGAGTGTTTTATTTTTCTCATCAGAAGCCTTTCCAAATCCACCTTGTTGACATTAAGTTAAAAAAAATAAAAGAAGCCTTCAATTGAAACTGACTATAGTAGATTTGGACAAAAAGTTTTTTAAAGTATTTTTTAAAGAGAAGCCCAAGTTCAAGTATACCCAAGAATTACCGCAGGCCAGAAAAATCTTACCTTCATTAAATTGTATTTTGTTTTTCCTTTAACTCTTTATTTATACTTCATCACAACAATGACATATGATTGTCAGCCCATACAAATTAACCAATAACACAATTTTGAAAATCTCTTAAACATTCATTTCAATTTATAGGTGGCTGAGGATTAAAGCAAAACAGTACATTATCTATTTTATTACTAGCAAATAAAACAGAAGAATTGAACTATCCATACAGGTTGAATGAGGAAAATCAAGAACAATGTATCAAAGTTAATTCATACCATAAATAATTTACCACGTTTTTTGGAATTCAAACTTTGGATTTGATTTACATTCTCATAAAACTGCCGACTATCAATATTTTCTTTACTTTCTCCAAACTGGTCCCTCACTTAAACCATTCTGTGTAACAGTGGTCACATAAAATAGCTCTATCTGTGATTTAATGGGAGACACAGAGTAATATCCTAACTGTAACAGCCCACAGGAGGAAATATGTTATATCTTTGCAATCTAAGTAGTTGCCCTATAGGCTTACAGACTCTATATTGGACATAGTTCCTTCTGGCATGTACTTTGGACAATTGTTTGCTCTACCTGAAAATTGAACAAAGATACCCTAATCCATTATTTCTCTAGCTACTGACATGGGGTTACATTATCCAGAAGAACTCATGGGTTCTTTGCAGAAGAGCAGGCAGCTTATATAAATGTTGTCCATAATGACAGTTCCTAGGTTTGTTGCTACTGTTAACAGTTAAGCTTCCCAGATGCATCAATACAACCGTTGTTTGGAGCTTGTGCCTGCAACCTGTAATAGGCTCACAAGATGATGTCTGGAATGGGCCCTTCCCCATAATGCTCCAGCAATCTGCCTGAAGCACTTGGGTTGCAAATAATCACACACTGGCAGACCCAGCTAATGAGAACAAATAACTTCCACCGGCACCTGCCAGCTTCCTCTCCAAAGAAAGGAAAAACAGCAGCTGGGCTGGGCCAGAGGGACTTGAGACACACCAGCAAAGCTGACAGCCCGGAGCCCCTGGCTGGTGTTACAGCCTCCCTCAGGCTGCCTGTGGAGACCTCTCCCTTCTGCTTCCAGGCGATGGAGCAGGCCTGCAGGTAAGTCAGAGATGCCCAGGAGGCCTGAGTACATCTCCTTTCCTTCTCAGGGAGAAGTCAGCCAGGCACCTCACTGCTGATATCTACCCACACATGACTTAGCTCTTCTACCCATCCGGCTTCCAGGGTCCTGATTCCTCAGCGTGCTCCCTTGGAGCAGGGCAGAGGGGGCCTGAGGTGAGGCTGCTGAGTGGACTGTTACTTGATTAGAAAAACAGCCCCAAGGCTGTATAAGAAGTCACACTGGGGACTTCAGTCAGAGAGGTCAATTCTCACCATGCTGAGAAGCCAGCCAAGGCTCCTTTGGAGGGTGGTGGGTGGGAAGCTGCACAGTGAGCCTTGGAGGGGAGTGAGGAGCTCAAAAGGCGTCATGCTTAGCTAGGCCTTTCCTCCTGCCCTGCTGCCCTGGTCCAGACTCTGATGTGTTACTTCATCGTGAAAACTGTCATGCCAGCAACAGAACTTAAAAATCTGGTTGAAAAAACATGTGTTTTCAAAAAACATGTTTTGGAAGAATTTCCCCAACATTTGAGCTGGGCTTACTGCACTGCAGCAGCTGGTGGAAAGAACATTGTGCCAGAGTCACCAGAAAGGCTTGGGTTCTAAGACAGCCTGTGTTGCTGTCACAGGCTCACATGTGTGGGAGTGGGGGAATAGCCTGACTTTCTTCATCCATGAATTAGGGCATGAAAAACGCATGAGATGATAGACATAATCAGAGAAACCACCTAGGACAAGGACCGATATAGTCATACCATCAATACTAAGTGTGAATAAAAGGGTGAACTTCAGAGAATATAAAGCCATTTCAGGTAAGCAGTTAGGAAAGAATGTTTAATATGGGATTTTATTTGTAGAAGAATGAGCTCTCTCTCTCTCTCTCTCTCTCTCTCTCTCTCTCTCTCTCTCTCTCTCTGTGTGTGTGTGTGTGTGTGTGTGTGTGTGTGTGTATAATTTGTTGTTTTTGCTGTTAGGTTCCGTCAAGTCAGGTCTGACTCATATCCACCCAATGTACAACAGAACAAATTACTACTGACACTCTCCCATGCCCAGCACTATGTCAGTGCTTCTCTGATATTCATACGGTTTTTGATGGGTGATTGTTTTTGGGGTGGGCTGCTGGGTCCTTCTCCCAAACCTACAGCACCTGGTGTTCCCAAGCGGTTTCCCAATCAAGGATTAACCAGGCCTGACCCTGCTTAGCTTCTGAGATCAGACAGGATCAGATGCCAGGGTGCAATGGCTGTAGATGTACAGATAATACATATGTATAAATCTAAGTCACTAAAGTTCTATACTATTCATTCATTTTGTACCATAGTCTTGTCAGATAAAAGTAAGAAAACTACAGCCCCCTATTTCGCAAGATTGTTTGCTGAAACTAAAGAGGATTTGAAACATTTAAGGATGAAGATCAAAGAACACAACCTTCAGTATGGATTGTAACTCAATATCAAGAAAACAAATATCCTTACTGAGTCAGTAAGCAACTTTATGATAAATGGAGAAAAGATTGAAGTTGTCCAAGATTTTTCTTTACTTGATTCTATAATCAACACCTGTGGAAGCAGCAGTCAAGAAATCAAAACATGCACTGCATTGGGAAAAGTTGTTGTAAAAGACCTCTTTATAGTGTTGAAAAGTAAAGATGTCACATTGAAGATGAAAGTGTGCCTGACTCATGCCATAACATTTTCTGTTGCATCATATGGTTGTGAAAGCTGGACACTGAATAAGGGAGATAGGAAAAGACTTGATGCTTTTGAATTATGGGGCTGGAGATGAATATTGAATATACCATGGACTGCCAAAAGAACCAAGAGATTTGTCCTAGAAGAAGTGCAACCAGAGTGCTCCTTGGAAGGAAGGATGGCTAGACTGTGTCTTACATATTTTGGACATGTAGTCAGGAGGGCCCAATCCCTAGAGAAAGACATCATGTTTGAGAGAGTGGCAGATCAATGAGAAAAAGGAAGACTCTCAATTAGATGGATTGACACTGTGTCCACAACAATGGGCTAAACATTAAAAAGACTGTGGGCCTGGCACAGAGTTGGGGAGTGTTTCATTCTATTGTACATGTTGGACCTGACTCAATGGCACCTAACAACAACAACATTCCAAAGGATGAGGGCAGCTATGACACTGTTTGGACCCATGTCATCCTTACCCAAAGCTCATGTGGTCTCTTCTAACTCAAAATGGTCTTTTAATTGGGTTTCCTATTTCTTTTCCCAGGTGATTTAGCTTCTGGGTTATCTTTGGGGTTGGTACACAGTAAATGTTCGTCTCTGAGGAGATAACCGAAGAAATCGGTCTAAATATGTATATGGGACTTTAGGAAACCTATTTGGAAATTAGTTTCCTGTTGCTAGTCTCCATTCATTTAATTATTTAACAAATGTGCATTAAGTACTTGTATGGGTGAAGAACCTGCTGAGTCCTGGAGATACAACTGCAAACAGGATGTAGGTGATGCCTCATGCTGGTTAGAATTTGGGGTAGACCAGAAGGAGGAGAGCATCGGTTCATGTCATGACCCATTCATGGAGTGGGCATAGGAAAGCTATAAGCAGGTTATTTCCCACTTACATCTGTTCAGATGTGGATTGCAAAGGATATGCAGGGCAAGGATGTGGGATGTACATGAGAACATCCACGTAATGATTCCACAATCCAGCCTAGGCACACAGCATGTCAATTGGAGAGACAGCTGAGAACTGTTCTTAATGACCTGCTTCTGACTTTATTTAGCCTTGGCCTAAAAGGTATCCTTGGGAGAAGGACCTGGCAATCCACTCCCAAGGCAATCCAGAAACAGCCATTGAAAACCCTATGAGGGTCACTATGAGTCGGATACTGACTCGAGGGCACCTAACAACAACGACAACAAAAGATATCCTGGGTTTTGTTCGTTTGTTTTTCCTCTCTCTTTCCTTTTTTTTTTTTTTTTTTTTTTTTTTTTTTGGTACTGGGGGTTGAATCCAGGGCCTTGCGCTTGCACGCTCTGCAAGTGCTGGACCACAGAGCTGCACCCCCAGCCCATTTTTTTACTTTTTGACACAGGGTCTTGATAAGTTATATAGACTGCCTCAGGTCTCGAGCTTGCGATCCTCCTGCCTCCGCCTCCCAAACCACTGGGATTATAGGTACGTGCCACCGCGCCCAGAACTGTTTTTCCTCTTTCTGGGCTGCATGCAATGTTTTCCCCTGTCCCTGTGCTTTGAAATGCAGTGGTCAAAGACCTCAGCTAGAGCATCCTCTCTGGCTCTCAGGACTTGACCAGCCTCTAACAGTCTAAAAGGAAGGGCAACTTCTTCAACTTCCTGTGTAGAAGCCCGAAACCACACAATATTTGTGAAAACTGCCTATTTCCCCTCCCTGCATACTAATGGTGCAGGGCTGAGTGAGGTCTGTGAATGTGCATTTTTCACAATTACATCTGTCTGAAGCAGAGGGGTCCTAGGAACACTCTTTGAGAGGTAGCTTTCTATTAACTCAGAAATGACCTGAAATTTCCACATGAGGTGTGATTTTCTACCACAATAGCCAAGCTTGTCTCCACTGTACCATCCTCCCAGGCACACTTTCTGAAAATGCTCCCTAAAGCACAGCACTCAGAGATCCTCACTGCAACAGTTTCTAACCTTGGCTGAATATCATAATCCCCCCTGAGTGCTTTAAAAACTGATTGTTCTGGCTCCCCTCCAGATCAGAGCCTGGTCAGAATCTCTGGAATGGGTGGGATGAAGCCAGCAGCCTTGTTAAAGCCCTCCAGGGGAATCCAAGGAGCGTGTAAGGGTGAGAGACACCCATTTCTGGATTTGCAGCCTCCCCTGCTCCAGGTACTTCCGCTGAAGATGCCCTCTCCAAGCCAGTCTCTTCCTTGTCCTCCCAGCCCCTGCTCCTGCCCCCCTCTGGTGACTGTGGCATCTGTTCTGGAAGTGCCTGGGGCAGCTTGCTTGCTCCTGAGCTTCTCTGACTCCTTCCTCTGTGGTCATCCATCCCCCTCACTTATGCTAGTCCAGAAGTACCATGAGCCGCCAGGGCCTGTGTGAGGCTGACACCTAGTAAAGGTCTGTAGGTCACCGCTGTGGTTTTAGGGGATGCTGTTTTGCTTATTTTCTACTCGCCATTACGCTTCTCTACATGGGAAGAGTCGGTCTGAAAGGAACTGTGGCCATGGGGATACTGTGAATAAACAGCAATCCAGCGCCAGTGACGTGCCTGTCAGACAGCTGGACTAAGAAGCCAGATTCAAACATGAAAATCTCCCAACTCCCAAGGAGACATGACATTAATCTTTGGTTTTGCCTTTGTACTGCAAAAGCAAGGAAATGAGGAGCTAGGTAGTGGTAGAGGTGATGGTAAGGGTGGCCGTGTGTGTGCGTGTGTGTGTGTGTGTGTGTGTGTGTGTGTGTGTGTGTGTGTGTGAGCACTTGCACAGGATACCTACTGAGCCAGGTATGTGTGGGTCTATGTACCTATCTATGCAGGGGCTCTGCTGATTTCTGAATAAATGCCCATTTTTAGTAGAAAACTCAGATGAAACTTCAGTTCCCGAATGATTTTTTGCCCAAATCCTCAATATGTTCTGTTTCCCAGAATACACCCATCAGGGCAAAGAGGAGTGAGCAACATTTTAAACTCATGTGTTATGCACCCACATATGTTTTATGAAACCTACTAGCAAGGAAATAACTTCCAAGAGGCCTTACCTTGTTAGTTTGTCTAATTAGTATAAAAAGCCTTGAAAAGAATTTCCAGTCGGCATTATTACTGCATTGAACGACCCCTTTGAGAGCATTCTCTTACAGTGCATGGAAATGGATTGCCTACCTCATGCAATTAGTTACAAAACAACTGGCATGTGCAATCAGGGGCCAGTATTCGTGAATACAAAACATTTGTGTTGCTCAGAGATGGTGCTTTGTTGCAAATTACCTCTCTGCAACTGTTAATTTTTGCAATTAGGAGCAGAGGGACTCTCCAAAAACCCTGCCTTCTGTGGAAACTAGAGGAAGTGATTTATGTGAGTGAAAACTTAAGTTTTGCTCAGCACATGCTAACAGAACCCGTACAATACAGTCATGAGGACCACACAGAAAACAGAGAAATGTTGTGTGCTTTTTGGCAGATGTGAAGGGATGATCTGAAGGAGAACTGTGACAAGAAGTTTCTGTTCTGTGAGCAACATGAATTTGACTTCTAAATATAGATAAAGTCTCAGGGGAAATGTCTGTGCTGGAGGTTAAAGTGAAGCTCTGCAGATCAATACATATGACCAAAAAGCATTATTTGTTCCTTCCCATACATTTGGTTCTATTTGGTCTTTTTGCTCTAAACTTTGATTGGACCATGAGCCTGGGGAACAGGGGTGGGGGCTTCTGAACTGGCCTCACCAGACTCTGAATCTTTATGTCTCATTTTAGGTCAACTAACTTTTGTGATTCTTTCAACTTTGGTAAAGATGATTCCAGTCTTTTTAAGTTCTGATGGGCAGAGGATTGCAAAACACCATTTTGCTTGAATAACCAATGCATATTGCTTGAAATATTAAATAGTTCAAATACCAAACACAAAACGAACAATTTGCTGGAGACATCTCCACAGTTCTATGATGGCATATAAGTATCAAGGGCAAAGTGGTCTGGATATGAGGACAGGCCTCCAAGTACAGCAGTGGGCACTGCCATCAGCTAGAGGGCTGTGGACACACAGGCTGCAGGGCTCTCCCTGAGTCTCTGATTCTGTGGGTCTGGGGCAGGGCCTAAGAATATGCATTCCATGCAAGCTCCCAGTGTAGGCTGATACTGCTGGTCCAGAGATCATATTTGAGAATCACTAGTGTAGTAAAGCCTGCAACCATACCATCCTGGCATCTAATCTCATCAGATCTTGGAAGCTAAGTAGGGTCAGGTCTGGTTAGTCCTTGGATAGAAGACCGACTCCAGGTATGTAGTCTTGGAAGAAGGACCTGGCAGCTCTCTCTTGAAACAATCAGCTTTTAAAAACTGTATGAACAGCAGCAAAGCACTGACATAGTGCCAGGCATGGCACAGTGTCAGGGAGTGTTTCATTCTGTTGTACATTGGGTCACTATGAATCAGACCCAAATTGAGGGCACCTAATAATAACATCAAGTGTAGGAAAATCCCAAGTAGGACCAGTCCTCAGAGGACAGAGATTATTCCAGTCTGAAGAGATGAAAGAAGGATACAGCAGGGATCTGGGTCAAAGCTGGGAAGGGAGCCTGTATTCCTTACAGTCCAACCCATTAGCTTCTGCAACAGCATATGGGAGGAGATGGGGCAGGAAGGGTAAGAAATATCAAGAAGAGTTCATGGGAAAAAGGCTTTCCTAAGTGATGAAACAAAATTAAGTGCAAATTTTTTCATTTCTCTAAAATCTTTTCAGCTACACTGTAATGAATCTCAAACCGATTGTCCCAGAATGTGCACAAGTTTTAGGGTGTTGGGCAAATGCCTAAAGAAGTTACCACATTTAAATAATAGCTCTAATTACTGGTAAGTCCCAGAGGAGACCTTCTAAGTGAGGCAAATGGCTGATCCTGGCAGGAAAACAGTGTGGATCACTGTATGATGCCTGACAGCATGAGGGGAGTGGGTGAAGGGAGGACGGGGGCTCTGCACACCCTTCAAACTTCCCTTCACCTTCCAGAAACTCTCAAACACCTGCCATCTTTGCCTTCATCTCATCATTATCATCTAATACTATTTATTGAGTTTACTCAGGTGTGTGACCCCATCTTCTTCCATTCAGCTCAAATTTTCTTCCTCACTTCCCTTTCTCTTTTTTGGCTTGTGCTCAATCTTCTGATGTTTTCCTTCTGGCTGCCAACTGTGAACAGCATCTCCACCCACTCTATTAAGGATTTGCTTTTGCAGAAATGGCATCCGATAGCAGATGCAACGTGACCCAATGTGGTTTTTGTCATTCATTGGCAAAGATCAGAGTTTTTAGACAGATGGAACTGATCAAACAGTAGAGTATACCCAATCTCTGCCCCAGGAATATAAAACAATAACCAAAAGGAATTTTCAGATGCTTGTATAAGGAATCAGGGAGGAAGGGCAGGAGTCTCTCTCTCTCTCTCTGTCTCTCTCTCTCTCTTTCTCTGACTAATCTTTCTCAATAGTCACATGTTTACAATTTCCCTTTGGAAGGGAAAATCCTAATGTTCTATGGAAGCATCTAGTACACATGGGCTAGGATCTTTTTGTCTGCAGCTATACATCTATGGCATCAGATCTCACAAGCTAAGCAGGGTCAGGCCTGATAAGTACTTGGATGGAAGACCTCCTGGAAACACCAGGTGCTGCAGGCTTGGGAGAAGGACCCGGCAACCCACTCCCAAAAAATAATCAACCCTATGAATAGCAGAGAAGCACTAATAATACTGTTTCACCTGTTGTTCATAGGATTGCTATGAGTCAGACACTGACTCTACGGGACCTAACAATAACAACAACAACAACAACAAAAAGATCAGAATAAGAAAATCTTAACTAGTCCAGTCTCTTCTTATAAGCCTCTCATTCACCTTACCTCATCAAGACATCTCTCATATTGTTCTCTTTGATTTTCATTTTCCAAAGCCAATGCTGAATTCTCTGCCTGCAGTAAGATACAAAAATAACAAAAATAAATCAATGAAATGCTGTATTATGTGACAACTTACTTAATGTGGTTACTAAATATATATCCTGAGGATCCCAAATAATCTTTTAGAAGTACCTTTGACAAGCCTGCTGTTAAGTACTATTATAAACATCTCAGGGATGACATCTGTCCTATCAACTTGCTCAAGAACACACATTACAATGTTAAAAAATGCAAAACAATATTCTGAACAGGTGGAAAATCAAATTATGGCTTGATGTGAGTGTGTTCCATAGAAAGATGACAATGTTTTTCTCATTCTGTGGAAACGTAAATGTAAGAAATGCCTTAATCCACCTCATTAAGACCTGCCATGGTCTCACAGCCTAATATTTGTTGAGGTCACAGAAAAGAATCTCAGGTAAAGTCATGAAAGCATAGTTCTAAATGCAAACTAAACATGTTATTTCCATTATTAATCAATGACATTTGAACATAAAAAGACAATGAGAAATGTAAGACAAACTGTAAGCATCCATCCCCCTTTGCACCCTTCTTCTAATACTGGTTTCATGCTCCTCAGCATGAATGCTGTGAATGCTGATATGGTTATTAGGAGCTGGGATTTAGCTCTGTTGGTAGAGCATCACTCTGCAGTCTCTGAGGTCCTGGGTTCAATTCTCAGCACCACAAACATGGGAGGAGGACATGGCAATCCACTCCCAGGGCAATCCCGAAACAATCAGCCACTGAAAACCCTATAATGGTTGCTATGAGTCGAATACAACTCGATGGCACCTAACGACAACAACAACAATATGGTTACCAGGCTACTTGGCAGAATAGTAAAAGAAGGGAAAAAGTAAGCAGTGTAAGCACATTTGGTTTTAGAAGGAGCCCTAAATGGTGGCATAAGAGCTACCCTGTGCAGCCGCCAACTTGGTTCCACTGAGTCTCTGTCTGCCTCCCGCACTGTGCACGTTAGCCCTGCCCAGGGCTGAAACAATGATCCCCCAACCTGCCCAAGCACCATGACTCTGCCCATCCCCACTATAGCCCTCCATGACGTCTCCAGACGGCACTATAAATCAGGGAGTACAGTATGGTAAGCTTTCAGAAGGTGCACTATTCTTTGATAGTTTCTCCCCATTCATTTTTCAACTTTTTATTTTGAAATAATTGCAAGCATACAATTTGCAAGAACAATACAAAGAATTCCCACATACCTTTCCTCAGATTCACTGTCTTTAACATTTCACCTCATCTCCTATATCACTTTCTTTCCCTGTTTTTTTTTCCTGCACCTTGAAAGTAGGCTGCAAACATTACCCTCTTAATCTCTGAATTGTGCATTTCCAAATAACAAAGACATTCTCATGCTCAACCACAGCCTTGTTTTCAATTTCAGGAAATACATTAGTACAGAATGATGATCTGATCTACAATCCTTATTATATTTTCATCAATTGTCCCAACTATGCCTTTTAGAGAAACCTTTTTCCAGTCCACACTCTTATCCACAATCATGCATTGCATTGAACTGTCATGGTTATTCATCCAATAACCTTTAATGTGAAACAATTGCTATGTTTTTATGTCATTGATTTTCTTCTTTCCTTCTCCTCCTTCCCTTTCTTTTCTTAGTAGAGGCCAGTTATTGTGTAGAATGTCCATAAAGTGGGTTCGTCTGAAGCTTCCTTATACTTATTTGGTGGAACAGCAAAGACTAGATACTAGGTCCTTCAAAGCACACCATATCAGGCACATCATGCCCATGAATACCATTGCTGAACATGTTAACTTTTGTCATGTGGTTACGGTAGGGTATGCCAAATTCTCCACTGTAAAATTACTATCTTTCCTTTTGTAATTAATAAGTAATGGGGGTAGGGGACTATTTGAGACTATGGTAGAAGGATGTAGCAGTCCATTCTCAAAAACAATCCTGAAACAATCAGCCATTGAAAACCCTATGAGGGTGGCTACAAGTCAGACCTTACAGCACCTAACAACAACAATTTGAGACTACGAAAATATACTATTGCTGATAAAGCTTCAAGCAGTCTATTTTAGCAACCCTTGATAATTCTTACCTAAATCACTGCAGCCAATGAGTACTTTGGGTTCGAATGGTGATTTCTAACTCCACTTTACAAATAGTAGTCCTGCTTATATGCAGGGCATACAGTCCAAGATCCCCAGAGGGTGCCTGAAACCAAGGACAGTATTGCACCTTATATGTAGTCACACACCATACAATGATATGTTAGTCAATGGTGGGCCACATATGACAGTGATCCTGAGATTATGTCACCTCGTGACAATGTAGCTGTCTTTGTGTAAGTGCACCCTATGAGGTTCACACAACAGTACAGGTTATTTAGCCTTGTTTGGTTTACAGTGCCTTTAGTTAATAAATGAAGGGAACAAGCTAACCAACCTAAAGTGACTTCCAATTCAAATATTTAGATATCATGAATCACCAGGGAGAGTGCTAGAATTCTAATTCTGTAAAATTATTGCTTTGTTTGGAGAAATGTAGCTTTGGTGAGCTCTGCTGCTGTTCATAAGGTGACTGTACAAAGGATAATAGAAAGAAATAATTGGAGAGAACTGCAATGCTAGTTTATGTTGTTTTCACTTTAAATGTCTTAGAAAGAATGTGCAGGGAAATAAAGCTGAAAATGGGAATTTATATGGTATGTCTACATCTTGCTCCTACCCATATCACGTTGCAATAACACAATGATCGATCCATTCAGATAATTACCATCATTACGCTGTTTACATTACTTGCCTCACGTTTACTGCTCTGACAATCTATTACAGCTCGGCAAATTAAATACCTAAAGGGTGCTGGTGAACACACAATAGTCACATTTATGGTTACTGTGTTCAGTTATAGAGACCAATTTAATTGATGTAATCCTACACATCCCAGGGGACAGAAGAGACATTAACAATTATTCCAGTGAAGCTAAAATAATCTTGAACTCATGCTTCTCTTTAATGCGTTTACATTTATTAGAGATTCAAGATTAACTTGTCTCCAACATGAGACAACAGGTAAAAAAATCCCAGAAAAATCTCCTAAGTGTTATTTAAAGAAACAGTGAATATTTATGTGGACAGGATGGGAAAGGATAAGGCAGAAAGAGATACTGTAGGTATCACTATTGAGAATTACAGAAATCACAACACTGGTTGTTTTCCATTTTAAATAAGTATGTTATTAAGCCAGTATACCCAGAGGATACAATTAGAACATTCAAGTACATGTAACAATGGATCTTTGTATTCAGCTCTGTCTTCTACAACAATCAAAAACTTTTGTTAGATTTAGTCCCGCCCTAGAAGATTTCCTGCTCAGCTTGGTTTCCTCAGGACTCCAAACTATAGTGATTTAAATATGTTTCTGGTTTTACCTCTGAAATTCTTATAGGACCTTGTAAAATCAAATAGCATCACAGAGTAAATCTGTATCATTTTGGTTTATAGTAGAAAGGAGCCTGAATTAATATCTATTTAAAAGGATCTATGTCTCTTAGAAGCCCTTCTCAGTGAATAGATAACTGATCAAAACTCATAAATGATGTTTTTAAATCATTGTTCTACATGGTTTTCCCAATGTGTATTATGGTTAAAATCCTTTTATACTATAAGTTTTCATAATGCATCTTTTCCCATAGACCAAAGGTAGAATGTTGTTGCTATTGTTAGGTGCCATCAAGTTGTGTCCGACTTATAGCAACCCTTATAGGGTTTTCAATGGCTGATTGTTTCGGGATTGCCCTGGGAGTGAATTGCCATGTCCTTCTCCCATTTTTGCAGTGCTTGGAATCAAACACAGGACCTCAGAGACTGCAGAGGGGTGCTCTACCAACTGAGATAAATCCTATCCTTCAAAGGTAGAATAGTTCTATGCAAAAACTTCCCTCTGCATAAAATAAACTGTTCCATTGCAGACTTTCTATCTGTTATAATCTTTCTATGCTCGGCCAGAAGAAGTTGTGTGCAGTCTCCTAAGCCAAGCCCAGCTCGGGCCTATCCATGAAGGTCCCTTCTCTTTCCTGGGCCTCTGCCCTTTGTTCTGCTTGGACTGTGCTTCACTTTCTCACTCGACTTTCTACACCCTACTCAGTGTTTGTGGCCTGGCTCAGATCTGAACCTACAAAATTTAAATAGGGTCACATATTTTAATTTTAAAATTTCAGTTCTTCAAAAACATTGTGACAACATTACAAAGATTTTTCCTATACCATCCACTCAGATTCCCTAATGGCTAACTTTTTGCCACATTGGCTTTATCTTTTGTTTTGTATCTATTACAGTACCCTTGGTTTTCCAAACAAAAAATTAGTATGTAAGACCTAATACATTGTGCCAACAGCTAGAATACTTAAAGCTTGTACTTCACTACATTGAGTAGTATGGGAGACTGATTTTCATCTTCATATGAATGCTACTTGCCTGCAGATGTACCACTGTGGCATCTGATCCCATTAGATCTGGAAGCTACACAGGTTCAGGCCTGGTTAGTCCTTGGATAGGAGACTGCCTGGGAACACCAGGTGCTGTAGGCTTGGGAGAAGGACCTGGCAACCCACTCCCATAAAACCACCAGCCAATGAAAACCCTATGAATAACAGAGAAGCACTAACAATACTGTTTTGCCTGTTGTTCACAGGGTCGCTATGAGTCAGACACTGACTCAACAGCACCTAACAACAACAATAAATGCTACTTGCTTGTATTACGCAGATTGCCATAGTACAGATCAAAGATGAGTGCAAATGCTTTGTGACTTATCTTCTGGAATCTGAGCTGGCTTTATTGAGTTTCTTTGCTAATAGAAAGTGGCTGAAGTGTTACTTTGGGGGCTTTCTACAGGTAGACCATGAGCATCTCAGTTTCTACCCAGACCTCTTAGAACACAAGGACTCTAGGAGTCCTAAGCTGCATATGAGAAGTCCGAAGGTGTTGAGGTGGTAGGAAGCCTAAGGCATGTGGGGATGCTCTGGAGAATGAGATCCTTGTAGGTAGACAGGCCAGGGAGCACTGAGGTATCAGATATGGGAGTGAGGGAGCCATCTTGGAAAGGGATCCTCAAGTCCCAGCACACACCACAAAGACTGGAGATGACCTCTCCTGCTATGACCTTCCCATATTTCCAACCCTCAAAATCATGAGAAAAATAAAGGCCTGCAAGATGTAGACATCCCATATCTATTCCTCAATAACTGCAACAGCCATGTTTGGGAGATGAGGTTTAACATAAATGGTTTCATGCAGGCATTCAGGTTTCGGTCTCTTGCTATACTCCAAGAGCTATGCCAGGGAGGTCACAGAAATGTAAAACACATGAGGGGACTTCCACAAAGACATAGTGTAGTAGAGAAAACTAATTTCTCACACTGAAAGCTACAATGCAATAGGATCAGAGCCCCCTGCCTTACTGCTCCCCTGCAAAACTACAGCTGCCTTTGGATGAGGTAGGACAGATGTTCCGTGGAGAGGTGATTTTTGACTCAGTCTACTCAATAGGCATTCAAATAACAAGTGTCCTCAATGGAATGGATTAGAATATTATACAGTTGAACAAAATATCAAAGAAATGACATTTGATTTGTATTAGGTATATGAAGTAAATTATCCAACCAAGCTACAATCCTCGGTGTAAGCACTGTCAAATTCTTATGAAAGCAAATAATGTTATATACCAGCCAATCCCTGCTGCAGAGAAAAGCTTGGGTTCAGTGATGACAAAAAAGGACAAAATGATGTGTGAATTAAATCAGTAGCAACTGAATAGGGGTAGGGTGATGTGAAGAAAACAAGAAAGAGGAAAGAAGAGGATATCCTTTGAAGAGAAAGAAAGAGAGCAGAAAAAGCCTAATTCACAGAACTTGCACAGCATTTGTATGGCATGGCTTTCCCGGCTGCAAGAGCTGGTCACTCCCAGGATGGCTTCTTCCAAGCTTGCTGAAAACCCTTCATTTCAGCAAAGGCAGACAGATCAGAGTAAGGTCAAGAAAAAAAAGCATTTCTTTAAAATCATGGCCAGGCCCCAAAGATACAGTATGTGCCTTTCTAGGATTGCCTCCTGAATCAGAATCCTCTTCCACCCTCTTTAGACAACATACTCTATGACTACTGTGCCATCCCCATAACTTCATTCTGGGGGCAAGGACTTCTAAGTCTTCTAAGAACAACACAGCAGGGTTTAGCTCAGTAGGTAGAGTACCACTCTGAGCATGCTGAAGCCCTAGATTTGATCCACAGGACCCATCAAAAAATGGGAGATGGACCCGACACCCCATCGGTAATCCTGAAAAAGTCAGCCACTGAGGGTCAGCTCAAGAAAACAAAATAAATTTGGGGCTAGGGTTTAGCTTAGTTGATAGAGGGCTTCTCTGCACCAGCACACCCAAAATGGGAGAAAGACATGGCAATCCACTCCCAAAACAATCTCAAAACAATCAGCCATCGAAACCCCTATGAACAGCAGAGAAGCACTGACACAGTGCTGGGCATGGCACAGTGTCAGAGACTGTTTGGTTCTGTTTGGTTCTGTTCTGTTGTTCTGTGTCAGTCTCTAGGAGTCCGAAGGTACCTAACAACAGAAGCAAGAAGCACAACACAGAGATTCCCAAAAATCTCTGCCAGTACTGGAGTTTGCTATATTTTAAAATTTGTCAAAAATATCACAAGGCAAAAACACCATGGGAGTGGCAAAATGTGTGGCCAAGCATGCCGTCCGAGGGAGCATGTCATAATCCAGTAGTGTAGGGTGAACCAATACAAAGGACACCAAGCCCTGGACCTGGATACAGAGTTCCCTGCCCTTTCTCATCATCAGTTCACCCTCATGGGGTTTATGGATCAGTTGTCATATCACGTCTTTTCATTTGTCGGGGGCAGTTGGTTAAAGGGTGTTCCAGTTGATTGTTCTGAAGAGCTACCATGTTCAAACCTAGGGAATATCTGGGAGACAAATTTTATCATGTTAGGGAATTTCAGTAACCAGAAGCTCTGTCTACTCACCACAGGAATAATTGCATTGCCAAATGTGCACAGGTACATTCTTAAAATGTTCTTGCCCACAAAGTCAATAAGTATTAAGGATGCCAACCAGGTCAAGGATTAGCAGAAGGCATGGGGACATAAACTCAAGTAAGTGGTGTCTCTGTCTCAGGGAGTTTGGGACCCATGCAATGAGAACATGTTGTGCACAACCTACTCACAGGTACATTTCAGAAGAGTTGAATAGAAAGCCCTTATGCAACCACTGTGAATTTCTAAAATTCAAATTCTCAGATGGGGCTTAAGACCAGTGGCTTGCAAACTTTAGTGTGCATCTCTATCTCCTGGCAGGCTGTTAGATCACAGAGCATCAGGCACCACTTCCAGCATTTGGATTTACTATAGGTAAGGCAAGACCCAGAATTTGCCTCTCTAACAAGCTCTCAGGAGCAGCTATGGCTGCTGGTGGTCTGGCCATCCTACTCTGAGAAGCAGCCTCCAAAATGGATCAATTTAAGAATGAAAGCAGCTGCCACTTCCCTTTGTCCACCTTGCTGCTATCACCTTTCAACTACTCAGGAATCTCTTACTGCTGCTCTGGAGCTGGGGGTGGTCACCATCTGATTTTGTAAGTTTTCTTTCTGTTATGTTGTGTAAGTCTGTTTGTCTCCTCCTATATCACTGATTCTCACTGGGGGAAAATGATCTGAGAAGGCATCAGTGTGTGCAAGCACATGTGTGCACATGTGTATGTATAGAAAAGAAAAAAAACCTGGGTGATCTGGAAAGTTAGCACTTGGTATTGCATTATATCTGGAAAATAGTAAGAGGTAATGCTTCTATATATAATACAAAGTGAAAAGCAAGCTTGATTGTTTTCTCGCCTGCAAGGATATATAGGCATGCAATCCTTGTGTGGAGTTGGTGGGTGGTAGGAGTGGTGAGAAGCACCTATCTTCCTGGGAGGAAAGCATGAGAATCTGATGGGAGACAACAGTATGTTTTATAAATTTCTTTTCTTTTTTCTTTCTTTTCTTTCTTTCTTTTCTATTCTTTTCTTCTCTCTCTCTCTCTCTCTTTCTTCTTTTTCTTTCTTCTCTTTCCCTCCCTTCCTTCTTTTCTTTCTCCTTTCTTTCTTTCCTTCCTTCCTTCCTTCCTTAATAATAGAAAGAGGGCTGATTTCTGAAGCTAAGCAGGCCTTTCTCTGAATCTGGACACTGCCTCTCACCATTACCTGAGGCATGTTGCTTGGCCTCTCTGAGTTGGTTTTCTCCTTGGGAAATGCAAGTGATAACAAATATCTGTCACTGATTTGGGTTGAATGAGATAATAAATGTAAAACATCTTACACAAAGCCCAGCTCAGTGTGAATGCAGACTGTGGATGCTAGGATTTCTTCCATCCTTTGTAAAACTTCCATCCATATCTGGGAGGCCCTCCGCTCTAGCAGGAGTGGGTGGTGTCAGCCAGGGTAACAGTTGTCCCTGTCCTCTGGGGAGCTTTCCATCCAGACAAGTGTAGTTGGGGTCCTTGTTGTTGTTAGGTGCCATTGAGTCGAGTCTGACTCATAGTGTCCCTCCTAGGGTTTCAATGGCTGACTGTTTCGGGATTGCCTCTGGAGTGGATTGCCACATCCTTCTCCCATTTCTGCACTGCTGGGAATGGAACTCAAGACCTCAGAGACTGCAGAGCAGTGCTCTACCAACTGAGCTAAATCCCAGCCAGTTGGGGCCCTCTGGACAGGCAATTCCAAACCACCTCATGCAGAGATTAGCTTTCAGGTATGGCTCCTTCTATCTGCAGCCTTCCTTCTCCATTCTTTTCCCTTGTTCCTCTCTTACCTCCTCACACCCAGGTCTACATTGTCCCTTTTAAACTTCCTGTAGAAAACTCTGCTCTCAGACAAGGTATTCACAACTTCATTCACATTTGGATTCAAAAGACTGATAAGGCACTAAGAGGATTTCCATGTGAAGAGATGATTGGAGTCAATTTTAATCATAGATTTTAGGTGTCAGGAAGTGGGCAGTTATCCAAAGGTATGGGCATGGTCTGGGACAGAAAAAGCTTTTCATTTTACCTTAAAATTATATCCTATCATCATCCTTATAGGGCTCAGGACTCGCTCATGATACTTTCTTCCACATCTTAAGGTAGGTGAAACAATGTTATAGTCCCAGACCTTCCCAAACTGTACACATGAAACAGTCACTTTCCAACTGTCATTGAGCTGAGTGCCTGCTCTGTGCTCTCACGCACTCTGCACCCCCTCATTCACAGCATGCTGTGCTGCAGGAGGGCTCTGTTCCCCCGTCTTTGCTGACCGGCATCATTGTCCTTCCACACCCTGCACCATGCCTGGAACATGGGAGGGACCTAGTCTATTTGTAACTGATCATTTTCATGCATAATTATTGCAACTAAGAGATGCAGACTGCAACTGTGATGTATGGGAAGAAATATTGTTTTAGGAACATCACCACTTCTATTCTGTGCTTCCGGGTTTTAGTTTCTTATGTCTATGCAAACTTAGGTTGCAAGCCCTGGCCACTTGCAAAACCATAGGCCTGGCGACGTGACAGATCACCACTGTTATTGATCCGATTCCCTCCCCCTAACCATTCCTATGTTGTAAACATAGCTGGAAAGTCCAAGGAAATCCTTCCCACCAACCTGGGGGGCAGAGGAACAAAACCTTGTCGAGATGCAGACACAGCACAGCCACTGGCACATGGACCTGAAGAGAAGAGCTTTCATGTAGCCTAGTCCTTCCAAGTCTGGGTTCACATTCTCCCCTTAGCAAGATGACAGCTTCCTGTCCAGCAGTGCTGGCAAATGTTAAAAGCAGCTCTTTGGGAGAGAAGAGTCACGCTTTGTCGACTTTGCCAATTTCCATGCTGCAAATCCTCCCATTGTGACTGATTTCCAGCCACCAAATGCAGAACGGGAAGGAGATGCACAATAGCACACTGTTATATATTATTCCTCCCATATAGGATACAGAATTTAGGTAAAAGCAAAATGCAAAACCACAATGAAGCATTGAGTTTTATAGTCATTATCCTTGTTATATTATGTTGTTAGGTGCTGTATAATCAGGTCTGACTCATAGTGACCCTATATACAACAGAATGAAACACTCCCCAACAGTGGCCATGCCCAGCACTGTCAGTGCTTCTCTGCTGTTCATAGGGTTTTAAATGGTGGGTTGTTTTGAGATTGGTTCAGGAGTGGGCTGTCAGGTCTTCCTCCCAGTGTTTTGATGTTAGAGAGCGAACCCAGGGCTTCAGAGAGTGCAGAGCAGTCTGTAGTATAACTTGTGTAAATATACATTTATATATCTTAATAATAATTGTGCTTAATAACTGGCTCAAAAAATCCTTGAAAAAGTAACAGCTGTAAAGAGCTGGTAGGAGGTGATTCCTGAACACTATGGCTCATATCTATCACAGAGCTTGAGACTAGCTTTCATATGGCATAAGTGCACATTTGTGTCTACTGAACAAAGTATTTACTGTGTTCCACCTGGAATTTCATCCAGGAAACTACTTGTCCCAATGGTGAACACCAGGCCTCCACTAGGATGCCATTCCCAGCTCTTCTCTCTTCCTAAGATCTGTAAGAACTCCCTAGTGCACCTGTTGATACAATTTGGCTTTGGAAACTCAAGGAGGGAACTTTATAAAGCTAATCATAGCCATACCTCCTCCCTCCTTCATGAGGTTTATGGCACAAATATTCTATATTCAACAGGATCAGATCCTTTCATATTTCTGAGTAAATTTCTCAGTGAGGCTTCCAGAATCACAAAATTCACTTCATTTTTTCATCTGTAAAATGAATCTAACATTACCCTATATTGTCTGAGGCCCTATGTTTGATTCTCAGAACCACAAAAATAGAAGGAACTGACAGTCCACTCTTGAAACAATCCCAAAACAATCAGCCATTGAAAACCTTATGAATAGCAGAGAAGCACTGCCACAGTTCTGGGTATGGCACAGTGTCAGGGAGTTTTGTTCTGTTGGACACAGGGTTGCTATCAGTTGAACTGGACTCAATGGCACCTAACAACAACAGCAATAACAAAGTATTTTGAAGAACAAAATGAAAATAGTAAAAGCCTGAGTGATACCTAAGAGACAAAGGTTTTTGTCTCCCTCTACCAATAAGCATGTAATTTAGGTTGGAGAAAAGCCTGAGAATTCCCCCAGGAATAGGTGTCCTTGACCTCTGAACTATACATGGACTGAGAGAAAAACAAGAAAAATAAGAACTCAGATATTTGTGTTTTAGAAAGCATTTCAATCCAAAGAGGAAGTCAATTATAAATGCAAACTAAAACTACAAAGCTGTACCATAGGCACCTGCCAAGATTGGAATAAATGAAAAAATTGTATATTGCAAGTGCTGGTGAGTGTGTGGAGCAACAGGAATGCTCTAGGCCACTGGTGGGAGTGTAAACAAGTTCACCCATTCTAAGACAGTTTGGCTTAACCTATTGATTGAGGAGGTGCTCATAGCTTCAGGCTCACTGCCACTTCCAGGTGCCCCCTCCATAGATACGGTGAAGGCGTATGCCAGGAAGAGGCACAGCAGCTTTGTTCTTACCTCTCAGACAGAAATAATCCAATAAATATGAAGAGTACAATGGATAATTTGTGGTATGATGGAATATATTATATAAAAATCAAAAACAGTGAAAGCTCTGTGTATAACCTGGCTGAATTTTGCAATGATAACACAGAAAGAATGAAAAAGGACATAAATTTTCAAAAGCAAACACATATACACACAGATATACACACATATAAATGGATAAACAAAATCTTTCAATATTTTGTGACATACAAAGTTCAACAACTAGAAAAAATGAATTATATTATTTAGGGATGCAAACACAAAAATAAAGCCATCTTTTTTCATAAAACAGGCAAATAATTATTACAGAAGTCACATTGATAACTACCTCTAATAGGGAGAAAGGAAGCTGGGATAAAAGAAAAGCATACAGGGATTTTTAGGCTACTAGTAATGTTTCATTTGCTGATCTAGTGACAGTTACCCAATTTTTTGCTCTACCACTTTTAATTATAAATATACATTTTATACACTTTTCTGTAATCATATTTCACACACACATTCACTCACTAGTAAGTATTAGAGCATCACATGGGGCCAAGGAGAGTTGCGCAAGGGTGTTGGTGTACTTGGGCAGCCCATTGTCACCATAATAGAGTGTGGGGTGCAGAGCAGACAAAACCAGTTAGGGATGCAGATGGAAGGAATCCAATACTAACAGGAAGGGAGGTGATCAAATGTGTATTTAAGGAACTAACTCCAGCACCACAGGCTAAAAAGGACTGAAAGGAGAGATAGTAGATCAAACAGGGTTACAGCATTCCTGCCAAGGACGGTCTGTCCCTGAAATAGAAAGTGACACCCAGAAGAGGAAGATGAACATTGAAGAGGGAGCTCACAACAGGTCTGTCAGCTGCCAGCCAGTGCCTGGATAAGAAGGGTTGAGGAGAAAAGAAGGCAAGGAGGTTTATATCCCGAGTCTCTGAGAGGGTGATAAGGTCTTTAATAGAAACAGGGAGCAAAGTGAGATAAAGTGCTATGGTAGATTTAAAAAGAAAATCCTATTGATTTGCTATGTAATGATCCCCCCCTCACACATTCCTATGAAGAAGAGAAAACTGTGGTGGATGTAGGGCTCCAGTTCCTAAGCAATGCCAGCAGGCAGATACACTGACCTCAATCCTGGTCCTCCTGTTGTTTGGGGTTTTCATGAAACTCCTTGGTTTAGGGATGCTGGTGCCTCACTGTACACAGCTCTCTGTTCTCTAACACTCCTGTTCTCTTTAAGGAATTATACGATCCCTTGGCTGAAGAATTCACAAGGAAAACAGGATGAAGCTTTAGAGTGACTGTGATTTAATTTAATTATGAGGGTTAATCTCTGGCCTCTCCCCTCAGGACAAGTGCCCTGGCCTGTGGTACAGCAGGTGGACAATGTGGGTCACCTGAAGATTGTCCTCAGCCTGGCTCCTCACTATCAGCTGCCTCCAGCATGAGCCACACGCTAAGCTTTCTGCCTTCTTTCAAGGATGATGTGCAGCAGGGGTGATGTCATGGGGAAGTGCAATTTAGTCATGGCATTGCCTTTAGTTGAAACTCTTAGGAATGGAAAATCTTTTGACCTGCCTGTCTTTTAATGTCTCTAAGTTTTCTCATTTCAGTTAAAAAACATGAAAGAAGGTATGGCCACAAGAGAGGATATATCCTTATGGACTCAAAACAACCCTTTGAAGAAATGTTCATTAGTTCAGTTTTGTGTATTTGAAACGTGAAAGTAACCTCCAGAAGACATTGAGCCAGGAGTTGGAAAAGGAGGTCTGGCTTAAGATAGAAGCCAGGGCCAGATCATGGTCAGAACCATGGAAAATGATAATGGTGACAATGACAGTGGAGAAGTATTGATGATTACTGTGATGTCTATGTGACACACTCCATGTTCAGCAATGAGGAGAGTTTATTCTATGCCATTCATTTAGTACACCATGAAGGAGGTAACTGATATTATCCCAATTTTCCAGATAAGCAATCCAAGGCTCAGAGAGGTTGACTGGCTTTCTTCAAGTCACACAGACCTAACTGAATCAGATAAACTCTAAGCCATGACAGTAAATTTTGTAGCATCTTGAACTTCCAATAGTTTGAGTATAAAGTGATTATGAATCTCCTGCTGGAAACCATGTTCCTTATTTGTAAATCTAAGAGCTAAAAGGGATAGGTGAAGTGTGCGTCTCTGCAGAAAACTGGCAGGCAGCAAAATTCACGTTGCAAACCTTGGGGAGAGAGGACAGCTTACACATTTGTATGTCACCCTAATTCCTCTCATTCATTCTAGCTTTTAACATTTCCCAGGTTGCTTCATGTGGGTGAGTAGTTAGAGTTGGCAGATATGTCTAAGAAGTTAGGAGCCTGCAAAAGTAAATTTGAGGGGAACTGCAATGGGATTCCTTCCTGAGGGTCGGATCACAGGATAGTAAATAACTCAGCTCAGCTCAGGTGCAATAATAGACTTGTAGATTGGGAAGCTGGGTGCTATCAATTTTACTAATTTATTTACTTATTTATTTATTTTTTATGGTACTTAGAGGTTTAACCCAGGGCCTCACACATACTTTGCAAGTGCTCTACCACTGGGCTGTACCCCCAATACTTTGAGTCAAGGCCCTGCTAAATTACACAAGCTGTCTTTGGCCTTGTACTTCCAATCTTGCTGCCTTTGCCTCCCAAGTTGATGGGATTACAGGCATGTGCCACTGCACCTGGCTAGCCAACAACTTTATTAAAAGATTTTTCTATTTGAATTACACATATATTTTGACAAGATAATATTGAATAATGGGACATACCATGTACTTATCCAGGGATGCTTACCAAGGAGGTAGATTAATACCCACAGGATGTCTTGTAAGAGATTAGTCAGAGAACAAAGAGAACTGACTTTTCAGTTGTAGTTTGGTAGTTTAGAAGTATAATTTGGGAGAGAAAACATCTAGGAACATATGATTTCAAGCCCTGGCATTTATATACTGTGAACCATTGATTAAGTCATTTAACCTCTTCCTTTTTTCCTTCCTTCCTTCCTTCCTTCCATCCTTCCTTCCTTCCTTCCTTTCTCTTTCTTTCTTTCTTACCTCTCTGTTTTTCCATAATTTTTTATTGCAGTGCTACAGATTAAGCCCAGGGCCTTGTGCATGTTAGATAAACACTCTACCACAGAGCTCCACCCCCAGCCATCCCATAAATTTTCTAGATCATATCATTTCTGAAATCTTTTCTAGGTAAAAAAAAATCCCAGGTTTCTAGGAATTTATATAGCAATTATCCAAAGATAAATAGAATTCTAGAATCTTAACAGATGATGAAAGGAATCATACTTTAACTTACTCCATAGTACAATAATCCCTTTTACAAAATCCTGAACATACATGGTGTGCACTTATTCCCTTCTCTGAGTCACAGAGAGGGTCAGCCAACTTCCATTAGAATCCACAGAGCTGAGCCAGCCTTACATCTCTAGACCAGACTTTGATGCAATCTGTTGAGCAGAGAGGAGGGTAACCAAACCAGAATGAAGTCTCATTAAGACAAACATGGGTGAAATGTCAGGCTGCTAACAGCAAAGCTTATTTCCATGTCTCAACAGATGGCTGGGAAAACAATGCCTTGTTGGTCTGGTTAGAACAAATTAAATATAAAGAGCCCTTCTTTATAATGAGAGTGTTTGTGCATGGATCTGAGTATATTTAATGCAACTATACATACATATACACCAGGGTTTCTCAACTGCAGCACTACTGACATTTCAGCTCAGATCATTCTTTGCTTTGGTAGGCTGTCCTGTGTTACCATAGAATGTGAATCAGTGTCCCTGTCCCTTACCTACTATACACCAGTAGCATAATTCACACCTTGTATTTATACCAATGATGTCTCTAGACATTACCAAAATGTTCTCTTGGGTAGCTTCACATACATACACAAACATGCATATGTTGTTGTTGTTGTTAGGTGTCATTGAGTAGGTGTCCAACTCATAGCGACTCTATGTACAACAGGCAAAACACTATTGTCAGTGCTTCTCTGCTGCTCATAGGGTTTTCAATGGCAAATTGGTTTTTGGGAGTGGGTTGCCAGGTCCTCCTCCCAAGTCTACAGCACCTGGTGTTCCCAGGTGGTCTCCCATCCAGGTACTAACCAGGCCCGGCCCTACTTAGCTTCTGAGATCTGACAAGATCTAATGCCATAGTCGTACAGCTGCAGGCATATACATACACCAATTTATATGTGCACACTCATATGTATACACATATATATCAATGTCATCAGAGACTTTGATGCCACTTTCAACTTCATGAATAAACTTTATAAATTTTTAGAGTTAGAAAGGATTGGGAAATCAAGTCTAATCACATAGTTTTGTAGATGAAGGAAACTAGCTTGGAGAGAAAAAAATGATGATTATCTATCCAGACGCTGTATTTAATTTTTTGTCATTAGACATAAAAATAACAGAGCTGGAAGAGATTTAAACTTCATCAAAGACAGTCTCTATATTGTAAACAAGAAACCTAGATTCTTATTTTTTTTTCTGCCTTTCTACTCACTATACTGATTGCTGGGTTCACTTCTTGTGACAGACTTAGTATTAAGTGGATTTTATTTAATCCTATAAGATGGTAAAATTTTTTTCCAATGACTCAAAGAGACAATCTTCACCGAGCATGTTCCCTTTGGTTCAGTAAGTGGTGACAAGATGAGAAACCTCCAGGCTCTGGTCTCACACCTACTGAGCTCCACTTAGGTCCCACGACAGCACAATTATCTAGTCAATTGCTCTGGAGGGAACATCATCTCAAAAACATGACCGAGTTCACACCATCGTAATTAATCAGACAACTGCTCTAGTGTGATGGCACTTAACAGCTCACAGACTTGAACTGTCTCTTTAACCTAAGAAAACACCATTCACATTAAGGTTGAACTCTACTTACAGAGTCCCACATTTGGATGCTAATTAGCAAAATAACACCCACAATGCAAGCCTGCTTAAATGTTTCACCTCTGGGTGGAAATGCATTAAGTTTGTCAGAATATATGTTATGGAAAAAATAGTCACTCCCTTATAAAAACAAAATGAAACAAAAAGTCCAACCAGCCTCTTCATATATTTTAAAGCTGTCCTAAAATTACTCTTTTGCAAATGAAGCTTTTGGGGAAAATCAAGGCAGGGCTATATAAAAATTCCTTTAAAAGAGCAAAAAGCAGAATTGTTCTATGCATTAATTTCATGTAAATATCTGTCAGAAGCTTGGAAGGGACTGGTTGTAATTTTCAAAAACTATTGCCAGATTTTTCAGACATAATGATATTACATCATCTTCAAGTGTTTGAGAGTACATATGATGATTTAGTCAAACTTCTAGTTGGCCTGCATTTTTGCATCTAAAAACCAAAGTTTTTCATTTTCTATTAGCTTTGAGGTTATTAGCATTTGCAGATTTCCAAAATGCTGTGCATATTGGTTTTTCCACTATCAACATTCATGGGTATATAGCAGTTACTATTGGGACTCACAATGATAATAAACATTTAAAGCACCACTATAAAAAGAAATCTGTATTTAATGTACATTTGTGTACACTGGAATGAAGTATTCCTAAATCTGAGAAAGTCAATTATTATTCAAAGAGCAATCAAAACATAGCTTAAGAAATGAGCAATCAAAACATAGCTTAAGAAATGAGCAATCCAAGAAAGGGAAGTGTAACGGAGGCATTTATGAGACATAGAAAGGGGAACGAGGTTGATAGGTGAGGTGTCCAGTTAGGACTCACTGAGCAATGCAAATCTCTGGTAGGTATCACTGATAAAGGTCAAGGGGAACAGAGTTATGACAGTGAACTTTAAAAGTACTGATAAGAAACAAGAGTACTGGTTTCCATTGCGTTGCCTTGCTATTCACATAAAACCATTAGTCCCTTCACAGAAACATTTATTGATTTACACAGACATTCATTTGTCACATCCTGTAAAGCACATTAAAAACGGCCCAAGTATTTTAAATATTCCCAGTAAATTTGCCTTCTCACTTATGTGCAGCCTGGGTTCCTGGCCAGGAGAGAACTTTTGGTGTGAAAGGCTTGATTCAAGAGGAAGTTAGTGGCTTAACAAAGGTGTAGCTTTGAGGCTCCTTCCTGACATGTTATGGAGAAGTAGCTTTCCTGGTTGATGAGTTCTGATGGGAAATTTATCATGTAAAGGGAACTTGCATTCAATGCAGAGGAGTTCACAAACTGGGAAAACACATAGTCTTGGTTTTGCTCATCCCTAAAATTCCATGACTTCCCACATGGCCTGACCAGTGTTATTCATGGGAGGCAGTAAGGAGATGTAGACAGGAGAGGTGGTGCTAGTATTCACGTATGTAGCATAAATTCTGGTTCATAACATATCAGCACTCTCACCTGAGGCAAGTGAATTGTCCTCTTTACCACTTAGTTTCCTGATCTGTAAAATGAGGGTAAAAAGAATACCAGGATCATAGGATGTTACGAGGGTCAGATGGGATAATGCACGGAGAACACTAAAGAAAACACCCAGTTCAGCACAATGCTAGCTGGTAGAGCTCAAGTTGTTGACTACACATGGCTTATTAGAAGTTGAAGTAATTAAACCTAAAAATTCAATTTCTTAGTCACACCATCCACATTTCAGTTGCTGAATAGCCATGCTTGGCTAAATGGCTACCTCATTGGACAGCACAGATTGAGACTATATCTAAAGCTGTGGAATATTCCACAGGATAGCACTATTGTACAGTGTGATTTTATACACACACACCTTTAAATTTTATTAACTGGTTCTTCATTGACATTATCATTTAATCTAGGCACAGGTCCATGTCTGATAGTCATTGAAATTATTAAATGTGTTGGCTTGAAAAATATACATTGACAGGCTTCAACTCATTATATTTTTATTACACATTTTTCTTCCAAATCATATTTTCATCTTTATCTCAATTTATCTTCACAATATCCTTGTGAGGTAAATACATTAGACAGCTATCCTTCTCATCTCTTAGAGAAGAGAAACATATGTGTACACT
This sequence comes from Pedetes capensis, assembly GCA_007922755.1. Lineage (NCBI taxonomy): Eukaryota > Metazoa > Chordata > Mammalia > Rodentia > Pedetidae > Pedetes > Pedetes capensis. The sequence goes on from VMDO01001493.1 coordinate 191,812, forward strand.
ACATTCATATGAGCAAACAATGTCTAGTCTTTGGAGGGTTTAGATAATAAAAAAATTAAAGAAGGCTAGTTGGGAAGAAGAATGAAGTTCTTGCTTTCTTTATTTAAAATTATTAAGGGTTTATTGGGGGAAACTTGAAAAATTCACAAAAGTATCATGAAAGCCAAAATTGCTCAAAATTACATGATCCATAGAAAATAATAACTACAGTGTCACTTTCTAGGGGAATAAAACATACCCTGTATGTTATAGTTATTGAACAATTTTTTTCACTTAACAGCAAGCATGTATTTTCCTACACCATTAAAAATTATTTGATAACATGAATTCACAAGCTTGTATCATAGGACTATACCTTCACATTATTTAACCATTTCTTCCTTTTGCTATTAAAAATAATGCTGGATAGACTGTCTTAAACATAACTCTCATTTTAAATATTGGAGTATTTCTCAGGATGGAGCCCTTCAATCAGAATTAGTTCTATTGGTTGAAACCTTGGAATTTCTTCAGAACCTCCACTTCGCCTTCTGGAAAGGCTGCATGAATTTTCACTTTCCCAGGAGCACATGTGAATGTCACTGACCTTCCCCGGCATTGATTAGTACAATTGACATCATCCCCTCTTGTACCTTACTTTTGGTTTCTTTGCACATAAGGCAACATTTTTGCCCTTGTGTTTATTAGCTTATGGTATTTTTTATTCTGTGGATTATCCCTTCATATCCTTTGCCTCAATGCCTGTCACAAAGTTTCTGTTGTGGATTTATATTAAGTCTTTACATACTAAGGTTAACAAAACTTGTCTTAGTTCTGATATGTTTTTTTCTTTTAATTCTGTTTGTGATATATTTATTTTCATAACTTTAAAATATTTAAAAAGTCAAATCAATCTCCCTTCTCTTCTGTGATTTTCTTCATTGAAAATCCTTTTCCCATAAGAGAACAATTAAATATAGCCACTTTTGTTTTCTTCACATTTAATAACGTTTCAATTATCTTTTTTTGTACATTTACCTCTTTAGCTCATATGGGATTTTTATTATATGATACTGTAAGGTAAGTAGAGTATCTTCTTTTCTTTTCAAATTGTTGTTGTTGTTAGGTGCCGTCGAGTCGGTATCCGACTCATAGCGACCCTCTGTACAACAGGGGAAACACGATTGTCAGTGTTTCTCTGCTGTTCATAGGGTTTTCAATGGCAGATTGATTTTTGGGAGGGGGTTGCCAGGTCCTTCTCCCAAGCCTACAGCTTCTGGTGTTCCCAGGCGGTCTCCCATCCAGGTACTAACCAGGCCCGACCCTGCTTAGCTTCTGAGATCTGACGGGATCGGATGCCACAGGGCTACCACTGCAGGCAATTCTTTTCAAATAGTGACATGATTATCCCAGAATATTTTCAGCATCAGATTTTTTTCCTCATAGGTATGTCATACGTCATTTACAACTCTTGAACTCTTAAATATGCTAAGACTTATTGCAGAATGGTTTACTGTTTTATTGATCTATCTTAGGTAGAACCATAACTACATTAATTTAATTGTTATACGTTCACATCATTTTAACATATAACAGAACAAACCAATACTGGACACTCCTCTTTTTTTCAAACATTTCTTGGCTTTTTTTTTTCTATTTTTTTTCTATTTTATCTATAAATCCATTGTAAGTCCTTCCTGTAGCCTCCTCCAAATCCAACTGATGTTATTTTTTCTTTTAAAACTTTAATTCAACCTTCAAATTAGTTGGGGAAGAAGTAGTAGCTTTGCATTATGTGGCATTTCCTTCCAGGAATGGTATGTCTCTGTATTAAATTCTGTTTTATTTCTCTTAATATGTTTCATAGTTTTCTTTAAATGAGTCTTACACTTTTTTCAAACAATGTTTTATCCTTCATTATAACTGTACACTGAATTTCTCCCAATTATTTTTGAATTTTTCTCCCTCATCTATAGGAAATTATTTATTTTTGTATACTCATACCTGGATGCTTCCCTGTGTTCTTTCATTGATGTTAATTTTTCTTTCTAATTGATTTTCTCAGGTTTGTTGTGTAGACAATGCTACTTGCAAATAATTTTTTCTCCTTTTCAATAGCCATGATTCTCATATGGAGGAATGTGGCAAAACTCCTAAAACAATATTAGACTAATTATGATTGATTCCTCCTGCCAGGGTTCCTGACTACTGCTGATTGTCAGCATATTTTTCAATTGTGAGTGATACTGGTTACCAGATTGGGATATTATTTATCCTATTAAGGAACTATACTTTTAGCTCTGACTGTCAAAGAGTTTGAGCCTGATGATGGAGAGAGAAGGTATGGAATTGATGGCAGTTGACCTCAGGAGTTTGGGAGGCAGTAAATCAAAGACCTTCCACCAAATGTTCAAAATAGCATAATAAGGTATTTGGGGTACAAGAGGATCTTCTTTCTTGACAGGTTTTACTTGAGTGATTTATTGTTTTGAAGAATGATTACTAAATATATACTATGTTCAAGAACTATGACTATTGTACCATGATCAAAATCATTGCAAGGAAATTCCAAAAGCATATTTTAAACATGTCAAAACAGAAACAAAGGGAACTTAGCTTCTTCCTAGCATGATATCTCACATTTTGATAGACAAAACTACCTAGATTAAAATAGCAAAATCCAAATGGATAGGCTTTCTACAGTCATAGGTAATTTTATGAAATAACATAAAAGACGCTATTAGTAACACCAACAGCTGAACTTATTAAGAATTTATCATGTGCCAGAGATTGTATGAAATGATTTGTATACATTATCTCATATAATCTTCAAAGCAATCCTATGTGTAAGTAATATTATGACCTCGGTCCTATTTTACAGAGAGGAAAGTGATATTCAAGGAGGTTAAGTAATTTATTTATGATCAGAGTCAGTAAATAAGGGCTAAATTTGGAACCCAGGCCTCATTTACTCCAAAGCACTAATTGCCTTTAACCACAGGAATATACTGAATATTTTGTCTCTGAACCTGTACTCATCAGTGTTGTGGTTCTGAGGGTATTTCCTCAGTGTAGGGGTCTAAAGATATTCCAATCTTAACTACTATTTACTAGCAACTTGAGCAAGTTTTTAAACTTCTGCAACTTAATTACCTTATCTGTCAAACTGGGTTAAAGGTATATACTTCCTGGAGTTTTCAAGAAGATTAAATGTTTTTAAAGAATTCAGTATGTTCCTTAGCACATATCATGTGCTCAATCTAGATTATCTCTATTTATTAAAAAGCCACAGACATAAACATTAATTTTTTGCTTATGAAAAGTGAAAGCTCTGTAGAACATATGAAGAAATACAAATTACCTAAGAACTGAAAAATCTTTTCATCAATCCTCACGTCTGAACAATTATCACCTAACCAAAGTTAGGCATTTTTGAGGCTGAATGTGGACTTTCATAACTTAGCTTGATTCTTTGCTTAGAAGATGAAGTTTCTTGAGTAGATACCTGGCTGTAATGTGGACATTTAAGATTCAGATGACTGAGGTAGCACAGCCCCCAGGTCTACTTCATACAGAGAATTTAGAGAAGCCTTTTCAGTTTAGCCCACTGGTGTAACACCGCCCCATTTTAATATAGCCAGTTTTGGTCTCAGAGACTCTACTTCCTGTTCTCCTCTTAGTAGGAGAGAAAAAATACTTCCTACACCACATGCCTGAAACCACTATCTGCACATGCACTTAAGAGGCAGGATGACTGCCTCACAATCATGGTTCTTCTCATTGGAAAGTATATTGTAGAGGCATCTAGATAAATACCTAAATTAATATAATCATATTTTATAAAGCCTCATACCCAAATCAGTTGGTAGAGTGCTGCTCTGCACTCTCTGAGGAGGACCCAGGTTTGATCCCCAGCACTGCAAAAACAGGAGAAGGACATGGCATCCACTTCAGATGCAATCCCAAAACAATCTGCCAATAAAAATCCTATGAGGGTCACAATGAGTCGGATCCAAATCGATAGCACCCAACAACAACAACAACAGCAACGTACACAGTAGAGATTTATTTGGTCAATGTGCTTATGCATAAAAGCATGTTAGCTCCAATAAGCAGCTCATCCTATTCATAAACACTTCTATACCTCTAACAGCTATAAATTCTTTCTTTTGATTAGATTTTCATCCCTATAACCTTTACCCACTAACTCCTTTTTCCCATTATGAGCTATATTAACTATATCTGTGGGTAGTGCCTCAAGAAATTTCTTTAAATATTTGCACACATAAATGTTATCTTCTTGATTTTTTTTTCCCCAAATTAAGTTGATATGGCCTGAATTCCCTTCATTTTTTTCCTACAAACTGGGATTTGGATCCCTTGCCATCTTGGCTGCCTTTTCTCTTTTTAAAAAATAGGCACTCTGGCTCATCCATTTCTTTCTTGAAATGGGAACATCCAGAACTGAATCTTTCAAGAAGTGATCTGAGTGGGACAGAGCTACTCATACTTTTTAGAAAGGACATTATCCTCAAGCGACTTACAAACAGAAATCGTATGATCATTTCAACTGATGCTGAGCAGACCTTAGACAAAATGCAACATCTTTTCATAATAAAAGCCATGGAGAAGATGGGTATAATAGGGAAATATCTCAACATCATAAAAGACATCTACGACAAACCTACAGTCAATATCATATTAAATAGGGAAAAGTGGAAAACATTCCCTCTAAGTTCAGGAACAAGACAATGATACCAACTCTCCCCCTTCTTATTCAATATTGCAATTAAATTCCTAGCCAGAGCAATCAGCCAAAAGAAAGAAATCAAAGGGATTCAGATAGGCAAAGAAGAGATCAAATTATCCTTACTCATGGATGGCATGATCCTTTACCTAAAGGACCCCAAAACTTCCTATAAAAAACTCTTTGAGCTAATTAATACCTACAGCAAAGTAGCAGTACACAAAATTAACACTCAAAAATCAGTAGCCTTCCTTTACACCAATAGTGAACAGGAAGAGAAGGACATTAAGGCAACAATCCCTTTCACAATAGCCCACCAAAAATTTTAAATATTTAGGAATCAATCTAACCAGAAATCTTGAAGATCTCTTCAAGGAAAACTTCAAAACATTAAAGAAAGAAATTTCAGAGGATACTAGAAGATAAAAGGATCACTCCTACTCATGGGTTGGGAGATTCAATATTGTAAAAAAAGGCTACATTACCAAAATCAATTTATAGATTTAATGCAACCCTCATTAAAATTCCAATGACAGACTTTTCAGAAATAGAAAAAATAATCAGAAAATTGTTATGGAAACACAAAAGATCACATATACCCCCAAACAATCTTAAGCTACAAAACCAGTGCAGGCAGGATAACAATACTTAACTTTATACTACAGGCCTACTGTAATAAAAACAGCCTGGTAATGGCACAATAAAAGGCTTGAAGACCAATGGAACAAAATTGAAGATCCAGAGATACACCGAGGCAACTACAGCCACCTGATTTTTGACAAAGGGGCTAAGGACGTTAAATGGAGAAAAGATAGCATCTTCAACAAATGGTGCTGGTAAAATTGAATATCCATTTGCAGAAAATTGAAAATAGATCCATATCTCTCAACTTGGATGAGAGTCAATTCAAAACGGATAAGAGAGCTCAACATAAAACCAGAAACCTTAAAACTACTAGAAGAAAAGATAGAAAACACACTTCAACACATAGACACAGGAAAGTTTTACCTTAACAGGACTCTAAACGCCCAGGAGATGGCACCAAAAATTGACAAATGAGATTACATGAAATTAAAAAGCTTCTCCACAGCAAAGGAAACAATCAACAGGTTAAGAAAGAGCTCACAGAATGGGAGGAAATCTTTGCATCCTACACATCCAACAGAGGACTAATATCTAGAATATACACAAAACTTAAGAAAGCAAATCCCAAGACAACAAATAACTCAATACACAAGTGAGCAAAGGAAACAAAGAAGTTCACAGGGCTAAGAAACCATGAAAAAATGTTTAATATCCCTAACCATTAAGCAAATGCAAATCAAAACAATACTGAGATTCCATTTTACTCCAGTAAGAATGGTCAAGATCAACAAAATGAATAACAACAAATGCTGGCAAAGATGTGGAAAAAAAGGAACTCTTTTACACTGCTGGTGGGACTATAAATTAGTTCAACCACTTTGAAAATCAATACAGAGATACCTCAGAAAACTAAAGACAGAACTGCCATTTGACCCAGATACAACCTCCTGGGAATATACCCAAAGGGAGACAAGTCATCATACCACAAAGACATCTGTATCTCCATATTTAATGCAGTACTCTTTACCATAGTAAGGACATGGAACAAACCAAGATGTCTGTCAACAGAAGAATGGATTAAAAAATGTAGTAAATATACATAATGGAATATTATTGAGCAATAAAAATGAATGAAACAACATCATTTGCAGCAAAGTGGATGGAACTGGAGAATATCATCCTAAGTGAATGAATACAGGCTTAAAAAGAGAAATACCATATGTTCTCACTCATATTTTGGAGCCAAACCTTACTCAAAGGAAGAAAAAACCCTATATATACATACATATATAAAAATGAATAATCAAACTTAGCCAAGAAGGGAAATATAAGCAGAGTTGGAAGAAGGAGGGAGGGGACTAGCAAGAGGAACTGACAGTTGTAGAAGGTGGGAAGGGGAGGAGAAAAGTGTAAAGGGATAAAGGACGAGAGGATGATCTCAATGTAAATGATGCCGCTTTATGAATACATGGGAAAAATAGAGAAATATAACTCATAATTGCCTACAATTTTTTCTACATATTAATCAGAGTTCCATAAACTTTGTAAGTTGATGAGAAGGTAACCAAATGTGATGTAATAGTTGCCCAATGGAAATAGCAAATGCCAAATTACTCTGTACCCCACAACTATCTATCAATAAAGGGAGAAAAAGCCAAAAACCAAAATTAAAGAGATTATATTGACTATTTTCCATTTAACAAATAAAAACGGACATTATTCTTTTGTGAATATCCTATTTTAGCTCTTAGCACACTACTGACTCTTACCGAGCTTATTCTCAAATACTTTCCCAAGTTATTCGTTTAATCCTACTTTTTTTTGAAGCATCTTGATGTAATAAATTGATTTTAAGCCAAAAATATGGAAATGACACTCATTCCTGTTAAATTTAACTTGTTAACTGTAGCCCATTGTTCTAGGATTTAAGAGATAATATTTACAATTCGACTTTGACAAAATCTCAGTTACTGTACTTTCCTAGCTTGAACTATCTATATGTTAAAAGCTTGACTTCTTGTCTTTGTGTCATTGATAAAATATGACAAGCAATATAGTTTTAAAAGATGGATCCATGTGGCATAAGTCTGGAAGGATCTAAGTTAAACAGTCTTTATTTGGGCATTTCTATGTCCAGTGGGGCAGCTGATTACAAATCTACCAACTGAAAGATAACCCAATGCACATTTCTTCTTCCTCTCCAAAGGGCATCATAAATCAAGTCATCAGATGTTTTGCTGAAATCTTGATGTGACCAACTTGAGGTGTTTTCATGACTAACAGTTTTTAAAAATCTATTTAAAAAGTAAATACTTCTTTTTAAGTGAGCCTATGCCATTTCTTAGTGATCATATCTTTCTTTCTCTTTTGTTCATTTCTTAGAAATTTCCCAGGCAGCATCCTCAAGCTTCCTGTGCTATGGTTTCTAGATGTTTTTTTCTTTAATAAAATGAGGGCTCAATGTTAACATTTCTGAACTTTCAACCTATCTCCCATATTCCATTTCCTTAGCGTTGATCAACAATGGTTTGGAAATAGCACCCAGTACCTGGAACATAATTTACCTCGATGGGGGAATGAGCACTCATCTGGAGCAGCTGACTGTGTTCTACCTCCTCACCAGGCTAGGACACTGACTCACCCCTCAGGGTAATTTCCATTTCTTCCCAGTGTAAGGAACACTTCACAGGAACTATAGACAGAAAACAGGACATGATGACTTTGCTATCTAGAGTTCCTGCTGCTGTCAATGCTGCTGTTTTCATCATGGTAACAAAATCCCCATGTGGTTGAGAAATCATATATGATTTTTCTTCTTAGAAGTATAACAATAACTGTAACATTTTAAAAAGCATTCACTCTATGTACTGTTGTTAGGTGCTGTTGAGTTGTGTCTGACTCATAGCAACACTTATTGGGTTTTCAATGGATTACCATGTCCTTCTCCCATTTTTGCAGTGCTGGGAATCAAACCTGGGACCTCAGAGACTGAAGAGTGGTGCTCTACCAAGGGAGCTAAATCCCAGCCACACTCTATGTATTGTTGTTGTTGTTGTTTAGGTGCCATCAACTCCTGTCTGACTCATAGCAACCCTCAAAGGGTTTTCAATGGCTGATTATTTCGGGTTTGACTCAGGAGTGGATTGCCATATCCTTCTACCATACTGTATGTATTAAGCCTTGTTAAATGCTTAGTACAGAGTTTCTCAGTTAGTATTCACAATATCTTGTGATAAAAGTACTGTCATTAAGCCTAGCGCAGTGGCATACAACTTTAATCCCAGCGACTCGGGGGTGGAAGCAGGAGGATTGCAAGTTCAAGTCCAGAGGGAGGAGGATGGCAAATTTAAGGCCAGAGGCAGCCTGCATAATTTAGCAAGATCCTGTCTCAAAACAAAGTAAAAAATGGGCTGGGAAGAGAGGCCCTGGGTTCAACTTTCCAAAACCACAAAAGAAAAGCCAAAAAAAGACAACAAAACAAGACAAATAAACAAACAAAAAAAAACCCCACCCACCCAAACAAACTAAAAAACCCTATCATTATTTCCATTTTGCAGGTAAAAAAGCTCACAGAAAGCTCAAGGAACTTGCCTGAAGCACAGCTTGTAACATTTGGAGTTGGTGTTTTATGATAAGAGAAAAAAAAAACAAAAACAAAAAAACAACGACTATGTTCTACTGCAATTCATTTTTAAAATGTAAATTTGGTTAACATTCCAACCTTTTGGTGAATTTTGGTTCATATGATATATAGTCAAACTACCCTGGCATCCAGTCTTCTCAGATCTTGGCAGCTAAGCAGGGTCTGTCCTGGTTAGTACTAAGATGGGAAACCGCCTGGAATACCAGATGCTGTAGGCTTGGGAAAACAACCTGGCAGCCCACGCCTGAAACAATCAGCCATTGAAAACCCTAAGAATAGTAGAGAAGCACTGACAATAGTGCCAGACAAGGCACAGTGTCAGGGACTCTTTTGTTCTGCTGTATGTAGGGTCACTGTGAGTCAGACCCAATTCAACAGCACCTAACCACAACATTGTCTTGCATGCTTTAAGATCCTATTCTTTTAAATTTGCACCCTGCCACATAATCCTTCTTTCTAGCCAAAACCCATTAACCTTTAAAAATCAGATTTTGTTGGTAAACTCCCTGTGTGATATTTTACTTAAATATCTCATTGTGACCCTCCTTTTAACTTACTGTGTTTCAAAAGACTTGTTTGTGAATGCTTGCATGTGTGCGTATACAGTATATGCAAATGCTGGTACATCTTCTATGCAGTTCCTACAAACATGGGCATACTGTACTTTGCCCCTCTACATGAACTCAGCAACCAGAGAAAGGCCTATTTCCATCCTATAGAGACAATAAAGAACTGTCCCTGCAGCATAAAAGGAAAAAAGCTTGTTATTTGCTGGGATCTCATGAAACTCATATGGTGAACACCTGCCATCCCTTAGCTCTTGCCAACTCTGAGACGGCTACGTGGTGAACCCTCTCAGGTTTCTCCAAGCCTGCTGAGAACAGGTCAGTCATTGCTCCTTGCAAAGGTCAGAGGGATGACCAGAGTGTCTGCCAAGATGATCTGGTAGGTTGAGGATATTTGCAGAAACTTGCAAACACAGCCATTCAATGTAACTGGTAAAAGAGCCAGGTTAGGAAAAAGTCCACACAGAAATCTGTTCAGCAGAGGCTTAGCTCCAAATTCGTCTGTCCAAAGCCAGATGCTGGTCTGAGGTAACTATGTGATAGTGTCAGAATCACACAGGCCTGGGGACTTCCAACAATGCCTGTTATGCCTGCAGTCAGGCAAGATCTCCCTCTGTGGCACAGTAGCCCTTAGGAAAGGCCACCAAATGACCCAGAGGGAAGATATCCTAGATTGGGCACATGATCCCATTTCAACCAAGCATGTAAGTAGAGGAGTGCTGCAGTTTGGATGCTGAATATCCCCCAAAGATTCAAGTGCTAATGCCAGGTCCACAGAGTAGTGCTTATTTGGAAGTACTGTGACCTTTGGGAGGAGAGGCCAGTGGGAAGTCTGTAGGTCATTGTAAGAGTGTCTCCCAGGGGACTGCAGGACCCTCCCCTTTCCTTTCTGTTTTGCATCCTGGCCATAAGGTAAGTACTTTTGCTTCAGCACACATCTCCTGCCATTTCCATCTGGCCCAACCAGAGGGTTGAAAGCAATAGCGAATTGGAAGCTCTAAAACTATGAGGCAAAATAAACCTTTCCTTTTTATGAGTTAATTATCTCAGGTACTTTGTTATAGTGATGGAAAGCTGACCAATAGAGGGTAAGACAATGGGTTCAAATGAAAAAGCCATTAGAAAGCATTTGAGCAGACATTCAATCAGGGTTTTTCAGAATATCTAGACAGATTCCATGTTTAGAGCCTTCAATCCCGTGTGTACTATATTTTCCTTCAGAAAACCTGCGCAGTACTTCAGAGTTGCTTTCTCTGTGAATATTTCAGTATCTTATTTCTTGAAGTCTAAGCGGGGCATACATATCTAAGGACTGCTCTGCTTCCTAGCACTCCTTTGACGCCCATTTGCCTCTTCAAGTTTTCCTTCACTTCCAAGCCACAAATCATTTCCTCCCTGGTACTCAGAATTAAAAGCACAGTAGCTGCCTCCCTCCCTGTTCCTCTATCTTCAGAGAAGGGAAAACACTTCCAGAACAAGTCACAAATTCATCTACTGCTCTCCCTTCAACAGGCACCCTGGTAGCTAAATCTCACTCCTTACCTCTATGCATGGTTCATTTCAAACTAGATGAGGTTAATCACCCTCCATCTGCTATAGTGGCTCTGGTGTTATCACTTGCCCCTCCTGTTAGGTGCCCTGCAGCTTCACAGAACTGATGTTTGAATGCTACTTCAACAATTTCTAGTTCAATTTCAAACTTGACTTTTATCCCTGGAAAACACTTGAAAAATTCAGTTTTTAATAACCTAATAATTTAATATGCTGCCCTTGAGTAAGTGACTGTTAGTTTTTACCTGGACTTAATATTTAGAGCCATGTTGTGTCCTGGCGATGGTAGCTGAATCATTAAAGGAGATAGCTTTCCTTCGCTGACCACCTACTATGTGCTGGGTACCTACACAACACAGTTCATACAGAAGTGCTATAGGAGAATCATACAAACCAAGCTTGCAAATAGGATAAAGAAGTTTTAATAATTTAATACCAAAAATACAGATCTAGCTGTATTAGGACACATAGTGACTAAAAGAACAGATTCTAGAGCCAGATGGACCCTGGGTCATGATACTATTTCGTGGCTATGTGATCTTTGGGAAGACACTTAAACTCTCTGTTTTGGTGTCCTCATGTATCAGCAGGATATAATAAGAACAGCTACCAATGAGGTTTTCATTTTGTTTTGTTTTGTTTTTGTGGTACTTGAGGGTTGTCCCAGGGCCTCACATATACTTTTCAAGTGTTCCACAGCTGGGCTTCACCCTTAGCCCATTTATACATTTTATTTTGAGTTAGGGTCTCCCTAAGTTATGTAGGCTGCCTCTGACCCTGAGCTTGAGATCCCCTCTGCCTCAAGCTCCCCAAAGGGTTGGGATTACAGGTGTGCACCACCACACCTGGTTGTAATAAAGAATGGATAAGGGGTGAGAAGAATGTGTCTGCTACCTAGTTAAATCTCAATAAATGTGAGTTGTCATTTTAATTTTCATGGCTACTTATAAATCAGTGTTTCTCCCTAAGGATGTGAATAGTATTTTCTGGAGGTATAAGCTTATGAAGATTTTTGGCTGAGTCCTGTGTCTTTGCTTCCACCAAAAAGACCTCAGACAATGCCTTACACAACAAACATTTGTTGAGTGAATGTTGGACTAAACAGGCCTTCCATTTTTAATACATCTGTGTTTGGAAATACCACAAAGAACAGGGCTGGTATTGACTGTACATAGAGAAAATTCTTGCCATAATTTTCCATTCTCTATATCCTCTATTAACATACTTATCTTCTTCTTCAATCTTCAAGTAAATTTAAAAAATAATGGAATTCAGATTTATTTATGAAAATGAATCTGGTTCTTTGTTTAGCCCACAGGCTCAGTTAGTAATATTTCCCAAGGGGTTCTTTAAGATTCTTAAAGTAAACATATAGTTAAAACTCGTACCAATTTAATGCACCTTGAAAAATAAGCATAAGAACCTTAATTGCTTTTTTCTTGGCATACATCAATTCCTACATATGAAAATGCAGCACTGAATAACAGCAGTGTGCCCAATTCCATTCAAATAGCACGTCTGTGTGAATACTAGCTGCCCATTATGTTCTTTAAAATCTAAGAGGCTGAAACATATTTATGAAAAGAAACTTCTTAATAAAATTTAGAAAGCCTAATTCTCATGCAGGGAGAAAAGGCGTAGAAATGTCTCTTAAAAAATTAATACAAAGCCTTCACACATGCCTCAAAATAGTAATAATTTTATGTTAATATAACTCATTATATAATCTTTTATGATAGAAATTTAGAAAAAAAATAATGAAGGTTAAATATAAGTAAGATGGGAGAGAAAATTTGAGGAATTACAACAAATCTCTTTTTATCAGACAATTTACAATTACTGAAACAGTTCTGTTTTCTCTTTGGCCCACTCTTAAAAATATTCTTAGGGAATAACACTACCTTTAAAATATACAGTCATAGCACCATGCATCATATTTTACCCAAGGTTAATTTACCAGGTCTAATCATTTATTTTCTTTTTTCAAATTTTTTTTTATTAGAAATTTTTAATGTACATCATAATGTGATTCATTTTGACATGCTTTTCGTTGTGACAATTTTCATATATGCAATTTGATAAGCATTATTCATATAGTTTACCC
>VMDO01001494.1:0-204971 GCA_007922755.1 Pedetes capensis
AGACCACTACAGGAAAAGTTTCTATCTTAAACAGAAATGGAACCCAAGGACATATAGAAAAATACTATATAGTAAAAGATAGAGAAGACTTGGATGGGAAACTTAGATAGGAAGGGGGGAGGGGGGAAACATACAGGAGGGTAAGGGGTAACCTATATGAATAATGCTTATCAAATTGCATATATGAAAATTGTCACAATGAAAAGCATGTCAAAATGAATCACGTTATGATGTACATTAAAAATTTCTAATAAAAAAAAAACAAATAAGTGGGGAGATAGCCCATATTCATGTTAAAATGATCCAAACTATCATTGATGTATACTACCCAAAGCAACCTACAGATTTAATGCAATCCCTATCAAAAAACCAATGTCATCTTGCAGAGAAATAAAAAAAAATCCTAAAATGCATATGGAACCACACAAAACCAAATAGCCAAAGCAATCATAAGTAAAAAGAATAAAGCTGGAGCTATCACACTACCTGAATTAAAAATATACTACAAAGCTTTGGTAATTAATACAGCAGGGTACTGGGGCCAGGGGCAGGCAGGAAGACGACACATTGACTAGCAGAAGAGAATAGAGAACACAGAAGTGAGTCCACACATGTGTAATTGTTTCCTTAATCAAAGTGCCAAGCATATGCAATGGGAAAAGGAGAGTCTGCTCAATAAAGGATGTCGGGAAAACTGATTATCCATATGCAAAAGAATGAAAATGGACCCTTACCTCACACCACATACAAAACTCAAGTTAAATTGGATTAAAGGCTTAAGCATAAGATCAGAAACTATAAAACTACTGAACAAAGCAAGAGAACTATACAACATTGCACTGGACAATGACCTTTTTTGATTTGACTCCCAAGTGCAGACAAGAAAAGCAAAAATACACAATGGAATTACTTATATAAAAAGCTTTGGTACAGCAAAAGGAAATAATAGTATGCAGAGATAATCTATAGATTGGGAGAAGATATTTGCAAGGCATACATCTGATAAGGGACTAATATCTAAAACATATAAAGAGCTCAGACAACTCAAGAGCAAGAAAACCAAAGCAAAAAGCAAAGCAAAACAAAACAAAACAAAAAACAAGATCAAAGAACCTGAATAGACATTTCACAAAAGAAGATGTATAAATGACTTACAGATATGAAAAAATGCTAAAAATCACAAATCACTGGGGAAATGCAAATTAAAAGCACTACAAGAGCCAGGCATGGTGGTGCACACCTGTAATCCCAGCACCTCAGTAGGCAGATTGCAAGTTCAAAGCCAGAGGTAGCCTGCACAATTTAGCGAGACCCTGTATCAAAGTAAAAAGTAAAAACCTGCATCTCCATGTTCAGTGCAGCACTTTTCACAATAGCAAGGATATGGAATCAACCAAAGTGCCCATCAACAGAAGGATGGATAAAAAAATTATGATACATATGCACAACGGAATACTACTCAGCAATCAAAAAATGAAATAATGTCATTTGCAGCAAAATGGATGGAATTGGAGAAAAGTATCTTAAGTGAGCAAACATGAGCCCAAAAAGAGAAATACCATGTATTCTCACTCATATGTGGGAGCTGAATCAAACTTAAAAGGAGAAAATCCTAAACATAAATTGGAACATGATAAAAAGCTCATGTAAATGTAGCATAGAAGGGACAATTTAAGGAGTGGAAAGAAGGAGGGTGGGATCTAGCAAAAGGAAGCAATGATGGAAGAAGACGGGAGGAGAAGGAAGGCCAATAAGGAGGGAGGAAGGGGGGAGAGGTCAACCTCAGGGTAAACAGCTCAACTTTATTAGTATGGGAAACAACAACAACAATAACAACAACAATAATAGTAATAGTAATACCAATAATACCAAAGGATGGCAATAATGCAAACAAACTAGATCACTCATGCTGAGATCACAAACTAGATCACTGCTGAGAATGTAAAAAGATAGATCACTATAGAAAAAAGTGTGGACTTAAATCAAAATTGGGATGCATGTATATAGATAAATATTCTAACAAAAAAACATACAAATAGATCATTGGTGGGGGATGTGGATGGGGAGGAGGGTCATGAGAGAGTAAGGGTAAGGTTATGTGAGCAATGTACAATGAAATACATATATGGAAATGTCACAATGAAATACATGTCAGAATGAAACCCATTAGGTTGTATGTTAAAAATTTCCAATAAAAAAAAGATAAAGTGACTCAGTGGTAGAGCACTTGCTTATCATGAGTGAGATTCTAGGTTCAATCCCTAGCACTGCCAAAAAAAAAAAAGCACTATAACATATCCTATCACTTTATTCCTGTCAAAATAGTTATTATCAAAGGATGAAAGATAAGTGTTAGCAAGGATGTGGAGGGAAGAGATCCTTTTGCACACTGTTGGTGGGAGTGCATCTTAGTACAGCCATTATGGAAAACTGCATGGAGGATCTTCACAAACTGAATAATAGAATTACCATGTGAACCAGTAATCCCACTTCTGAGTTTTTACCCAAAAGATTTTAAGATCAATTTGTCAGAGTTGTCTGCACTCCCAAGTTCATTGCAGCACTATTCACAATAGCCAAATTTTGGAATCAACCTAAGTGTCCATCAACAGATGAATGGGTGAGGGAAATGTGGAACATGTATACAATGGAATACTATTCAGATTTAAAAAGAAGGAAATCCTGTCATTTGTGACAACCTGGATGGAATTGGAGATCATTATGCTAAGTGAAATAATCAGGCCTAGAAACACAGACACTGCATGTTCTGAGCTCTCTTAAGAGGCCCACATTCATGTCTTGTAGTGTGTGCTATGATTCTTTTCTCTATTTCTCTATGAGCAGCCATTTTTTCTCTTAAGCATGTCCCTAATAAACTCTACAGTTTTGTTTAAAAAAAAAAAAGAACAGATACTGCATGTTCTCAATTATATGAGGAATATAAAACAATTGAACTCTTTGGTTACACAAGCAGGGGCTTAGGGAGAATGAGGATGTCATGGTCAAAGGCTACAAAATCTTAGGAATAGGGTTTTTGTTTTGTTTTCTTTGCCTAGTGTGAGGCATGGTGAATATACTTAAATATATTATACATTTTTCAGTTGCTAAGAGTTCTTCAGATGTTCTTATCACAAAAAGTTAAGTATTTAAGGTAAAGGATATGTTTACTAGCTTGATTATTCTGCATTGTATTCATAAATAATAGCATCACTTAATATCCCATAAATTTATACAATTATAAATTTTCAACTTGCGGTAAGAAATTCTAAACAATATAGAAGTACATTCAGTAAAATAAAATACTTGTGTTTTAACTTGTTATCAGTTGAGTTACTACTAGAATTGAGTATCTTCTTATGTTTTTTGGCCAATTCTTTTTTTTTTTCTCATGAACTACCTCTTCATATTCTTTACCAACTTTTCTTTTTGATCGCTTGTTTTTTTAATTGAAAAATTTGTACATTATGGGCATTCATTCTTTATATTTTATATACATTGTAAATATCTTCTTCCAGACTATGAGTTACCTTTTAACTTTATGTCTTTGTTGTATGGAAGTTTTGAATATTGAGTTGATCATATCTGTCAGACATTTGTTTTCTTGCCTCTGGATTTTGTGATTAGCATAGAAATTCCATCCCCAACCCACAATATGAAAATATACTCCTTTGCAGAGGTTGTTGGTTGTTTTGGTAATTGTTGGGGTTTATGATTAGTATTTAATTCTTGAACCCATTTAAAATTTTGTTTGTGTTTGGTCTGAGGTAGAGGTTTAGCTTTTATTTCTAAAGTATGTGACCATTTGTCTTAAAATCTTTCATTATTTCATCTTTTCCTTCATTGATTTAAAATAGCATATATTATGGATTTATATATCTAGTCTAGCTTCTGTGGTTTATAGTGTATTTTGCTATCTCACTGCACATCTGCACTCAAAGTTATGTTTTCTAAAAATTTTTGGCTATTCTTTCAAATTTTCTTTTCCAGTGAGCTTGAAAATCAGCTTGTCAAGTTTCATTTTAAAATCCTATTGGCAAAAATATTTAAAATGAAAATACTTAGAATGTTGAGAAATGAGCATGCTGCTGAAATATGAATGGTCCTACCTTTCTAGAAGATAACTTGGCAATTCTATTAAGAGTCTTTAAAATACCCCTTGATTGGAATTTATACCTAGAATATATGAAGAAATCAAAGAATTAAATACCAAAAAAGCAAATTATCCAATCAAAAAATGGGCACATGAATTGAACAGACAGTTCTCAAAAGAAGTATAAATGGCCAACAATCATATGAAAAAATGTTCAGTAGCCTTAGCCATCAGGGAAATCCAAATCAAAACTATACTGAGATACCACTTCAGCCCCGTCAGAATGTCCGGCATCATCCAATCAACAAACAACAGCAAATGCTGGTGAGGATGCAGGGAGAAAGGAACCCTTATACACTGCTGGTGGGCATGTAAGTTAGTGCAACCACTATTGAAATCAGTGTGGAAGTTCCTTTAAAAATTAAAAATACAATTACATATTATCCAGCAATACCACCCACCTCTCATGTATATCCCAAGGAGCATAAGTCAACATACCATAGAGGTACCTGCTCATCCATGTTTATTGCCGCACTATTCACAGTAGCCAAAAGATGGAATCAGCTTAGATGTACATCAAAAGATGAATGGATAAGGAAACTATGGTATATATACATCATGGAGTTTATTCAGCCATAGAAAAGAAAAACATTGTCATTTTCAGGAAATTGGATGGAGCTAGACATCATCATTTTAAGTGAAATAAGACAGACTAAGAAAGATAAACATCATATGTTTTCTCTCATGTGGATGTGAAATTTCAATATATATATTCAACATTATATCATGAAAGTAGAAGGGGGACTATGTGGAGGAAAGACTAAAGAGAAGGGGAGGGGCAATAAGAAAGGGTAATGGGGAAAAGGAAGAGAAATATCACATAGTTTGCTCTCAAAGACAGAATCTGGATTTAAATATATGTAATATGTATATAGATATAGATATAGATAAATACAGGAAGTATTTATAAATATAAAGGCATAACATCCCATAAATGTATATGATTATAAATTTTCAACTCATAGTAAAACATTCCAAACAATACAGAAGTATATTCAGTATAATAAAACATTTCTGTGACAGAAAGTGGATCCACACTTGTCTGTGGCTGGGAGAAGACTTACAGGAGGCAGGCGATGATGCAGAGCCTTATCATCTTGAGTGTGCTGATAGTTTCAGAGGCATCTACATATGTCAAATCTCATCACATTGTACACTTTAAGTATGCACAGTTCATTGTATGTCAGTTCTATGTGTATGTCAGGAAGGATGTTTAAAATCAGAAGGAGGAACTGGGAGAAAAGATTCCAATAGCCTTTTGGGCGTTATAATATTTATTAAAATAGCAATATGATTCTATGCTTTGGGGGACCAAAAGAAACCTTTAGGATTTGGAGGCTGTTGGAACAGAGCAGATTGCTGTATGAAATATTTTGGGAGGGGCCTCTGTACCCAGTGGTTTCTTCCTGCCTCGTAATCCCATGTAACAGGACTAGGGCAGGTCACTGCTTGAGTGAAATGAAGTGATTGTATGAGAATGGAAGCCTGGGAGGTGACCATTCTGGGACGCAGCAATCTTTTTGAATTTATTGGCTCGTTAATATTGTGAAGGTGGGTATGTTTCTTTTATAGCTGCATTAGATACTTATCTTTTTAAGGACAGGAATCAGTACAGTGCTACAGGAGAGAATGTACTTAAAAATCACAACATTACCTGTGGTAAAATTATCATAAAAACTACATAGTGCTCAAGCAGGGGATGGCTGCAATTCTGCCCCCATAATGACAGGAAATGGTCGTTGGTGAAGTTGTTTTCCATGAAGCTGTGATGAAATCAACTAAAATGGTAATAAAACAGTGTGTAAAAGCGAGGGACTCAAGTGAGATGTAAAAGTGCAGAAGTTGTTAGAATGTTCAAATTGGCATCTTCAGGAAATGATTCTGTAAAATATCAAATATGAATTGAGTTCTTGTTTCAAAACTGTCAGCGCTGTAACCAAGTCCCATGGCTTCTGGGAGCAGAGAAGTGAATGCCTTTCTCCTTACCCCAGCCCTGCTGGACACCCACCATTTTGATAATGGTTAGAGGAGATGTAAGGCAGAAAAATGATCTTTGCTGGCAAATGATAGTTTAGGAAAGGGCCTAAAGTCCTATTTCTTCCTCCTGACCCAGGGAGCCAGTCTCCCTGGGAGTATTATCATACTTTTTTCCAGTGATTCTTTAATGAATTAATGTTCAGTAAATGCCTGTTATTAAAACTTGGAAGCATATCTCAATAAAACCTCAGTGAGCTGTGAAGCACACAAAAATATACATGATCAGAGATATTTTTATATTGCAGAAATAAGTTTTGTATTGATACTGTATTCCAAGTGACAGATCTGTCCCCTTGCCACTGCTGCTACCACTGTAGTACAAGCCACTACCCGCTGTCCTCAGTGGTGTCATTGGTCTGTACTCGCTTGTCTTCCCACATCTTCTCTAGTGTTTCTCCAGCCAGAGTTATCAGAGCATACCTCAAAATCTTTTAGGCTTTCCATTGCCTGTAGGATAAAGTTCCCAATCTTCATCATAGCCCTCACTGTCTGATGCCTGCATACTTGCATCATCTTGTACAAATCCCCATCTGGCTTTCTGTTTTCAGGCTAGGTAAGATTTCTTTCCATCCTTAGAGACCACAAGGCCGTTACACTTCCCATTCTCTCTGGAGTGTTTCTTAAACTCTTCTCTTCTTTACCCTCACCTTATCAAACTCCACCCCATTTATTTCAGCAGCCTCCTGTTAATTTTTTTAATTTTATGTGAATGTCACTTCTTCAGAAAAGCTTTCCCTGACTCTTCTCCCAATCTAGGTTGTTTCTTTACAGGCTTATAGATCTTGGATTTTTCTTTCAGAGCACTTACTTTCATTTGTAACTATACACTTATTTACATGGTTTTATAATGCAAAGGACTATGTCTGTTTTGTGCAGTGCCATATTCTTAGCACTTGGAATCTTGATGTACAATAAATATTGAATGGATGTATAGGTGGATGGATGATGAATGGAATGATGTGTTGCATTCTGAGGACCAGATCAACCTAAATCCTCATTCCCACTCTGTTGCTGATTTGCTATGTAGTAAACAAGACAGTCTCTTGAATTAGAGTAGGTAAATTTTTAAGTACAGAATCTGTGAACGAGGACTGACTATATCAATAAAGTCATCTCAAAAAAGGGATGCAACCTCCAAGCCTTAAATTTCTCAGCTATAAAATGAAAAAAGCCCTAATAACCTTTGTTGTTGTTGTTTTGTTTTAAAATAAGTATCCTTTAGATATTTAGAATTGTATTAATCATATACCTCAGGTTATTATGTGCTATGCTCAGTGGCCCATGCAGCGCCCTTCTCTGTTAATATTCTTTGAACCCCTCTCTTTGTGACACTATTTCTAGTATGTTTGATTATTTCCTTAATAGGCACATATTTTTATAAAATCTGTAATGCCAAAGGTTTTTGTATATGCATCTTAATTTTCAGGAGTGTTTTACTGCTATGAGTCTTATCCTTTTTATACTTTTCTCACCCAATGTGACATTAAGATCTACACATCATTTGTATTTTAATGCTACCCAGTATTGCCTTGTAATAATTATAAATGTGATATTAGGAAACATATACAGTCAGACTCTGTGCCAGATGCTGTGCTAAGTGCTTGACGTACAGTCCTGTGACCCTACCAGCAGTCCTATGTGGTAGGTCATGTTGTCATTCTCACTCATGTCATTCACTCCTCTCCCTGGTGATGGATGCTAGGTTGTCTCCAGCCTCACACTCTTAATAACCAAGCTGCACTGAATTTCTTTGCATCCTTTCCCTGCTAGAACCTGTGTACTAAAGCATGTATCAAAGCATGCAAAAGTCTAATTTTGCACTGCACTTCCAGATTGCCTTCCTGCATGGCCATTCAAGTCACGCCCCCACCACCAGGTGTGCATAGAGCCTTTGCCTCCCCTCTCCTAACTCACACCAAATGTGTGTGCTTTCCTACTCTTTGCCAGTGTGGCAGCCATAAAGTAGTGCATTGTTGTTATTTTAATTTGCATTTTCTGATTCCTAGTTAGCTTCTTTCCACTGCTACTGTTGTCACCCTACTGCAAGCCACCACCACTCCTGTTTGTCACCATGGGACAGTGGTCCCATTTCCTCACTAGTCCTCTTATTTTTCTCCTCTCTGCAGCCAGAGTAATCTTATTGGAATGTTTCTGTGCTCAAGATCACTCAGAACCCCAGGGTTTGCTACTTTATTCCACTGACAGGGTCGATGTTGTAATGATGATCCGTACTTGCATTCCTACGACACTTGCTGCTTGGACATGATGCATTTTCCAAATAGTCATTGGACTTGGATGGCTAATATCTAATTTGCAAATTTTACACTTGTTTTCTTACATGAAATGGGCCTATAAGCTTTTATTCTTGACCTATCTATAAATTTATGAGTTGTGTTACAAACAAAGCTATAGTAAAATGATTTGAACAGCTACCCCCTTTATTTATTTTTCTAGATCAGTAGTGATACTGTGTAAATGATCCATTCCTTTAACTAAGTGGTCTTCAAAGTTCTAATAACCTTGCTGATTTGGTGAGCTCGTACCTGTGGGTCTCTTACCAGGGCTTCTCTGGGGGTGTGGGTGAGTGAAGCATTTGAACACGTATGCAAGACGTGGATGGTGCTCGGTGATGCTCTATGGTACCATAGGTTAGAATGGTGCCTTTTTCCTCATGGCCCTTTGACAACTCTCATCCTGCTCCATAGGCACTTGTTACCTGTTGTCATCTATCTATTTGTGTGACTAAATTTTAGTTGCATAAATTTTGATACCTAACTTGTGTCTAATAGAATAATAAGGAGCTTCCTGCTCTCACCCTCACATCCCTGATTTCCTGGACTCTCATTCCCTGTAGGAACATGCTGCTTTGTTTTACTCCTACTTTCCCCACTCTTTTAGTCTGGTTTCTATGACTGCAAAGGGAAATTGAAATATTTGAGGCTAATCACAAGGAGATTGCCAGAGGGGTAGATTGGCTCGATTGGGATAGCGAGCAGTAGAGGAGGGGGATTTCATCTCTGTAAACTTGCCAAGTAGTGAGGGAAAAGTTCTCCTGCTGGTACATAATGTTATGACTTAGAGATTTGGGGCTAGATATGTGATGTTTATGGGCTGGGGTTTAGCTCAGTGGGTAGATCGCCTGCTTTGCACTTTGTGAGGATCCAAGTTCAATCCCCAGCTCCACAAAAACGGGAGGATGTGGCAATCCACTCCCAAGGTACTCCTGAAACAATCAGCCATTGAAAACCCTATGAGTCAGACTCAACTTGATAGCATCTAACAACAGTGTGGTGTTTGGGGCTGGGGGTTAGCTCAGTTGTTAGAGTGCTACTCTGAGCTCTCTGAGGTCCTAGGTACAATCTCCCAGCAAAATAATGTAATCCCCGGGGTCTGTAATCCCAGCAGCTCGGGAGGTGGAGGCAGGAGCTTGAGACCAGAGGCAGTCTGTGTAACTTAGCGAGACCCTGTCTCAAAAAGTAGAAAAATGGGCTGAGGTGGCAGCTCAGTAGTCTAGCACTTGCAGAGCATGCAAGCACGAGGCCCTGGGTTCAACCCCCAGTACCACCAAAAAAAAAAAAAAAAAAAAAAAAAAAAGGAACCTACTGGCAGCCTACTTCCAAAACAATCTCGGAACAATCAGCCATTGAAAACCCTATGGACAGCAGAGAAATACTGACATAGTGCTGGGCATGGCACAGTGTCTGGGAGTGTTTCATTCTGTAGTATGTAGGGTCACTATGAGTAGGACCCGACTCCGTGGCACCTAACAACAACAACAAACATGTTAGTGTCTACACAAAATAGTGTGGAGAACTTAGGTAGGGCGTAACCAATCTGGTTAGTTTGAACTGCTTTGATAAGCATCATGAGTCTCTGAATCTTATTCACAGCTAGAACAAAATCAGAACACATGACATTACTGTTCAGACATCCCCCATTTTCTGACTACATATTACTTTAAACCATAATAGTAATTTTCATATCATGTTATTTTTATTTTTCAATTGGCTGAAGACAGAGTACATGCAGAGAATATTGTCAGGAGTAACTGTCTCACATGCAAAGTCTACATAATGGCAATTAAGCTAAAATCCAGAGTCTGACAAACAAGCTATAAAAGCTAAAAGGCAGGATTTCTTGAGGTAGATCACTTTAATAATTTTATATCTCAGTGTTTGGCATATGTGACATTTTATATAATAAACAATTAACTGCCTGCTTTTGACATTTTAGAGTTAATGTGAAGAGAGTTATAAAACAAACACTGTAAACGCCACCTCCCCAAGTGAAGTGGTAAATGGCTATCGGCCTCAGGGAGGATGAGCTCTGATTACTCTGCACTGTGCACTCTGTACCTCTTTACTACCAGTTGGTGTTTCATTGTCTTTGATAAACAAGATAATTGATATAAATGAATGTGATCCTGTAAAATGGTTCCCCAATTGCAGATTTTCTGGCTGGAGGTACAATTTTCCTCATGGCACATTACTGTTAATCTTTAAATGGGTAGATTAGTTAATCTGCTGCCTTCCACAAGAAGACATTAGGTGAGTCACCCTTATCAGAGCCGACAGAAACAGTGGATGAAACCAGGGCACAGGAACAAATGACTAACAGTCACATTAATGAGCATGAACCTGTGGATTTTTGAGTGGGAGGTTTGGAGTTGGGAACGCAAGAAAAGTAGAGTGGAGATAAAAAGGAAAAGCAGTTCCTTCAGGAAGAGGACAGAGGCAGTGTGTGCTGGAAGGGGCAGGCTCAGCCTGCTCCTCTCCCCACTCATCCCCAGCTGTTACCAGCCTGAATGCTGATTTGGCCACGTGGATTGACTTCAGGCCGAATATCTTAAACAAGAAAGCCTTAATGTGCTTTCCCCCTTCTTATTTGTTGGAAAAGGGCTTTGCAAAACCCCCTGTCTGTGTCATAAATTAGTACTAATCATTCTCGGTCCTCTCTTGGAAGGATCTCTTTAGGAAAGAGCCAGCAGAGAAGCCATGTGTGTTTGCACCCCATTGGGAATTGGGGCGAAAGAAATGGTAGTCTGCTCTGAAAAACCTGTGTTTGTCTCACTCCCTCTCTCTCTCTATATATATTACATACAACAAGGAAGAATGAAAAGAAAAGAAAGTGAGTAAACACTTAAGGAGAGTGTATAAGATGGGATACTCATGATTTCCCTTAGGGGAATGTCTTACCACTTGGCATCATGGTGGTTTAAAACAATGATTAGTAATCACTTACTTGCCCAGTGCATTCTTATGTTTAGTTGAAAAGCTAATTTACACTCATGGCTAGGAAAGCCATAGTGAGATGAGATGTCTCCCAAGACAGTTCCCTGTGACAAGATTGTCATACTGCCTCTCACAGACCTGGCATGCCACGGGTGCTTTGCTGTCCACTTTAATGTCATGTCTTCACTGAGCGGGTGGGCTTTCTCCCTCCTCCTTCCATTCTTGAAAGGTTAGCCTTTCTTCAGAATAGTACAGGTTTTCCTGCAACATCTGTCAGCCTGGCAACAAGCACACCCCAAGGAAATGATGAATATTTGAAGACCATCCAAATACTGCGAGGAACCTTTCCTCTCCCTCTTTGTCTACTCTGCCTTCTGTCTTCCCCCAAGAAGAGTGGAGTGGCCACATGGTATTTTCACTCTCGGTCTCACTGATAAATTATAACCCCATTTGTATCTGTGATTTTTTTTAGTGAGTTGTGATTTGTGCCTTCCATTGTGAAAGCTCTTGAAACCTCAAAGCAGGAGCTGTCCTAGAAGGCAGCTGTGGGCACACCCTTTTGTTTATGAAAAGAGACCTCTTAGCCACTGTACTGTTAGCACAAAGAGGCTTCTTTGGTCTAATGACTCAGATGATCTTGATCTGATTCAGTAGGTCAGAAATTGCTGTCCCCAGCAAATATCGACCAGAAGGAACTGCTTTCTCGGTTATTCTGAAACTGCCAGCTGCATATTACACTAGCAGGTGCTAATAGTTTTTTGAAGGTCAGTAGAATTGTTATTGGCTCTTCCTTCCTTTGCCCCTATCCTTTTACAATTGCAATGTGATTCGAGCACAAGAGTCTCCCTTCTTGTGTAACACTGATATTTCTAAAATGCCACTCCCACCTACTCCTTCCACGTGGGAGACCAGCCTCTACACAGCTGGGGAAGGACCATGGCAGGGTCTCATTTCTATGAAACTCAAAATGCTAACTTAGCTGTCCATGTTCATAAGAAGTTAGGGAGAAGATGGGATGGCTCTCTCTATTATAAGGTAGAGAAGCTAAGTCAATGAGTAGTTAAATACTTCCTCAAGATTGACCAGGAAACTTTTCACACCACTGAGGTTAGCTCTTTACTTTCCAAGCCATTGCCTTGTGCAGTGACTCCAGAATAGAAGGTGGGAAGGAAAGAGTGGCCATTTTCCTCCCAGACATGTTTGGACATGTGATGGAAGGAGAGCTAGACTACAGAAATGAGACACTTCCTCACAGGCAGATAGGAGAGTATTTATAATGAGAGTTGTTTTAAAATACCATATCAGTTTTGTGTTTCCCAAAGCACTAAGTGTACACTACTAAAAACTAAAGGGTCTTTTAAAGTTACTGTTTGTTGTATTTCAGACTAGCCTTTTTCTTTTTTAATCATACACTAGAAATCTACTGAAAATCATAGCATGAGCCTATTTCCTCAATCTAGATGAACTTTGACCTCCAGAAAGTAGTGCACACTGTGTTTTTTCTGGTAATTACCTTACTTCTAAAGTGTGAGTGGAGTTGTTCCAGCACACTGCAGACTCCAGCTGTCTTTGAGTCTGGGTAGCCGAGTTACCCCCTCAGGAAGCACCATTTCCATTGCCCCTGGCGGTGGTCCAGCTCACCCACAGACCTGGTTGGTGCTTCAGCCTGGAACTGAGGGTGCTTTGGGAGGCAGGCTGTTCACTCAAGCATCCTCTGGGGTTGGATGGGGGACTCAGTTCTGAGACCTGTGATCAGAAGTTCCCACCTCCTTTACCCGTGATTTTCTTGTGCATGGTAGTCCCACTCCCTTGAGATGCTTCTCATGCCACTCAGTCCGGGGGGCTGGAGGGTATGAGAACGTGGTGGTGGTGAGCTTACTGACCTTGCTGTCTGTGCCTCCAGAGGCCATGGTGGGAAGGTCCTGCTAAACAGGAGTTGGAGGAGCATCCTTGCTGTAGATCCATTGGGGACATTTTCTCTATAGCATCCAAAGCCCCACATCATGTTTGAGTACTTCACTATTGATACTGCTAAAAATAAAAACACAATTATTTATTTATTTATTTATTTATTTTATTTTATTTATTTTTTTTTTTGTGGTACTGGGGGTTGAACCCAGGGCCTCATGCTTGCATGCTTTACAAGTGCTAGACCACTGAACTGCACCCCCCAGCCCATGTTTTTTTTTAGTTTTTGAGACAGGGTCTCACTAAGTTACGCAGACTGCCTCTGGTCTCAAACTTGCAATCCTCCTGCCTCCGCCTCCCAAGCCTCTGGGATTACAGCTGTGTGCCACCGCGCCCGGCTAAAACTCAAATTTTATGGATGCGTTTAAAAGAAATATTCAAAATCTTAAGACTCAAGGTTTATTTGTGACCTCAGAACCAATCTGACTTAAACTTGTTGAAATTAGAAGCAGATACGGCCTCCAGCTTAAAAAAAAGAAAAGAAAAGCTGCTGCTTTATTTAAGTTGTTGTTGTTAGGTGCCGTGGAGTTGTGTTTGACACATATCGACCCTCCTAGGGTTTTCAATGGCAGATTGTTTTGGGATTGCCTTGGGAGTGGGTTGCCACATCCTTCTCCCATTTTTGGGGTGCTGGAAATCAAACTCCGGACCTCAGAGACTGCAGAGCAGTGCTCTACCAACTGAGCTAAATCCCAGCCCGCTTTATTTAAGAGACAGTTTAAAAAATAATAACCAACAACTTCCTTCTGAAGTACTAAACTACTATTTCTTCTGGGGCTTTTAACAACCTTTTGCACATCCTTTGTTCTCTGTGCAAAGTGAATGAGAAACATTCTGCAAGCTGTGGTGTCCTCTCTGCCCTTGGGTTATAAAATTGTCTGGATCTGACAAGACCTCTAGACCAGTACTGTGTTAAAAGAATAACTGTTGATTTTGACATCTTTTTGGATACGAGGAATAAATCCATGCAAAACTCTTGTAATGCTTCTCATAGAAAAGATGCTCTTTACATTAAGCTTTTTAAACTCTTTTGAGATTTCCAAAACTTGTAAAACCAATTTCAATGACTATTTGTGTATTGGGTGTTTTTCCCAGTTCCAGCATGAATAAGTTCTCAGTGGGTTTAGGGCGCAAATGTAGAGTCTCTTTCTCTGATAGATTATAACCAGAGAAAAGGGGGAAAAAAAGAAAAGAAAAAAGAATCACCCCAATGAGCTATTGCCTGTTAGTTCAAACACAGAGTTGGATGTTTAGAATATATCTTTTTTTCTTATACCTGGAAAGGCCTTTGTCCTCAATTTCAGGGCTCACCTACAGAGTGAATCCGTCTTTGATACACTGCAGTAGTTAAGGTGTTAGAGATCTGATGCTAAACTCTTTAAGGCTTTTTTGAATTGAAGATTTTCTGAGCTAAAATCTCCAGCATTTAAACTATAGGATCGTCAAACTACACAGAAGAGTGTAAACTGTTTAGTTTTGGAATGTGCCTGCCTTCAAAGGCCCCAGTGTGAGGAAAGAACAAATCCACTAATCCTAGTGAATTTGTGCAGTTGAGACCCACTGTCCCCATCCCACTCCTCCTCAGCCCGAGGGTATTCTTTTCTGATTTCTCATCTTCTGGAAAGGGGAACACTGCCTCTGAGGTGTTAGAGGTACGACTTCATAAAGTTTGCATGAGTTTGAGGAGTTGTGGGGGAAGCACATTTGAAGTTTAGAACTGTTACCCACTCTTACCACTGGCTAAGGTGGAACCCAGCATGATTGGCAAAGTGTAACCTCAAGACATGGTGTGGTGGAGGCAAGCCTTCTTGTTCTTGTTGTTGTTAGGTGCCGTCCAGTCAGTATTGACTCATAGTGACCCTACATACAACAGATGAAGCGCTATTGTCAGTGCTTCTCTGCTATTCATGGGATTTTCAGTGACGGACTGATTTTTGGGAGTGGCTTGCCGGGTCCATCTCCCAAGCCTACAGTACCTGGTATTCCCAGGTGGTCTCCCATCCAAGTACTAACCAGGCCTGAAGCTGCTTAGCTCCCGAGATCTGACAAGATCGGTTGCCACAGGGCTACGGCTGCAGGCCTGGTAATATAAAAATTATAGCTAGTACAGGAATAATCAGAATAAGCAGATGAATACTAATTAAGACAGACAAAAATAAGAAAGTAGAAAAAGGGGGTAAGGGGAAGGGGGGGGCTCCAACATTCAACAGGCACAATCTGCTTCACATTTCTGTTTTACTTCAGGGACAGAGAGGTAGGTGGTCATGACTGAAGTAATCTTTGGGACTGTGTTTGGGCAACCTTCCCACAGAGTAAACTGGGGGAAGCTTTGGGAAAGAAGTTTAAAAATTATATGGGTTTTTCTTTGGAAATATGACATGATATATGGTTAGAAATTGATTTTCCTTCATCCAATAGATAAAACTAGGAGTTAATGTAACTCAGCGCTTGTGTTGAGGAATATATTTTTTTGCAACATTTTGATAGTTTCCAAGAAAGATGGGCTTGTTCTCTAATTAGCTATTGTTCTTTTACAGCTGTTAAGACATAACAGCTGTGGGTATTTTTTCCTTTAGAATAACAGAAGTTTGGATTGCAGTAGAGTTAGAAGCTTGTCTGATCAGCAACAAGTTCCTATATAGGACTGGGGATAGGCATCCTGGATGTTAATTCCCTAAAAACAAAACAGCAGGTCTGTGAGGGAATATATAGGCCGGACCTTGAGCTAAAAATAGTCTTAGGCATTCCTTTTTTTTTTTTTTTTTTTTTTTGTGGTACTGGGGGTTGAACCCAGAGCCTAGAGCCTGCATGCTTTGCAAGTGCTGGACCACTAACGTGCATCCCCAGCCCATTTTTTCAGTTTTTGAGACAGGGTCTCGATAAATTACACAGACTACCTCTGGTCTCGAACTTGCAATCTTCCTGCCTCCGCCTCCCGAGCCGCTAGGATTACAGGCATGCGCCACAGCACCCAGCTCCCAGGCATTCCTTTTGATCAGGAAATACTTTGTATCTAAATCTTGGAAAAACGTACTCTCCAACTATTAATATTAAGCACTTGTTTGCTGTGTGAACAACTGTTACCAGACTTTAGGGCAAAGCCATAGTACCTGGAATTAGACTCTACCACTTGTCCTCAGTCTGCCAATTAAAGAGACAAGTAATGATGAAAAACAGAAAGGAGATTTAATCAATGTGCACATTAGGAAGAGGAACAAATAAAGGAGTCCTGTGACCCTAAATCTTTCTTCAGGGAACTTAACATGAGCTTTAGGTTTAAGTAGAGGAGGGATTAAGAGACAGGAGCTAGAGGTTTGCATAATTAAGCTGTCCTGCTCAGAGTGTGATCCTAGATCTGATTTTGCAGGGTGTTTTTAGGAAGCTGTCTGTCATGGCTGGAGGGATTATTTGCTGTCCCTTGTCAAAGTTGCAGGCCAGAGGCAGCCCATGCAACTTAACAAGACCCTGTCTACAAAATAAGAAGTAAAAATGGGATGGGGGTGTGGCTCAGTGGTAGAGTGTTTACAAAAGCACTCGTGAGACCCTGGGTTCAAACCCCCAGTATTGCCCCGCCCCCCCCAACATAAGACGCGTTTATCAACTCAAGTTTCCCAGCTCCAGAGTGTCTGCAGGTTTAGTACAAAGGCTGGGAGTCTGGAACAGGACACTTGTGAGTCCAAGTGAGGAGTCAATGCTTTTTAATAAAAGCAGTTTGTAAGTGCTTGTTACACCACTGTGCTGTTAGAAAACAATTTTGTAATGAAACAGCCAAAGAAGCATTGAAAAAAGTCCACCACAGGTGTGGTTTTCAAAGGTAACAGTTTTCTGTAACTGACAAGTGTTATTTAATTTTTTAAAAATCTGCTTGCCAAGTGCAGTCATGCACTCCTATAATCCCAGTGACTCCGGAGACTGAAGCAGGAGTATCAAGTGTCTGAGGCCACAGGCAGCATGTGCAATTTAGCAAGACCCAGTCTCAAAATAAAAAATAAAAAATGGGGTGTGGTTGCAGCTCAATGATAAGAGTATTTGCCTAGTGTACAAAAGGCCCTGATTTCTACCCCTAGTGCTGGGAGAAAAAATATGTTCTTCAAGGGGCATTTTTTCCCACCTCTTAGAGGTGATATCTGGAGACAGTTAAATAACATGTCAGTCTTATCTTTAAATATAGCTGGTACAGATAGCCCTCAGGTCATGTCCTAGTGAAGTAATCCTGCCTTTTAAAAAATTTATTACTCCTGAATTAAATTTACTGGCAGGCTACTGGCCTCCTCTGGTGTTGTGTAAGAATGGGGAGCAGTAAAAATTGTTTTCAGATCACTTTTTTGTTGTTCCCCACAGTCTGAGTTATTCTAATATTCATGCACTTACAGAATGTATACACTTTGTTAACATGCAACTTTTGCATTCAGAAGCAGCAAATTAAATTTGTCCAAGCAGAATTGCTATGTGCACAGAGGGGGAAAAGTAATTTCTGCCCAGGCAGTTAGTTCCCCTTTGCCTTCTGCTCCCAGCACAGGCTATTGTAATAGGCTTGTAGCTGAGTGATGACATTGGAAACCCAGAAAGAGACAGACACAAGATGCTGGGTTCTGGCAGCATGGGTTTATAAACAAAGTGACACAAATTGGGTCCGTAATTCCAGTGGGACCAGGGAGGAGACTGGAAGATTGAAAATGCAGCAGAAAGCTGAGTCGCATCCAGATGGTGTTTTTAATAAATTTATCAGACCCATATGAAAGACAGTTATGAACATTCAAAATTAGGAGTGGCCCCATCCCTCTGGGAAGGAAAACAGCTCAGCACCTTCTATGTGTTGCAGTCAGGTAGAATTACTCTCTAATTTTTCCCAGCACAAATACTGCAGAATATATTCAGACCATTAAGTATTAGGCAGTCCAGCCAGGCAAGCTGAGGCTCGTATTTCTAGGAAGAACAATTAATAATCCAAGCAATTTCTGCTGAAATAGAGAAAAAGGCCTCTATATGTTAGTATCAAGTGGTGGCATTCAGATAAACCTCTCCTGTCTGAAGTCCTGTAGTGTGACTAATGCCAATAGATAAAAGAGCCTTTATATTATTTTTAAACCTCATTTTAATCTACATTGCTCCCTTCCCCCTTGCCCTCCAAAATGGTTTCCCCGTCAACAATAGTTTAGTCTATGATGAGTGACCAGACTTTCTCTCTGTGGGACAAACTGTTAGGGGAGAAATTGAGAGGGTGGAAGGGGTGTGTAATGCTTGTATAGCAACTCTTCTGCTGTGGGCATATTTGTTTTCTTTCTAATGTTTAGGTCAAGACCCAGAGATTGATCATTCTTTACTCTTCTAAGAAAATTTTCACTGAGAAAGCAATATTTTTTTTTTCTGCTTTATTCAGTAACTTTTAGATTTTCTTAGTTTTTGGTTAAAAAAAAAAAACTATATTAAGCAAGTTGAAGTGCCACAACCTTCCATAGGCATCATTTTCCAGTTCTGATTATTTCATTCACCAAATGTTTATTGAGCACCTACCGTGTGCTAAGCACTGTTTCTTCACAGTGGAAATATAGCAGTGATAAGAATAAACAAAAGTCTTCACCCGTATGAAACTGACCTTCTAAATTTGTAATTGTCAGGTCAGACTGACATGCTGATTCAGAAATTAAGAATTGGGACAGTGTTGGAATGAATTTGCCCCCAAATCCCTGTCCTCTTTGTTCTGCTTATTGACATCATTTGATAATTAGACTGTTAATTTGATTGATTATCAAAAAGTAGAAATGAGCTGGTCACGGTGGTGCAGGCCTATAATCCCAGCGAATAGGGAGGTAGAGGAAGGAAGATTGCAGATTTGAGGCCAGAGGCAGCCTGTGTAACTTAGTGAAACCCTGACTCAAAAAAGTAAAAATTGAGCTGAGTGTGCTGCCCATTGGTAGGGCACTTGCATAAGGATGTGCAAGCCTCTGGATTCAAACACCAAGTACCCACCCCCACCCCCCCCCGCAAAAAAAAAAGAAAGAAAGAAAGTAGGAATGAGGATCAGGAGCTGTGGTGCCCACCTGTCATCCCAGCAACTCTGGGGACTGAGGCAGGAGGATTGTGAGTTCAAGGCCAGAGGTAGTCTGCACAACTTAGTGAGACTCTGTCTCAAAATATAAAATAAAAAAGGGGCTAAGGTTGCACCTAAGTGGCAGAGCACTTGCCTAGCGTATATAAGGCCCCAGGTTCAAACCCACCACCATCACAAAAAAAAAAAAAAAAAAA
The DNA here is from genome assembly GCA_007922755.1 of Pedetes capensis. Lineage (NCBI taxonomy): Eukaryota > Metazoa > Chordata > Mammalia > Rodentia > Pedetidae > Pedetes > Pedetes capensis. The sequence goes on from VMDO01001494.1 coordinate 19,633, forward strand.
AAGGAAAAAGAGAATTAACAAAGTGGTAATCTTTTGATGTGGTACCCTTTTAAGTAGGTAGTAGAGTTGACTATCAGGCTGGGATTTACCTCGGTTGGTAGAGCGCTGCTCTGTAGTCTCTGAGGTCCCAAATTCAATTCCCAGAACCTTCCCAGCACCACAGAAATGGGAGAAGGACATAGTAATCCACTCCCAAGGCAATCCCAAAGCAGTCAGCCATTGAAAACCCTATGGGGGTCACTATGATTCTGACATAACTCAACAGCACCTAACAACAGCCTGAGTTAATTATCAGGTTGCTAGTAAAGTTCTACAAAAGCTATTTCTTGAAAAGAAATGTGGGATTTAAAGTAGATTTCACTGATGTCATTAGTTTCTGTGTGTATGTGGCATGTCTGTCTCTTTCTGTGTTGATCTGCTTTTGTAGATCAAGACTTTAATTAATAAACATTGATGAATAATTATGCCAAGACCAAGATAGAAGCCATGGTATGGTATTCTCCAGCAGAGAGGTAATAGGAGTCCTTCCTAACAAGGCAAAATTGTTTAATGTAGCCATACATTTGAGACCATGGTAAGATTCCAGAGGGTCCCAAGGTGGTATTACTAGAGCAGTTTTGCTTAGAGAAAATACTAGAGACTTGAAGAATCTTTTCTAATAAGCACATTTATAAATGTGGCTATAGAAAAGGATCTCTGAATGCCTATCCTGGCCTTGCTTCCCAAAGAGCCTGAAACCAGTAATGAAATCTGTAATGATTTTGTGATAGTCTCTGATGCTAATATACTAATTGAATCATATTATCTAGGGACAGAATTGCAAAGTGGTAAAATACACCACAGGTGGGAACTGACAAATTTCCAAGACTTCCCAGAGTCAACAAAGACAACTGGCAAGACCTAGTTGTCTATAGAGGATATCAGCATTCAAAATAATCATGAAGTGTTTTAGTCTTTCATAAAATGATATTGAAATGTGTGAAAACTTTTTTTAAAAAGTTTCCATGTGCAAAAGAATGTAAATACTATACATGTAAAATTTAGAGAATAGAAACACATACCCATCACCTCTTAGGAAATTATTGTTGTTGTTAAGTGTCGTTGAGTCATAGCGACCCTACGTACAACACACCAAACACTATTTTTACTGCTTCTCTGTTATTCCTAGGGTTTTCAATGACTGATTGTTTTTTGGAAGTGGATTGCCAGGTCCTTCTCCCAAGCCTACAGCACCTGGTGTGCCCAGGTGGTCTCCCATCCAAGTATTAACCAAGCCCCACCCTGCTTAGCTTCCAAGATCTGATAGGATCACATGCCACAGTGGTACTGGCAGGCTTAGGAAATGGAGCATTACCAAATCTTTGAAGCTCCTTGTGCGTACCTCCCCTAGTATTCTCCCCACCATCTTCCTGCCTAGAGGTAACCACTAGTCTTTTTAGGTCTACTGCTACCTAGCTTTCTATTATTATTTTATCACATGTGTATCACTACTGAACGTATAGTACTCTGTGTATTTTTCTATCACTTGTTCTTAACTTTCTTTGTGAGATTGACCCTTACTGTGCTGGGCAAGTGGTTTACCCCTGAGCTGTACTCCCCAGCCTCTTTTTTTTATTTTTTATTTTGAGACAGCGTCTAAGTAGTATAGGCTGCCTCTACCCACAAACTCTCTATCCTCCTTCCTCAGCCTCTCCAGTAGCTGGGATTGTAGATGTGAGCCAAAGCATCTAGCAACAATTAATGTTGTTGTTGTTAGGTGCCGTCGAGTCTTGTCCGACTCTTAGCGACCCTTACAGGGTTTTCAATGGCTGATTGTTTCGGGATTGCCTCAGGAGTGGGTTGCCACGTCTTTCTTCCATTTTTGCGGTGCTGGGAATCGAACTCAGGACCTCAAGAGACTGCAGAGTGGCACTGTACCAACTGAGCTAAATCCCAGCCCACAATTAATGTTAAGTCATATAAATCTGTCAGTGGAAAGACAGCATAAGAAAAAGATAGCATATTCTTTACAAGAGACCAGAAAAATAGACAGTGGAATGATACTAAGGAAAATAGCAAAAGTAAAGGTGCCATAGTTATTTGATATCAGGTAATGTAGACTTTAGGGCAGAAGGCATCAATGAGGAATAAAGAACAAGGAAAATGTAATGATTCTAAAATGATATGTATGAAATGACTCAGAATATATAAAACAAAAATGGACAAAATAATTATATGTTAGTATATATATGTATTATATATTACCATATAATATACATATATATTACATATAATATGTAACACATTATAGTATGTGAAGTATAATATATGATTATATATTATATCATTTATATATCATCATCATTGTGTGTGTGGGTGTGTGGTGGTGGTAAGGATCAAATCTAGGGCCTTGTGCATGCAAGGCAAGCACTCTATATCCCCAGCCAGAAATTGACAAAATTATAAGAAGAATTTGGCAAATCTACAGTCATAGCAAGAGATTTAAATAAACATTTCTCAATAATCATAAACATATAAGTGATTTTAATAGCAATTAGCAAGTTAATAGAAATATACAGAGCCAACAGCCTTCAAATTAGGTAATATATATTCTTTTTAGGCACATATAAAATATTAATAAGAATTAACCATGTACTATGCCACAAAGTAAATCGCAAATTCTATGAAGTTGGTATCATATGGATCACACTTTTTTGTCCACATGGCAATGTAATTACAAATCAGTAACAGAAAGGTAACTTGAAAAATTGTTTTTGGAAAGCTAAAAACACACTTCTAAATAAAAAGAAATTGCAATGGAAATTAGAAAGTATTTTAAAGTGATCAACTTCTAAAATGCTATAGATTAGATAAACCCTAGTTGAGGGGCATTGTATATAATAGCTGGGCAGCACTCTTTAAAACACTGTGTGGTATGTCTGAAGTGGAGGATTGAGGGAAACAGTAGTTAGAAGTAAAACATTAGGGTTAAACACATTTATTAGAAGAGAAAAGGTTAATGAGCTAAGCATTCACTTTACTTAGTCAGGAAAAAAGTAGAGTAAATCCAAAGGAACAGAAAGAAGGAAATAATAAAAGGAAGAGAACTTAGTGCAATAGGAAATAAGGAATTTTAAAACCAAATGTTGGTTCTTTGAAAGCACTAATAAAGTAGACAAACCAGTATAGAATTGATCAAAAAGAAAGAAAATATATAAATAATATGTGGGAAAAAATTATGCTATTATATTTGAAAATTTTGAGCCAGCAGCCGTAGCACTGTGGCATCCAATCCCGTCAGATCTCAGAAGCTAAGCAGGGCCAGGCCTGGTTAGTACTTGAATGGGAGACTGCCTGGCAACACCAGATACTGTAGGCTTGGGAGAAGGACCCAGCACACTCCCAAAAACCAATCCATCATTGAAAACTCTATGAATAGCAGACAAACACTGACAAAGTGTTTCTTGCCTGTTGTACTTAGGGTTGCTGTGAGTCGGATACCGACTCCATGGCACCTAACAACAACAACATTTGAAAATTTAAAATTCAATCTTTTCCCCCCAAAAGACCAAGAATATTTAAGACCATCTCTAAGAAAAGGAGGGCTGGGATTTGGCTCAGTTGGTAGAGTGCTGTGCTGCAGTCTCTGAGGTCCCGAGTTCAATTCCCAGCACCGCAAAAATGGGAGAAGGACCTGGCAATCCACTCCCAAGGCAATCCCGAAACAGCCATTGAAAACACTATGAGGATCGCTATGAGTCAGATACCGACTCGACGGCACCTAACAACAACTAAGAAAAGGAAGAAGAAGGGAAAGGAGGTGGGGAGAAGAGACACTAACCTTATAAGATTATAATAATTTATATTAATAAATTATTATAATAATTTATATAAAATTTATATAAAATTATAATAATTTTTATTTTTTAATTTTTATTCTTTTTGTACTGGGAGCTGAACCCAGCGCCTCGAGCTTGCATGCTTTTGCAAGTGCTATACCGCTGAGCCACACCTGCGGCCCATATTTTTACTTTTTGAGACAGAGTCTTGCTAAATTACACAGACTGCCTCTGGTCTCAAACTTGTGATCTTCCTGCCTCTGCCTCCCCAGGCCCTGGGATTACAGGTGTGTGCCACTGTTCCTGGCTCTTACCTTATGAGATTTTAAGGTTACCATAAAACTGTAGTAACTAAAACTCGAAGTTAGACAAGTCGATCAGTGAAACACAACACAGGTCTTAAAAAGTGATGCAAATATATATGGAAACTTTACATGTGACTAAAATAAGTTATTGGGAGGATGGTCTGTTCATTAAATTGTACTTGGGAAATTGGCCATCCTTATGAATAAAAAAATGAAAATAATCCCCATCTCACAACACTCCAAAGATAAATGCTAGGTGGATTAAAGAACCTGACATGAAAAGAAAAATATGAAAACTTTTAGGAGAAAATATAGGCAGATATCTTTATGAATTCGTGTATGAAAGAATGTATGCACAAGAAAGGAAAAGCACAAGTCATGAAGGAAAAGATTAAGTATTTCAATTTATACTAACCTCCAAAAGACTGGCATCCTGCAAATCAATTAGAAGGATAATAGAGAAACAGGCGAAAGCTAAAAATAGGCAGTTTATAGAAGAGAGAGAATAATTGCAGAGGGAATAAAGAGAAAACATATTCAACTTAATCTGACAAAAAAAAGTGAAAAAGCCACACTAATATATCATTTCCTACTCATTTGTCTGATACTGCTAAGAGTTGGCTATGTGAAGCAATGAGTTTAGAGTGTAAATTTTTACAATTATTTTGGTGAATAATCTGGAAATATCTTAGGGTAATTGAAGGTGGTATGTCCATAACACTGCATTCAACCATAGCCATGGGTATAATTATACTTCCGTGTGTATATATTTTCATATCTAATTTTAAGAAACTTTTTAAAATTTTTTAAATCTTTTTTAAAATTTAATTTGCATAAAGAATGAGTTTCATTATAGAATTTTCATACAATTACTTCATGTACTTTGTACTTGTTCTTTCCTTCTTTACTTCCATGGTGGTTCTTCCCCCACTTTTTTTGTGTGTGGTACTAGGAGTTGAACCCAGGACCTCGCACCTGCATGTTTTGCAAGTGCTGGACCACTGAGCTGCGTCCCCAGCCCATTTTTTAAACTTTTTTTGAGACAGGGTATCTCTAAATTTCACAGACTGCCTCTGGTCTCGAACTTGTGATCCTCCTGCCTCCACCTCCATAGCCACTGGGATTACAGGCGGTGATCCCCCTTTTCATCCCAATAATCCCTTCCTCTCCCCTTGTATTTTCCAATCTTAGATACCTACAGTTGTGTGTGTATGTTTTTTCCTTAAAGATCTAGTGTCCACATATGCGTGAAAACATGCAGTATTTCCCTTTCTAAGTCTGGGTTATTTCACATAAAATGATCTCCAGTTCCATCCATTTTCCTGCAAATGACATAATTTCATTCTTTATGGCTGAATAATATTCTGTTGAGTATATATACCATATTTTTTAACCCATTCATCTATTGAAGGACATCTGGACTGATTCCATATCCTTGCACTTGTGAACAGTGCTGCAGTGAACATGAAAGTGCAGGTGTTTTTGTGGTATAATGACTTAGATTCTTTTGAATATATACCCAGGAGTGGTATTGCTGGATCATATGGTAGTTATGTGTTTCAGTTTTCTGAGTAATATCCATACTGATTTCCATAATGGCTACACCAGTTTATGGTCCTGCCAGCAGTTTAAAAATGTTTCTCTCCACCCCTCCATCCTTGCCAGCATTTGTCATCGTTTGTTATGCTGGTGCTAGCCATTCTGACTGGGGTGAGAAGGAATCTCAGTGTAGTTTTTACCTTGCATTTCCCTGATGACTAAGAATGTTGAACAAATTTACATATGATTGTTGGTCATTTTTATTTCTTCTTTTAATAAATGTTCACATCCATTGCCCATTTATTGGTTAGATTGTTATTTTTGGTGTTTAATTTTTTGAGTTCTTTATATATCCTAGATATTGATCCTCTTATCAAATGTGTAGTTGGCAAAGATTTTCTTATTTTTAAGAAACTCTTACCCAGGAAGACAAGAAGATACTTTTGTTTGTAATGGCAAAGAAAACAGTGGTAACAGTCTTAATGTCCCTCAGCAGAAGCCTAGATATATACATTTTGGAATATTCATACATTAATACCTTGTTGTTATTAGGTGCCATGGAGTTGGTGTCCTACCCATAGCAACCTATGTACAACAGTATTGTTAGTGCTTCTCTGCTATTCATAGGGTTTTCAATGGCTGATTCTTTTTTGGGAGTGGGTTGCCGAGTCCTTCCAAGCCTACAGCACCTGGTGTTCCTAGGTGGTCTCCCATCTAAGTACTGACCAGGCCCGACCCTGCTTAGCTTCCAAGATCTGTTGGGATTGGATACTACTGTGGTACGGCTAAAATATTTTATATACTTTAAACAAGTGACCAGATTTACCTGTCTATCAAATATTCCTTCATCCTGTTTTATTGTCTGCTGTAGATGTTAATATTCACCAATACCGTTTTTTCTCCTGGACACATCTCCAGTTTGTGCAATATGATTGCATTCCCTGCCCTACCTAACCCCTTTGAGGTTAGATATGCCATGTGACTTGCCTTGGCCAATAAAATGTGAACAAAGTGACCAGTGTTTGTGTGTGTTGGGAAGAATATTTTAAGAGACAATGCCCAGCTCACTTTTCCCACTGCTGCTGTTATTGAGGAAACATGTCAGTCAATATGAAGTCTCTGTCACTGGGATTCCTGAGTGATACAGTGAGCAGAGCCCCTGGCTGGTTGAATACCAAATGTGAGTGGAAGATAACTGTGTGCTGCATTAAGCCACGGAGGAGCTGGGGGGCAGGCTGCTGTTCCAGCATGGCCTACCTAGAGTATCGTGTGATGTCTCAACTCAATTTAGTGTGCATCTTGTGCCACTTCCTGAAGTCCTCACTTCTCAAGTACAGAAGACTGCCTCTTTTCCAGGTGGTAGAGTTACTAGGACTTACCCTATAGTCTTTTACCTCTCTTTTGTTCCAGAATCATAGGGAGCTTCACTCTGAGCCTCTTCTCTGCCAGGAAACTGTCCTTACAGGTAGTTTTACCAGTGTTTTGCTTGCTGCTTTGGAGCTAAGTTTCATAGCCAAGGGATTCATCACCAGAACACCCATCCTCTCTCCCCCTTCTCCCCTCCCTTCCTTCCTTATCTGTGGGTGGCTTTCCTCCTCTGCACAGAGCCAAGCAATTAGTGAAGGATGTGAGGTGAAGGCTTAAGAATAGGCTTATCTAACTTTGGAAAATAAATGTGTTGCTTAGAAGATACATGTAATATTATTTACTCCATGTCATTATAAAGTTAGAAATATTTTGGCAGAAAATATACTGAAAAATATATCAGGTTAACATTGTAGATTTTGGCTCAATAACTTAAATATATAAAGAAAGTTGTAGATTTTGGTTGAGTAGCGTAAATGCACAATAAAGGTCCCAAAGACTTAAAATGCCCTTATCTTTTATCATTCTCTTCTCAGTGTTTAGAGAATCTCCATCACTTTGAGCAGCCATCATTTTGCAGAAGCTCTTGACTTTTATAAATGAGCAAGTAGATATGGACTTGAAATATAGAAAGACTCAGAATCAAAACACAGCTGTTTTTTCAAGATACAGTCGTTCATGAACAAAGGAAAGAGCATATGTGTTGCAGTGCACAGAATAGTAAACAAACAAAAAAAGGAAATGAATTGTGGCTGAGGCCAACTGTGTATTATGAAAAGGGAATGGAAAATGTCCTGGATCACTTTCCTGTGTTATTAATTCTGAAATTCTGAAGTTATATATATGGAGTGGAAAATTTATAACTATATATATCTCCAGTATATATCCAATTAGTCTCAATCACTGGGGCAGGCAAAAAGCTCGGTGGTAGAGTGCCTGCTTAGCATGTGCAAGGTCCTAGATTTGATCCCAAGCATCACTCACACACACACATACACACACTCTTAAATGCTTTGTCTCATGGTAATAATATTCTTCAATGCATTTATACATTTTCTACATTGTATAGATTATGTTTCTTTGTAATAAAATGCTTCAGGATTAATTGCTACGTATGGTTTGGTTTGTTCCAAGGTTGGGTTCAACATATCTTTTTAAAAATTATTGAGCATGGAAAATTCAAGATAATCAAGATGTTCTGTTTTCCCTTTTATTATTGATTTGAAGTAGTAATTAATGAATTTTGTTCTGAGCATGCTATTGGGATATATTTGGCTTCTCTTATCCTGATGCCCGATCTTGTGTTTGAATTCACAGTTCCCATGGAGAATGTTGCAACCATTGCTGGTTGTGCCAGCGTGATTGAAGGAGTCAGTCGAAGCCGAAATGCCTTGCTGAATGGGGACACTAAGAATTATGATTGGGATTCTGGCTACACATGTCACCAGCTAGGAAGTGGTGCCATTGTGGTTCAACTGGCACAACCGTATATGATCGGGTCAATACGGTAAGAAGATTTCTTTCCATTTATTAGTTTATAAATGGAAAATATGTGTGCAAATTGTATTTTGGTAAAACAATGACCTCAATAATTTCAGTGGAGAAGCGACTATTCTTTAAATATTGAGAAGGAGGTAAGAGTGGGGGTGGTAGTGAAACACTAGGTGCTCATTTGGATTTTCTGGTGGGGAGAGGCACCAAAATTCAACTTGTAGGGGGACCTGACAAGAGGACTCTCTAGGAATGGCTTACCTCACTCTCAGGTCTCAGCTTGTCTTGTTTAGTATGAACCAATCAGATTTGAATGTGAAACATGGTTCTAGAAAATCTTAGTGACCTTTGTATCTGAGTTTTTATTATTATTATTCTGTTTTGTTTTAAGAAAGGAACTTTTAACTTGGCTTGGTTTATAGGATTGTATAATTTTTAAATGTGAGACTGGTGACATCCCTCAGAGTTTGTGAGAGCCACCTGCATCTCAGACAGGCTGCTCTGCTCCGCTTCACTTCTCTGAGTTCTAAGGGGGCCTCTGAAGGACTCACGTAAAGAGTGTCTGCCTATCTGTCTTAGTCTGCCTGGGGTAGTGGTGTTGGCATGACATGACTGCCTTTCCCATCATGCTCTACCACATTTGCTTTGTTCTTTCCTGTTCTCATCTTGAAGATAGTCTATGTAAAAAGAGAACTAACACAAAAAATCAGACAGTAGGGGTCTAATAGGCACAGGTTTATTGATGTTCAGGCTAATAACCACGGAGATTAATGCTGCTTACTGGTTCCCCAGGCACCCTGAGGTGTTGAGGCTGGATTTCTTGGTGAATTCAAACTGTTAGATTTTTTCATTTAAGTTGTCAACCTGTTTTCATCAAAAGCCACATCACAGGCTGAGCGCCATCGGCAACACATCAGAGATAGAGAAACCTGGAGTTCAGGCTGCAGGCCAGATGAACTCACTTCATGCTTAGGAATGGGGAAAACCAGCAACAACCAGTCCCGACAAGCTACCAGTACAAATACACTTCTTTGTCAATCCATAAGCAGTACCCTTCATTCGTTTTTCTCAGCTGCATGCGTTAACCAATGTGCTCATCAGCCATCTATTTAATAAGCAATTTATTCTAGAATTTTTGTCATAGATGAAGTGAAATGTGTCTGTATATTCCCATTATAATCTGTCTTTCTTCACTTTAGAAATCTGGAAAACAGTTGTCCTTCTTTTGTCTTCTGGCACTCCTTATAGTCCCTACAATTTCTTGAAGATTACCAATCATGTCTCTGAGATTACATCTGCAATTTCTTTCAGCAGTCTTCAGGTGTAACTCATCTGAGCCAGGAGACTTGAAATCATTTAAATTGACTAGATTCTCTCTCTCTCTCTCTCTCTCTCTCTCTCTCTCTCTCTCTCTCTCTTTTACTTCACCTATTTGGGACTTCAATTTTCTCTTTATTATGTTTGTTCTGCCATTTCTAATTTGAACACCAGTCTTCTTGCCAATGAAGATTGAAGCCAACAGGCAGCTTAGCTGCTCTACACATTCTTTTAATGTTCTCTGAATTCCATTCGCTTACCTGGTACCCCAATTTCCTCTCTGCCACTGCCTCCATCTAACAGTGTTCCATGCACATCTCAGACCAAGACAGCTAAAATGGAACTCCATTATGTTTCCCTTCCCACTCACCTCACCTCATCTCACCTCACCTCACCTCATGATTCTCTATCTCCTTCAGTGGCCCTACCCATCTATCTATCCATTGCCTGAGTCCAAAACATGAGATCCTGCCTATGTTCCCTCCTCTCCTTTCCCTCTCCTGAACTACCCTGAAGTCAGCCCTGAAATTCTGGCAGTGCTGCCTCCTAAACACCACACAAACCCATCCCCTCACCTTCATCCCATGGCCATTACCCTATTTGGACCCTTATAGTTTCACTTCTCTACCTGATCTTCAGACTTAGATCTGACCCTCTCTTCTGCATCACACCTATCCTTCACCCCATCACCTCAAAACCAATATATGACAACACTCCTCCCTAAGAGAAGTAATGGCTACTGTTTTCTTTCATGAGAAAATTCATACTAAAGCATTTAACAACTGACTTAACTTCTGTCTACAGAGCCTTGTCTCTTGTATCTTCACAAGGCCACCCAACCCTCCATGTGCTGTGTCTCAGCCTATCCTTGGGTCCTGCCCTTTCTTACCCCCATGCCTTCAAATCTTTGATAATGCTGTTCTCATTGCTTGCACCTCTTACTACTTTCTCATTACGCCATTTTTACCTCCCTCTTTCTTGTTCTGCCTTCCAGACTGCCCACTTTGGGAATGCCTCTGTAGCTTTCCATCATCTCTAGGGCTTATGGAGAAATTCTTCTCAACCACTCCTACATTATGTATCTGACTCCTGCCACATTATAATTGATGACTTGCTGACTCCTCCCAGCCTTACCAATATATAAACCCTGTGGCAACTCAGAATAACCTTCTATTGACAGATAGGGAATTATAGCAGGTATAGTAGGAAATCTACAATTTTAGATTCAGCAAGGACCTCATGAGGTCATTGCCAGGGTGACAACTCAAATAGAAACAACCACACTCCTCACTGGGACACAGCCACCATGACCTGTAACTTTGCCAAAGACTTAGATATTGAGTACAACTTCAGAAAAGCGTGTCATTGGGGCTTCAGGCAAGAAAGGATGGAACCACTTGGTTTTCTTTAAATGGGGAATGAAAATGGTTTCCCCAAACAATTTTTCTTTTCCTGACTCAGAGGGGAGATGATGAGTAGGCATGCAACCAAATGCAGAACTGTATATCACAGCACAGTTTGAAGCCTACAGCTTCCCTAACCCCAGCCATTGTTTTTCAGTGAGAAAATCCATGCAACTGAAGCTCTGTATAACTAGCTGAGCGTTCAGAGAGACACGTCTCAGTGAAACTAACATTATGTTGTCAGGAACTGCATTTGCCTCTTCTGTGACATTATTAAAAGGATAGGGAGAGAGATTTCCTAGCCACCAATGCCTGTGAATAATGCTGGATATCTTGGCAGGCTGCTGTTAGCAGCAGCTGATGGGCCCAGATAGGCATTTATTGATACAAAACCAGATCAGTGGCACCTCTTCATGAGTATGGGTAATTGACCAGTGACAGGTTGATTAGTCAGTGACATTTGACCCACGGCTTCTATTGCTTGTGATAACTGATTTGCTTTCCTAGTCACTATATCTGCAGAAAGCCAGCAATTCGGAATCAACACCTGCAGGGAGAGCATTACGGAGCTGAGACTCACACTTTCCCTAGCTAGATGGGCACAGAGCCAGAAATCTGGAAACTCTCTCCTACCCTGTCTGAGGTGGCTGTGATCTCATGGTACTTGCGCCTTGAAAATTTAGGTTTCTTTGAAGTTGGTGACTTACAGTCCTTTGCCCATGAAGGTCTCAAGCATGAATTATCTTAATTATTGCATTTTTTATCCCTAAGAGACCACATAATTGTTTTAGGGACATGATTACTTTTGTTTGGCTGTTTTCATCCACAGAAATCATTTCTTCTTTGCCTGAGACTTTGCCCTATGGCTGGGTAGGCAAGCAGAGCCATTCCTGGAAGAAGGTGCTTGGGCCTAACCATAGTCAGCAGAAGCCAGTCCTTTTTGTGTGTCTGGTCCTAATGTCCCGTGATCCTGAAGAGGGTATATTGAAACAAGATCTCTGGCCATCTCTCTATTTCTTCATTTTCTTTCATTCATTCAACAAACATTTACTAAGCCTTTTTCTCCATTCCAGGCACTATTGGAGACACTGGGGAATACAGCATTGAATAAACAAAATAAACATTGGTGTTCTCATGGAACAGACATTCTAGTGGCGGTGGGGGAACATAACAGTAAACAAACACTATTTATAATATGTCAGATGCCTTGGAAGTGCTGTGGGGAAATCAGGAGGCAGGAGAAGGCAGAGTGGTAGAGACAGTGCAGCTTTTGGTTGGGTGGTCAGGGAAGGTTCCCTGAGAAGGGTGGCATTTGAGCAGAGCTGAAGGGTGGGAAGAGCAGGCTCCCTGGGGATCCAGGATAAGCACCACAGACAGTGCTGAAGCCCTAGGGTGGGTGAATTTGGCCTATTGCAGGAAGAGAGGGAGGAAGAGGCCCAACCCTGGAGGAGTTAGGTCACAGCCTGGAGATGTTTTGTTGTTGTCTCTGTACTTAACACAACTTCCGAACACACATACCCATCCCACCTCCTTCCAGTGCTTCGTCAGCATCATTAGAGGAGCTAGGGGCAGGCATGAAAAGCCCACTTGTCTGTAGACGGCACATTCTCTGCTCCAGGCCTACGTTGCTCCAGCCAGCTCCCTAGAAAAGCAAGAGCAGGAAAAATCATGGTTTTTACCACTTTACAGGAAATTCTCTTTTGAATCTTTCCCAAGATAGTGTTACTGGGAAGTAAAGAAGTTTATCCTTTGTTGCTAGGTTTATAGATGCAGCAAAACTTACTCATTTTATTTTAGAGAAATAGAAATTACCTACAGTGTGCCTTAAAAGTGGATAATTGAGTAGTAATTATATCATTTCCATGCTATTCTAAAAGCATTAAAATTTAAATAACAGGAACTCTTCAGAGGCCTGACCATATAAAAAGACCAGGCTAGACTCATAATAACTAACCAAATCTACCTAATGTCTTAGTTTATAGTCCCTCTGTCGTTTTAGTTTAAGACTTATTATCTTTCTACTTGCTAATCATGATATTCCTTTATGTATTTTCATGCTGGGATGAAAAATCAAATATGCTCTGTAGAAAGTACACCTATCACCCAGTCTTTTTAAGCTAGTAAATGACAGCATTTTGTTGAAAGCCTAATTATAAGATAGTCAATTAAATTAACAATTTTTATGTTAGCTTGAGAATAATGGTTTTGTAATTGATATGTGCAACAGTGTAATTAAAATACCCATGATGCTTTAAGTAACAAACCTAATTGTAAGTAAATGGGCTGTCCAAAGATGAGACAGTGCCAGTGGATGCAACTAAATAAACCCAGTCTCTCTTGGTGTTATGAAGGTTAAGGAGTTAATGATATAAAAATATTAAGATTTCCTTAGTTGGAATATATGTAAATGCAATATAAATGCAATATGTTGGGACAAAATGGGTCTAGCCCAAAGGATATTCTTGATGGATATTCATAATCTCTTTATTTTGTTGGGATGAAGCGTTTTTTGTTTTGCAGTAAGAAAAAAATAATTTTACCATTTATATAAGATAATCCAGCATAAATGTTTGAACCATAAATCAGTTTGTATCTTGTACTTATTAAAAATAGATGAAAAAGAATAGCAGGTTGATCCTTTTTAAAAAAAATTGCATATGCCACCATGGTGCTTATTCATCCGGGCCTATTTTTCTTGCTGCGTGAACTGTCAACTGCCCTTTCACTATTGTGTGGCTACAGCCAACCGAAGATTACCTATTCACTTTGTAAATTACTAAGATTCCTTTTTCACTGCTGGTTTTTCTTGTTCCTACTGCTTACCACCCTGCCAAACTATTGCTCATCCGATTCCCTCCCAAAGGATAGAGACAGAAAAGAAAAAGGAGAGGAATCTCAGACCATTCCATTTTGTTTCCTACTTAATAGCTCTAAATGAAGGCTTCGTCAATAGGGGTGGGAAGAGGAATTGAGGTTAATGGCTCAAATAATGGTTGATAATTATTTGAGTATTTTCTACATCTGTACTGCCCTCCGTCTCTGGTGGGACCACAGATAATCTCAAATTGGAAATAGTGATTTTTTAATATTGTGATGGACTCGGATCTGCAGCAGATCCTAAGCGTCTGGTACGGTACTGTGTGCTGTGAGTACTCAATAAACATTCATTGACTGAACTGACAACCCCATGTGTTAGTGCAACTAAAGAGAGTTCTATCTATCAACTAAATTGGACATCATATTTGCTCAGTGTGTCTGATCTAAGTGTATGTGAGGAAACTGCTAAAGATCTGGCATCCCAGCAAATGACTGACATGAAGCTTTGGAGTTAGGTGCCAACATCAGCGCAGGTGAGGACGCTTTCTACCCTCATTCCCTTCTGCTTCCATTTCATTCCATCTGAGTGCTGCCCAGGCAGGCAGCACATCTATTTACATCAAGACAGCCTTCTTTGCAACCTAGAGAGCTAGAAATTTCCTTTTTATAGTCTGGAGAATACAACAAACATCTGAATATATGACTCTTCTGGCTTGGATTAAGATTGCCTATAATTCTAGTTGAAATTACAAAGATATTTTACAAAATTTGCTTCCCATCAGTCATGCTAACATTGTCTGTCACAGCCCTGAACTGAGGAATTCTCCCTTGTCTTGCAGATCCAGGATTTATTTTCTGAGTGTTGTTTCTCCCTGAGCTGATCTGCACACACTAAAGTCTTCAGGGCTCTTGTTTCTAGAAAAATCCTAGAATAAAGAATAGAACATGTGGTTCCCAGGAGATGCTAGAGTCTGAACTGTGTGTGTGCTGAAGGGGCCAGAACTCCTGGAATCCAGAAACAGGTAGTAAGAATTTGGGTCCGTGGGAAATAGGCCTCAGCTAGTTTCATCCTAGAGAAATTGCAAGACCAGAAAGTATTGCTATGGCAACTAAGTTGTGTGTGAAAAATACAGGAGGGATGCTAGAATTCAGATGCTCTTTGGAAAAGCAGGAAAGGTTAAATGCCCCCCAAAAATGTGTTTGTGTGTATGATTTACTTCACATGTCAATCATTTATCTCTCTTGAGTGATTGGGGAATTTGACAACTAGTCATCATAAAATATAGCTGGATACGTGAAAAGAAAAATCCTTTCAGTTTTCAAAGATTAACCCATCAAGAAGACATTTTTTACAGAGAATTCAACCCCTTATGACCCGATATTTCACACATAAACCTATGTTTAGTAATTATCCAGGAATTGTTATTTAAGATCCCTCTAAAACACTCTCTTCACAATCATTTTAAAAGCCAGAACCATTCATTCACCTTAGAGGACCAAATAAATGCAACACATCAGGCTTGGGTTCCAAGAAAACAAACCCCTTCTGTGGTCTTTCTTTGGCAGACATTGTACACACTGCTTCCCCAGGACAAGCCTCACAGGGTCCCAGAAGTGTGTCTCCTTTCATGAGAACTGACAGAAGCATAGAATTTACAGCAAATTGACTGAAATTTCTACAAATTTAATAGATCAAATTGCTTTAATATATCTTTTGAGCATTGAATGAATAAAACTATTCTGAAAGCTGATGAAGGGTCGCAGCTGCCTAAAATTAATCCTCAAATTGATCCAAAGCTGTAATCTGCCTTTGAAAATCTTCATCTTCTCCACGTACCCATAAGTCAGAGGCTTTCTCCCCAGGAGCCCAAATCAGTCACCTTATTACGATACTTTTGGTGTTATCTTAAGTAGTTCCTGATGTCAGTGCATATCTGTGTCTGCCTTTTGTTGTTTGTTTGTTTGTTTAAGTTTAGGCCTTTGTAAACTAGTAACCACAGAGACCCTTAACCAAAGCATCCTCATATATCTAGTTAAGAAATAAACAGCAGGGCGTGGTGCATACATCTGTAATCCCAGCAGTTGTCAAGCTGAAGCAGGAGGATTGATATTAGTTCAAGACCACCTTGGTCTACTTAATTCCAAGCCATCCTGGGCTGCACAGTGAGACCTTGTCTCAAAAACAAAAAAAAAAAAAAAAATAAGCAGAAACATCAAGACCAAGACCAAGTCTTCTATGTCCTCTTCCGGCTTCGACCTTCTCTCCATCTCCATTCCTAGTGTAACAATTGTGAGGACAGGTTGGCTGGTGGCCCTCAAGGACTCCTTTCAACAATTCTCAGGACACTCAGGGGCTTAACTCTTGCTGAGGAATCATTTCTTTTCTGCTGCAAAGCCTTTTTTAATGATGTATTAGATTCAACATAAGAGCTATTGGTTACATAGATAAATGCAGAGTATGCTTTTATTTTTCCCTGGATTCTCCTTCCTTGTTGTCCTTAAGACCTAATAGTAAGGATCCACTTTCTTTCTTCTGAAGCTGTGTCCCTCAATGATGATGATGTTACCAGTCTTGTGGCATGATTCTGGTTCTGTCACAGAACCAGTGAGAATAGTTTAGGTTTTCCATGCAGTTTAATGATTAAAAATGGCTAATGGTTCATTTGGTTGGCATGTCTTCCAGTAGTTCTCAAGAGTTAGCCTCCCTTACTGTCTTTATTTAGAAGAGGAAACCAAAGTAATGTTTAGGTTCTTTCTCTTTCTCTCCTCTGTGAGTTTAGTGAGGCAACCGGTACTAAAACTCTAGCTGTGAAGATTCCATTTTGTAGCACTGTCTTACACAGCCTCCTGTGGCCCTAAAAAGAAAATGAGAGAAGGCATCATATCCTCTGGTTCAGCCCACTTTTATTTCCTAAGGACACAAATTAGAGACTCTGGTTCAGTGTTATGACTAAGCTTTTTTTTTTTTTTTTTTTTTTTGGCCTTTGAGACAGAGTCTGACTATTTAGTCCATGCTGGCCTGGAACTCACTCTATTGCTTAGGCTGGACTCAAACTTGTAATCCTCCTGCCTCAGTCTCCTGAGTGCTGGAAGTATAGACATGTACCACCATGCCCAGCTACAACTAAGGCTTGATCAACATTTATTTTTTATTTCTAGCATTCATTTGCTTCAAAGGATTTTGTATTTGCATTGCATTTGGTGACAAATAACAGAAAATCTTACTGAGAAAAACTTCGAATATTTCTTTTAAGTTTTATTTTTGTTTATTTTGCTTTTGTTTGTTTTGTTCTTATATAAGGAAAACCCTGTAGGGGTGTGGTTCCACAATTCATTGAGTTATGCAGTTTTCTTGGTCTTTTCCACCTGTATTTTAACCCCAGAGAAACAAGACAACTGCTTTGGCATGAGTTACCCTTTCTGTGTGTAGGCAGGAAGAAGAAGGGCAGAAGCATAAAAGGATCAAAAACCTGATCAGCCAAGTCTGTTCTCTTTCCTAAGGAAAAGCCAAAGGTTTATTCAAAGCCTTTCCCAGCCAACTTCCACTTAAATAGTTATTAGGTGGCACTATGTCATATGGTCATCCCTAGCAAGGGTGGCTAAGAAATTGAGGACAGTGGTAGTTAGCAGCTTTGCCACAGAACCCTACCTTGTGCTCTGTGTGTCACATCTGCTTTGGAATTTTTACACATCTCCATATTTCATACATTCTGATTTTTTAAAAACAGCTTTATTGAGATGCAAGTTATTTGCTATACAGATCACCCATTTAACATACATAATTCAGTGGAGGCTCTTTTCCCATTTATTTTTCAGAAAAGAAAATTTTTTTTTTGGTACAAGGAGTTGAACCCAGGGCCTCGAGCATGCTAAACAAGTGCTCTACCACTAAACTACACTCCAGCCTTCTGTTTATTTTTATTTATCTCCTTATTTATTTATTTATTTATTTATTTATTTAGGGAAGAGATTTGAGGCAGGGTCTTGTTATGTAACCCAATCTGGCTGGAACTCACTGTGTAGCCCAGGCTGGCCTCAAACTTGTAATCTTCCTGCCTCAGCCTCCCAAGTGCTGTGATTACAGGTATGCACCATGACATGTGGTTCCATTTATTTTTAAAAGCTATCCTTAAACTGGGAGCTGTAATACAAGCCTGTAATCATGGCAACTTGGAAGACTGAGGCAGGAGGATCATGAGTTTAATGTCATAGCGGCCTGTGCAAATTAGTGAGACCCAGTTTAAAAATAAGAAAAGGGGTTGGAGATGCGACTCAGTGGTAGAGTATTTGCCTAACATCCACAAGTCTCTAGGTTCTATGCCCTGTCATAGTTTCAGTATAAAATACCCTCCCAAAGTCATGTACTTTAGAATCCCCCGCTAGTGGCACTGTCCTGGGAGGTCATAGAACTTCAGCTTTGCAGAAGCAGTTCCTAGGGGCAGGCCTTTGGAGGTTTTTTTTTTATGTGGACCTATGATTCCAGAAAGCTATCTACTGTCCTGTCGTATGAGGTCATCTGCCATGGCCCAGCCACCTGCTAGATGCCTGCCCCACCTCCTGCCATTATAGACTGATCATCTAACTATGAGTTTCCAATAAACCTTTTCCTCCATAGGTTTGTTTGGGTTGGTTTTTCTGCTATAGCAATGACAGCTGACTAATATAGAAAACTGATACCAGAGAGTAAGGTTGTTGCTGTGCAGAAACCTGGGGTTCTTAGGCCTTTGGAGTTTGTTTGCCAGAGGAATTTGGAAGAATTTGGAGATGCAGGTGAGAGAAGCTCCATAGGGCTTGAGGAGCGGTTCTGGTGAGAATAAGGAAGACCAGAATGCCAGTACCAATTAAAATGCAGATGGATCATTGGGTTTTAGAGAAAACAGACTCTATTGGACATTGGACTAGAGAAGATCATGTTATATTCCAGCAAAGAGATTGTGTGTGTTCTGCTCATGTCCTAAAGATTTGAGTGAGGCTGAATTTGAAAGTAATGGACTAGTTAACTTGGTGGAAAAATATATCATGAGGACAGTAGGATATAGGCAGCGTGGCATGGGTGTTGCTTGCTGCTTTTAGCCAGATTCAAGAGGAAAATATGGAGCAGAAGGCACAGAAAAAAGATCTGAAAAATGTACAGTTTTAAGAGGCAAAAAGCCACAGCTGTGAGGACTTTTTAAAAGTTACTGCAGATAGGATCAGTTAAGGCAAGGGGATAAGCCAAAGTAAAGAAAAGCCATGCACTGTATGCTGGGACAATAAGGATGGCTTGAAGGCACAGAAAGAGTAGCACGAACTTCTCCCATCCAAGGACCCAGAGCATGAAACTGAAAATTTATTTGAAAGTAGAATGTCTGAAAAGTTGTCTCCCAGATACAGTCCTGAGAGGATGCCACCCAGGGAGATGATTTCTCAGCTTGAGCATTCAGAGGCTGCCACAGCCATGGTCTAAAAAGACCCAGCTACCTTGCAAGCTAGCAGCAGCCTTTGGTGACATCCACATGGTGCTGATTTTGCAGACATGAAGAATGCAAGAATTAAGGCCTTAACTTAACTTAAGGCTGCCAACAAGGATTCAGAAGATAGTCTTTGAACCAGCAGTGTGTACCAGGGTTGAATACCCTGAGGAGAGACCTTGAAGGGATGATGCATGAAGCTTTGCAGGCAGAGCCTAAGCACCAGTGGAGACCCCAAGGTGTTGGAGATGCCAGCAGGGTGACATGTCTGCTGAGGATAGATACTAGCAAAAAGTAGAGCCAGCTCCAGGTGGCTGTTGATGCTGCATATGGCAGGGCCACAGGGAGGGAGCCGCTCAAGCCTGTTCAAGATCAGAAGATGTCAGATGCCAGATGATATGTATGCCAGATGATATGTATGCCAGATGCCACACTTGAACTGACAGATTTTGTTTTTCCAGAGGAATATCAGTCTTGCTATGGCCTGATCTTTCCTTTCTGTGCCCCCTCCTGCCTTTTGGAATGGGAATATTGTACGTTGGAAGTATGTAACCTGATGTTCGGCTTTGGAGGGGCCCATAACTAAGTTTGCCTTGAGTCTTATTGGAGACTTGCACTTGGACTTTTAAACATGATTGAGACTGTTAAGACTGTGGAGACTCTTAAATTTGGACTGAGTGCATTTGGTATTATGGGATGGCCAGGAAAGAGTGTCATGGTTTGAATATAAAATGTCCCCTAAAAGTCATGTGGGGCTGGGGTTTGGCTCAGTTAGTAGAGTGCCACTCTGCTGTCTTTGAGGCTCTGGGTTCAATCCTCAGCACTGCAAAAATGGGAGAAGGACCTCAGAGCCCACTCCCAAAATAGTCCAAGAACAATCAACCATTAAAAACAAAACAAAACAAAACCTATGAGGGTTGCTATGAGTCAGACTCAACTCTACAGCACCTAACACCACCACCAAAGGTCAAGTACTTTGACATTGGGTCCCCAGCTGCTGGTGCTGTACTGGGAGGTAATGATACTTCAGGAGGCAGAACTAAGCTTTGCAGAAGTGGTCCCTGGGGGTAGGCCTTTGGAGGTTTTTGACCTGCAGCCACATTTCCAGGAAGCTCTCTGTTTCCTGCCCTGCAATCCCATGAAGTTGTCTGCCACGAGCCCGGCCACCTGTCTAGATGCCTCCTCTGCCTGCTGCCATTGTAGACTGATCCTCTGTTAGCTTCCAACAAACCCTTTCCTTCATCAGTTTGTTTTAGTTGGTTTTTCTGCTACACTGATGACAGCTGACTAATATACGCCCCATACTACAGCGGGAGAGCTATCCTTTGAGCTCACAGATCCTGGATGTATCTAAAACAGTACTATAGTAACTGTGCTTCATATTATTCTCAGCTTCAAAAATGTTCTGTAAATAAAAAAAACTGCTTACTGCACAATTCTGATCCAAAATGAGACATTACTGATTATATATGTTTGATCTCTTATTCATGAAATTTACTTCTTGAGAAAAAATATAAGTTTCTGTTACAAATATTTAACCTGGTTTCCTGTAACCTGTATTTTGCCAGCACAGTGATACATATGTACATAATGAAATTTGGGAGGCAGGCAGAATCCCAAGTACCTTTGAGTGATCAAAGAAGGAGCAAGGGTTTAGGGAGCAGGTAGCTTCATGGTAGAGCACTTGGCTAGTATGTGCAAGACCCTGAGTTCCATTCCCAGCATCACAATGGGGAGGAAAAAGGGGGAAGAATAAATTTTATTTAGTATGGGTTTACTATGAAGTATGTTTTATCATACCTGATTTTTTAATTGACAGTCTATATGGAATCTATTCACCAGACGTATTTGATTAACCAAAGCAGCTGTTTACCTAACCAGGTTATAGGGAACTGACTATTCTTGTGTCTACAGAAAATTCCCGTGTCTGAACCTTCATTGCATATCCATGTTATCTTGTGGTAGCAGATTAAGTATATCAAAAGACCTTTTAGGAATAACATTTTGAGTGTTTAAATCTGAGGTTTATAAAGTCATGTCCACCTGCTCTGGAATGAAATGATACATAAACTTTCAAAGATGATTTGGGTACTGTCATACTGGCCCCAGTCTGCTCCTCCTCTGACTTCTTAGATGATGTGGTACTGGTAGGGGGTTGTAGAATTAACGTGAATATTTTTGGCTTTGGGGACCTTTGAAACAAGTACAGTCAGTGAGAGGGTTATGAGAGCAATGCCACAATTTTAAAATCTTGGAGGAAGAAATTCAGATACCATCTGGGTTTCCTCCCACCATGTCTTTGTGCCTTCCCTTACATCTGTCTTCACTCCCACCTAAAGTGATGGTCATGGTCAGGATGTTTAGATCTTTTGCAAGGGAGATTCTGGTCAAACTGGAAATTTGCAAGACTCTGAAAGTGGGCCACAGTTCAGTGGAATCTCTTCTTGGGTCTCTTGTCTCCTCCTGGGCTCTAAGTGGCCTGGGCCAGGCCACTTCTGCTTAGAAGGAGGTTCTGCCTTCCCCTTCCATTCCTCCCTTTCTCCCATCACTCCTTTCTCTTCTGCTCTCTTCTGTCCCCATAACAAAGTGGTAAGCAGACCTACCATCCTCTCACCTTGGAAACTCTTCTTCTTTTTTAGAGCAACAAAGGTAAGGCTCAGCCCAGGCACAACTCAGTGCTAGGCAGTGCGACCAGTGTCTCTCCCATAGTCACCCCCTTTCTCAGGTACTAGAATGTGTTTTGAGTTGATTCTTCCCTAAATTTTAGTGGTAAGATCCGATAATAAGTTTTAGGTGTTGAAGAAAGAATGGAGCAGGCTTCAACCTGGCTTGCTTTGGTTTGAAATTTTAGTCATAACCACCTTAGGAATAGGGATTGCTCCTGGTTTATGCCTTTCGCCTTCGGGTTTTGAGCCAAAAATTCTATTAGCAATAAACTATCTCTTTGCTTGTCATTTGCTAGAACTTACCTTGGCATATACTTAGCTAGGAATCCTGTGGGTAGGGATTGCTGGAGTTTAGGATGATAGATCTTGTTCCTAAGTCCCTTAGGCATATACCATTCAGTTGTTCCCTGAAGTCCCATGCAAACCCTTGCCAGTTATTTTCCTGATATCTCACCTTCTGTGTTCATTTCTTCTGTGAGGTTAAAAAATAAAAAATAAAGCACACATAACCAAGTACTGTCTTTATTAGAAACTCCATAGTAATACCATTAGAAATAGATAAAGCATTATCTGTAGAGTTGGTGGTAATTAGATAAATGATATCTATTGATAATAGCCTTCCTAGTAAAATAGGAAAATGGCATTGTCATGTTTTTTTCTTCACTACAGTGAGATTTTAGCTGTCCATGTTAGACTGAGAGGCAAGTAGAGAATTCATAGATATTAACTGGATCTAGTTGTAAAGAACATGTTAAACAGTCATCCATTTAAAATTGGTTTTATTAAAGATTGTAAATGAGTAGTTCTGTTAAGACACCAAATACTATATGGTTTTTATTATTTTGTGGTCAGAGACTGCCATGGCCAGCTATCCTGTAAAACACTTTTTATAATCACAATAAGCAGATCTGTAGAGATGGCAAAAGGATAGATCTATACAAATCCATTTCTTTTTGGTGACCAACAAACAACACTGTCTTAATTAGTGTGGTTTAGTCTGTAGGGCCATCTTCCTCTGTAACTGATGTCATTGCTGTCATAATACTTGGCCCTGTCAATGACTTTTTAAAGTTTTTTTTTTGCATGTTGTTTATTGACTTTAAATGTCTACAACTTCTAAAACTTACTACCTCCATCCCCTTTGGTCAGTGATGACCAATAACTATCCTCTTTGCATGTTTTCAACCTGGGAGTGTAACTCCTGAGGAATTTATCAGTTCAGGAAGTTAGGAGGTTTTAGAATTAGGAGTGGTTTTCATTTTAATTGGAGCTTTCCCCAAGCCCCAAGTCCTATATCCTTCCTAGTTCTTTTTGGAGAAGTATCAGAATTTGGGGTGAAAGGCAAGCCAAGAATTGTCAGTACAGTTGTCAAAGTAACAAAGATAGGATGGTGAGTATAGCAGAATCTAAAAACTCCATATGGAATTTGCTACATAAAAATCTTTTGAAACATTCAATAGAAGAAAGAGATTTTAGACATTTCTAGGTTAAGCTCAACCTTAGTTTAAATTGTACCATTGTTTCCTACTTGATGCTGTAACTCTTTACTGCTCAGTCAGAACAGGTTTAGTTTTCTGTCTGTTCCTGGGGTTGGCAAACTTTTTCTGTAAATGGATAAGTAATAGATATTTTAGGTTTTGCAAGCCATACAGCCTCTCTTGCAATTACTCAACTCTGCTTACTGGGCATTTTTGTATTCCAATAAAACTTTATTTACCAAACCAAGCATAGGTGACCAATGCTTAATCTGTTCAGCTCCTTTCCTCACTGACACTGCTGGCCTACACAAGTAAAAATGAAGAGTAAAGGAAGTTCATTTGCCTTTCACAATTTCAAAAAAAATGTAAATAATTATATTTATAATTATACTTATATTAAAAGATGCAAGCTGGACATGGTGGCACACACCTGTAATCCCAGTAGTTTGGGGGGTAGAGGCGGGAGGATCACAAGGTTTGAGGCCAGTGGCAGCCTGAGCAATTTAGCAAGACTTGTCTCAAAATAAAAAATGAAAAAGAGGCTGGAAGTGAGGCAAGTCAGCAGTGGAAGCACTTGCCTAGCATGCATAAGGCCCTGGGTTCAACACCCAGTACCACACATAAAATAATATAAACATTTAGTTTGGGGGCAAAATACATACCCATGACCCAGTGGTATTTTCCTCCTGTGTTTTGTGGGAAAATGAGGCTTGTAGGATGCCACAAAATGGGACCAACAGGAAGTCATGGAAGATAAGGCTTCAACTCTGAGTTATATCTGCAGCTCCCTAGTTCTACCTTTATCTGTTTTAGATATTGAGATTCTTCCAAAGTGGTATTTGTAAAAGAGATTCTACTACTAAAGAATACTTTTTAAAACATTAGTTTCTAATTTTTTGCAATTACCTTTTTATAATGGATATTTTAGAAAAAGTAGCAAAAGATTTATCATATACAACTTTGTAATTAAGAAAAAAATAGATTTTTAAGGAAAAGAACCACAAATCATCTAAATTAAAATTTATCTCCCTCTCTTTCCCTAACCCCTACCTCTTGCCCATTTAAGCAGTTAAATGGGCAAGACTACAGTTGCAAAGAGACAAAGAGTTGGGGCTCCTGCTGCCCATTTGATGCCCCTGCTACTTGTTACACCACATTGCCTGGGCAGTCCTTGTGTCCGTCAGAGGCTTAAACAAAGCCATTGGAGCCCTTTGTGGTCCACGTGGGCTGAGGGGGTAACCAGAAGCCTCACCATTGTCTTCTTCCTTCCTCATGTTCCCTCTTCCCTTGAACCACTAGGAGCCCCCATCACCTGAATGCTCTCCAGCTGTTAGAGTACAGTCTGTGCACATGGTTCTGGCACTAGTTCCTTGGAGGTTACCCCAGGGTTGTTTTCCAACCTCCAACACCTAAACACTGATTGTTGGAATGGTCTCATGTGTGACTTAGGTTGCTTTAGCCAAGTCCTACTGTGCCCCTCAGCATGAATTGAGATTGGCTCTTGGGGTTTCAGTGCTAGAGTAGAAAGATCCCAAGAAACATGCAATCTCACTCATCTTGGTCTGGATTCCTTCCCTGGCTGGCAAAAGTGCCTAATCTTTTCTGTGGTACTTTGTGAATGTGATTCAGAGAGTGATTTGAGGGGTGTCAGGTATGAGGTATGAGGGGTGTGCATGAGTGTGTACTGGGTGCCTCCACAGGACAGAGACCATGTTCTCAGTATGTCCACATGAGTACTATCAGCCAAAATAGAAAGTAAAAAGGGGTCCAACAGACAGGGTTATGGGGCATAGGGGAGATAAATGTTTGTTCTTTTTGTTGAGGAAGGATGAGCCCACTAAACAAAAAAGACAGAGTTTAATTCACAGAGTGCAGTATTTTAATGAAGCCTCATGCTGTGACTGAGTCAATGTGGCAAGGTCTAGCTGCAGCAGAGCCTTCAATCGGAGTGATTTATCCATCTCTGCCTCCTTCACTCAGATTTCCTTCTTTTAGCCTTCCAATATCTATCACCTGATTTCTGTATGGAGTTTCTGTATGGTAGCTTGCCTAGAATACATTTTGAAGGATTAGTGTACATAGCATGGAGACTGGCCCCTGTGCCCAGTACACTCTGGTGAATATTCATGCTGGCACCTGGAAGAGTTATTTCTAAAAAGGCAGCTCTTGCAGAATACATTCCAAAGAGGGAGTGCTTTTCTCTTCTCTGACTATCCTTCAGCCAAACAAATGTAGGAGGAGGGGGCAGCTACTCCACAATTCTAGCCAGTATTCATGAGACAGAAACTGTGTTCTTATATCTTCTATAGCCATGGGGAAAACTGAGATCCCTCTCCCAGCTTTCTTTGGGGAAAATAGTGTAGGTGATTATAGAAAAAAAAAAGTGGCAATTGTTCATTTAGCCTTTGGTCCTATAACCTGCACCAGTTTGGTTTAATTATGGCTATTTAGCAGTTAGGAAAGTTAGAGTTATTAATGTTTAGCAGAAAATGTTTGAATTAAAACTTATGATCCCAGCTTTGAAGACCTGGATCAAGAAAACTGTACTGAGTGGCCAGTGATCAAAAGAATTCCATTGAAAAACTTAATTAGCACTATTTTCCTCTAGCTGATACAAAAAAAAATGCATAAAATGTTGCTTTTTTCTGGCTTCTTGCCATTCTTCAAAAGATTTATCACACAGTGACATATTAGATTGATTAATTATCTTTTGTTTATAAGAACTTATAGTTGGGATTTTTACCTTTGTATACTGGTCAAGATGTTACTATTAGTATTCTCATTAATGTCTTTATTTTAATGGTAAATCATGTACCACATAGAGAATTATGATTTATCACCTCAGCCTTCAAACAAAATAATCTACTTACTCTAAGTGTTTAAACTGTATAGCACTTGCAATTTACTACAGTTTCATTTTTGTGTTTTAGAGGGTGGTGGCTTCCACATAAAAACCTTTATAAAATATGTCATGAAGGAAGTTCATCAGAAAAGGAACATATGGGCAGAAAAATTTAAGACCATGTAGGAATGAGAGACAGACAGACTTTTATCATACAGGACCTGCCAGAATCCCTACTGAATGAGGGAGTGGGAGGAGGCAGTAGCTTGGGAGAGAACCTGAGAAAAGAATGAGCAGCAGCCACCACAGGAGGTACAGAGAGGATGAGGGTCTGAATTGGATGGGCAAGTGTTTTAAAAGCACTTTCAATAAGAGCCCAGGACTTCGTAGATTGTGCTCTGTGGAAAAAAGAAGGTGATTCGCAGATGGAGCAAAGGTTGAAGCCCAGATCTGATTCTGGTGAAGAGGTCAGGCTGAAAAGAAAGAGAAAGAGTTGTGGGAAAATAGTTACTAGCTGTGTTAAGAAAGACCAGAAAAGAGATTTGGTAAGAACAAAAATAGAGGACATGATTGAATAGGAAGAGTTTTGCCTTATAGCTCATACCTCCTGGAATGTTCTCTTACCTATAATATTCAGAGTTGAGCCTTCCCACCTTGTTTTGCCCTTCCATTCTCTCTCTCTTTATTACCATGTTGAGAGAATACAAAGATCTACTTATAGCTAAATTGTGAGTTCTCCTGCAGACACACATTCCTGTGAAAACTTGACCCAAGGGAATAGAAAGGAACTGTGAGCTTATTAAATTTCTTTTTGGCTATATTTCTTGGTGCTTTGTAGGCTGCATGCATGTGGGCTCATATTAGCATGTGGTCAGAGGAGGGGCAGGAGAATAAGAGATGGAATCATATTCAGAGTTGATATTTTTCATAAATTATCTCCTATGCAAGATACTCCAAAATGCTGTGAGGGCGGGGTTAGAGGATTGACTGGCAGGGGGTTGTTTTCTGATTGAAGTGTAATTCAGTCTATGAGGTGTTAAAAGTGCTATTCAGGATGAGCTATCTGGGTTTTGTGAGAAGGGTGATTTATCTGTAACTCCTCCTCTTTCCATCCTCCTCTCCTGTCCTGTGCCCAGTATTTACTTCAATTGAATCCAGCACTGCTTATAATCTATAAGGCAGTGTGCTGGGGATAATGGGAGCACCAAGACTGTTCACCATGTATGTCCCTACACTGTACTCCCATGGTTTCCTCCTGAATCGATTTGGTCCTAAGGCTGAAGGGTGGGAACCTGGAGCCAGGTAACTCTACTCCCCTGCCTATTGGGTGTAGGGCCATTTTATTCTGAAGGAGTGCTATATGTTAAATAAAGACTGAAGAAGTAAAATCCCTAAGTCTTAGCCTGTAGATTAGTGAGTTTTAAGGTTTTTATCATACCTGTCTCTTCTCACCCTCCTAATAACTTCTTAGAATTGAGGATGGGGGACAGAAAAGTTCACCGAAATGCATATTACCTTTAACTCTTAAAAGATACTGATTCTGGCCTTTTAAAATCACAATAGTGCCTAATAATCTTATTACCAAATGAAGCTGAAAGTGAGCTGGACTTCATACCACAGAAGCTAAGCCCTGGGGTCTGCCTCCTATATATCCTTTTCTGATGCTTCTGGTGAGGCAAATTGGGCCACCCTCTCTGACCATGTGTATATATCATGAGGAGGAAGCTGCTGGGATCAAGGAAGATGGTCTTGCTGCAGAGAAGGGACTTGATAATGCCAAATTTGAACCCAAGGAAAGATCTGTAAAAGCTACATACCTGTTTAATATGTCACTGCCTGAAAGATCTGGACATAATGAGACTTCATCTTTTAAAATACCACAGGACCGTTTGATCAGTTCCCGATATTTTTGATGCCAACATCTTGCTTAAGGAAGGGCTATACTGGAAAGAATAACCTTCAAAAATATAAGAAAAGTGCTTTTCTTCTCAGTGGCTATTTGGCCTGTACAAATTTTTTTTTCCAGTGGCCACACTGAATGCATAAAATGGTAGAATTTTCTTCAAATTGGACTGTGTAGTATGAAATTTAGGTCAGAAGCCTGGTCCAGAACTTATTTGTTAAATAAGGTTTTGCCAAGTGATTGAATCCTCTGAAAACAGGGCTTGGACAGTGTTTCACCCATGTAAGAAACCTAACCAAGGAACTTAGAAAAATAGATTTGCATTGAAAGCAGGAAATGTGATGATTATAAATTATTTTTTTTGAAATGTGATAATGTATGCAAAAATATTTTGAAATGGGCAAGGTCTATATGAATGTTAGGTGGCATCACACTTAGGTGTTTACCATCCTTTCCCCAGGCAGCACTGAGTGACTCTTGCAGCCAGCTCCAGCTGTGTGGTAGTATTTCAAATCAGCTTTTATGCTGTCACCTGAACCTTGAAGTTAAAACTTAATCCTCCCAAGGAGTACGAAGATAGTGTCAATTAGATGTTAAAAACTGGTAATTTGGGGCCAGGTATAATGGTTCATATCTGTAATCCCAGCATGCAAGACACTAAGGCAGGAGGATTTAGAGTTTAAGACCAGCCCAGGCTACATAAGATCCTCTCTCAAAAACTCCAAAAAAGCTGCTGGGCTCAGTGGCACACGCCTGTAACCACAGCAGTCTGGAGGCAAAGGCAAGAGGATCGCAAGTATGAGGCCAGAGGCAGTGTGCGTAATTTAGCAAGACCCTGTCTCAAAAAGTAAAAAAATGGGCTGGGGGTGCAGCTCAGTGGTCCAGCACTTACAAAGCGTGCAAGCTCAAGGCCCTGGGTTCAACCCCCAGTGCCACAAAACAAAACAAAACAAAACCTCCAAAAAGGTTGGTAGTTTTATACTATCTCAAAGTTTTGAAAAACTTTGCTTCATCCACCTTATTGTTGTTAGGTGCCCTCGAGTCGGTATCCAACTCATAGAAACCTTACATACAACATGGGAAACACCATTGTCAGTGTTTCTCTGCTATTCATAGGGTTTTCAATGGTGGATTAATTTTTGGGAGTGGGTTGCTGGGTCCTTCTCCCTCATCCAGCTAGCCACAGTTATATCCCACCAGCATACGCTCCACTAGCATGTCTCCACTTTTGAATGACTTACCTGGATTAGGCTGTATTGAGTGTAAGATTTGACTAGAGAAGCAACTACTCCTTTTATTACCCCTTTTACCAGTAATACAACCTCCTCAGTGGAGGCTGGGTGCAAATTTTGCCACCTCATTTGTTTTCACCGTGGGGCTTCAGTGCCTCAACACAGAAATTCCATCTGCCAGACCGCCAAAAGCCCAAATTTACCTTTGACCTGGTCAGTGCCATTGTTTCTAACTTTCTTAGCTATATTACCCTCTGTTATAGTGTAGATATGGAATGTTCCCCCAAAGCTCATTGGCTCTTTTTTAAAAGGCTTTGTCCCTAGTCTGTGGTGCTACCAGGAGATGGTGGAACCTTTAAGAGGTGGGCTCTAGTGGAAGGAAGCCACATCAGCAGAGGCAGACTCTTGGAAGGGATATTGGGAGCCCACCCCTTCCTGGCCCCCATGAGGTGAACATCTGCTTCTACTACATGCTGTATCACCATAAGCCCAAAAGCAATGGGGCCAACCGACTGGGGACTGAAATATCCAAAAGAAACTTTTCCTCTTTTTAAGATGATTATCTTGGGTATTTTGTGACAGTGATAAAAAGCTAACAAACCTCCCAGCTTTGAGAGATTAAGCAGTATCAGACAGTATGTAGATGCCCTGATGTCTTCTAACCTGTTTCCCAAGAACTCATCCCATCTGGTGAGCAGCCTGTACTTCCTCCTCCTGGTGTTGGAAGAAGACTGATATCCCCTTTGCCCTGAAGTGTTGTGACACACTTAGAGGCAGGGCCCCTGTGGTGACAGCTATTAGGGAGCGCTCATCTCTGGAATGCGCAGGGCAGCCACTTGGTTTCCTTCACACACCTTTCATAAAACATTGTTACTTGGCTCTGTTCTCCTGCAGAAAATCTCATTTTGGCCTTCAGTCCTCCAGCTGCTCTTCTCAGCTGGACTTTGCCCCATGACCACCAAGGAAGAAGCTACATAATCGAACCCTGTGCCAAACAACAATTAAGATCCCTCTCATCTTTGGGAAAATCCCAGTTTCTCAGCAGTAGAGATGCCTCTGTGACACTGTATCCATTCCTCAAACAACTGCTACAGGCTCCCTGCCACCTCTGGTCCACAGCAGGAATTAGAATTGTGCCTCTCACATGGTCTCTCTCTGCCTCTCCCTCAGACAAGTGAGAACTAGACTCTTCTAAATGAGGTGAAAGCCCCACAGTTTCCCTGAGTGGCCATAGCTTCTTCCCTTTCTCCCTCACTATCACATCTGTCCCCCTGTCCTTCTGCATCACGACCTCTAGTTCCTTTGGTCTGTTAGTCCATACTCTCAGCCTAGAAGTGGTGAGTACTCTTCCTGGCCCTTCCTTCCCTGATTCCCTGACTCTGCACTATGTCCTTCTTGTCACCATGGCCCCTGTTTCCCCAGGACGCCCCCTGTGGAGCTGTAAACTGCACTGAGTATTCCATTCTCTCTCTGTAGCCCCACCCACCCCACCAAGCCTGTCCCAAGGACCACTTTGCTTTGTCACCCCAGGCCACAGGCCTGCCACTCTCCACTTCCACAAAGAACTTCCTTTCCTAGTGAATGAAAAGACTGCCTTTCCCAAAGGGGCTGTCCTTCCCACTGTCCCCACACTTTACCTGTTTGTCTCTTGAGTCCTATAGCCACCAAGGTTCCATCATCCTCATTGCTACTCTTTGGAGCATCTTTTCTGTCCAGCACTCTCTGCTAGTTGCATAGCTTAGGTCTTTTTGGTTCCAAGTGACAGAAGCCACGTAAAGATGGCTTAAGTTATAAATGACAACTCTATTTAAGTGATTGGGAGACTTCTCATGAATACTGAGAAAGAATCTCTGAGGGCTATTGTAGGGACTGAAACTACATATGGGAACCTGTCAGGAACTCAGGTAGCCCTCCCTGGGCTGTGCTGTCTTCTCTGCTCACCACACGTGACTTTCTTTGCTCCCTTGCAACTGTGATCAAAGACTACCCCAGAATGCCAGTGTTCTCATTAGCTCATTTATATGAACAGGGCCAATTAAGCTAGAATTTCACTCAATTCTCAATTTTTGAGAAAGGAAATCTGATTAGCCTGGCATGGATCAGGGGGCTTCCTACGTTGTGGTCAGGGCTATAGGACAAACTGAGCTCAGGAACCCCGGCACACACTTCTGCTTTGAAGTGGGACTAAAAGCAGTTCTCTAAGAGAGGAGGTGGTATGTAATGTACAGACATATCAAAAAACCTCCACCATGTATGCAGTAGCAGAGGATCATAAACAATTAGGACCAGAAGAACTAGGAAACCATCTACTCTACATAGCAAAGTTCACAATGGGTGACCTGAAGCATAAATGAGTTCAGTGACTTGCCTAAAGTTACGTAGTAAATAATTTTTATATTGTTGAATGGTAGACAGTTCTGAAGAAGTTAAGTGTTCTTTAACAAAGAATCAT
The DNA here is from genome assembly GCA_007922755.1 of Pedetes capensis. Lineage (NCBI taxonomy): Eukaryota > Metazoa > Chordata > Mammalia > Rodentia > Pedetidae > Pedetes > Pedetes capensis. The sequence goes on from VMDO01001494.1 coordinate 51,711, forward strand.
CTGTATAAAATTTTGAGGTTAGGAGGGGCTTTGACTTTGACTGGAAGATTAGGAGTGGATTTGATGATAAGTCATTACAGCACTACTAATAGCCCGGGAAATGATCTTCCTTTAGTTGTCTGTTTCCACCCAGATGAGAAAACTCTCAGCAACAGCAAGTGTGACCCTAGGCCTTCTAACAGAGTCAGCTACAAAAGATGGGCAATTAGGAACAGGCAAAACAGGCCCTTCCTCCTGGTCTAAAAGACACCAGTTCAGTGGAGAAGCTGTTGATCTCAACTGTTATACCTCAGCCATTATTCACAATCTGGCATAGAATTAATCCCTTAAGAAAGGGATGAAAAAAAATGCCATTCAGCACAACATAGTTTGTCATCACATGCATAATGCAGACTTTCCAATTAGAATGCTACAATTTGGAAACTTTCTTCACAGACTGATGAGCGAGCAATTATTTTAAGAAGGGAAAACTCAATCCACTGGGTTTGCCTCGAGTCACTTCTGACTCATGCCATGAAGACAAGAATTTTGAAATCATATTCGTTATTGAATTTTGTATCAAAACACCAGCAAGGAGAGCAATTAGTTGCTGTAAACTGAACCCCTGGAAATCAATGGTTTGAAGCCAGCCAGAGCCATTTATGGAGGATGTAAGCAAAATCACATCTGCTAATCAGTTAAAAAAAAAAAAAGCACTTCACTGCTTTTAGGGAAACTCCACAGTAAGAATAAGGGAAGGCAAGGGAGACAACATTTAATATCACTAGGCATTTCACACCGTGCTCATTAGATAGAGAGGGGTCTGGCAATAGCTAAACCCAGACCTGATCTGCATCATTAGATCATGGCCAGTGGTTTCTTTTTGAAAATGATTTTTGATGATTGGGTGGAGATGTGTGGATATGGGAAGTGGGTGGAGAAGAGGGTATTTAAGGAGTTCATCTCAGTTAAGGTCATAAGAAGTGTCTGTCCTGAGCAAGCTCACTATGCAAAAAGTCCCAGCCAAATTGCAAGTCAGAAATATCTGTGTATTGCTGTGAGTGCAAAGACATAAGAACAGATCTTGCAGGCAGAGAAACAAGTGAAGGGAGTCAGTGAGCCTTACTTACACTTGTGTCTAATTAGAACCATATTCCTCCCCATGCAAAAAAAGAGACTGAGCCAGTTTTTCCCTTTAGTGTTCTTAAACTGCACTTGTTTTTTCAGCTGAATCCACAAAGGGATTTTCATTCCTGGTGAAGCCTAAGTTCCAAGCAAATATGCATCCTGGCATGTTAATTAAAATCCCTCTTAAAAACCCCACAGTGTAGGAGACTGAGCCCAGTGCTGGATAACCTGCGATCCATCAGTGTCCCTTTTCCACTCAGGAGTCATCCTGACCCTACATTCCCAGCCCCCAGGGACTCTTAATATAAAAATAGAGAGAAGATGTCTCAACCAGTGTGTGCACTTGGCTGCTTTTCAGAAGAAAAGAATGTAAGCCAGGAGAAATTATAGAGGAAAAGATCGATAGACTAGGCTAATAAAAATTAATATCTTCAGCATGCAAATGATGATAAGAAGTAGATTAATGTCCTTTAGATATAGAGGACATTTTGTAAGTCATTAACGAAAGGATAAATATAAGTAAGAAATGCATAAAATGTTCAAGCTTAACACTAAGTAAAAAATTACAAATTAATGACATATTTTATCATATCATATTTTTAAACATAATACACAATATTGGCAATGATGCACAGAAACAGGCATTTGTTATACACTGCTGGTAGTGTGAGTATAACTTGTTATAGATTTGGGGAGTTAGGGGAGAAGAGAGAGATACAGCTATTTTGTAATACATACCAAAGCCCCCAGATATTTATAGCCCTGCTCCAGGAGTTTTACTTACAGAAACTTTCAAAGGCAATGATCATTGGCTCAGAATGTTCATCATAGAATTTTTACAATGTGAAATATCATCAACCACCTAATTGTCCAGTAATAAGGGACTGATTAAATAAATTATGGGACATCCATAGAGTGAACTACTGTGAAGTCAGAACATAGGATCCAGAAGAATATTTGATAATACAAAAAGATATTCATAATAGATCAGTAAGCAAAAGATGCAAGTTACAAACAATATATACCGTATGTATATGTTTACAACATTACTGGAATTATACATGATCTTCATTTTGAAATAATAATTTGCCTTAAAAACAAATTGGAGGACTTTATAGGATAGGCTACTTACAGGGCATAAGAGGCACAACTTTAAATTTTTTTCTGGTGTCACTATCCAGCCAAGAATCTCTACTAGAACATTTGTGATATCTATTAATTGCTCATCTGTTTTTATCTTCTATCTCATATCCTCAAGGTGGTCTTTTTCCATGAAATATTTTGAGATCTAGTTAGGTTCTATCTCAAAATGGATGGATTGTTTTCATTTGGCTACTCCATAGAAAAACTAACTCATGATTATTTGGAACAACAGGAATTTTAACCAATCTGATTCTCCACAAATATTCTGGAATTCCAGTAGGGAAATAGTCTCAACATTATCTCCCAACAAAATTATTGCCAGAGCTTTTAAATGAAACGAATGATTAATAATTTGAAGTCCTTTCCTAGTTTTAATAACAACATAGACTACTTGATAGCTCAGAATTATAGTTGAGAACAGCTAAGGGGAAGGGGGAACACAGAGGCAATCCTAATCCTCAGCAATAGCTTTACAGGTGACACTAAACTGAACTTGTGCAAAGGATTTTCATTGATTGTAATTGTAGGATTAATGGAAAATAATACAAATGACTTTTATAAAATGATGGGTTGTGAGTTGGAAATACAGTCCAGATACATAACTGGGAGTAAAGGGAACATTTGGCAGTGGGATTACAGAGCTGGGTTTTGGGTCAGGATACCAGGTTGGAATTGTGTATCAATCACTTACTGGCTATGAGTTTAGATAAGTTACTTAATAGTTTTAAGCCTCTCTTTCACATCTATAATTTGATGAGAATAACAGAGCTTGCTAAGAGGACATTTAGAAGGATTTAACAAGAGAAATTGTATAGAGCACTTAACACAGAGCCTGATATTCCTTGCCTTATCACTAGCTAGGCTATATCAGGAAAAGGGAAATTTTTATTTAGAAGGTACACACATCATTTCATTTACTTTCTCCAAGCCTAGAAGTGTGGTGGGGCAAGAGAAGCATTTGGGAAGGATATACAGTAAGCATTAAAGAAGTGTTGGCTCTCATGATTGTATTACTGTTGTTAAAAGGAATGTAATTGCCCAGCAGATGTTCATTGAGTGTAAGCTCCGAGTGAAACACTGTTCAAAGTACTGGGTATGGAAAAATTAGTTCGCCATAGGTGCTACCTGCAAGAGGCTCACCTACTATAGCTGGTGGAGGAAGCAAATGCACGTGGCCAACTACAATCAATGATAAAAATATAAAATGTTGCATGTATTTTGTATAGGAAGGACTTTTAAGGCTCAAATCACAGGAAATAGTGATCTGTCTTCTCTATGGCAGAAACAAAATGCAGATCTTGTGTTGTAGTGCTCAAATTCTGTTATTGTAATTGAGGAAAAGCACACAAAGAATACACAGACCTCTTATGTATACCTTGATGAATATTTACCTGTGTCTATATTCATGTACTAGGAGAAGGATGTGGCAGTCCCCTCCTAAGGCAATCCTGAAGCAATCAGTCATTGAAAACCCTGTGAGGGTCGCTATGAGTCAAACACAACTGGACAACACCTACCAACCAACCAATATCCATATAACTGTCACTAAGATCAAAACTAGCACATTTCTGTCATTCTAGAGGGTACATATACCATTTGCCAATCATTACCTTCCCCAGAGGTAACCACTGTTCTAGAACCAATAGGAAATTCTGTCTGCTTTGAGCTTCATGTAAATGGAATCATATAGTCAATGCTTAAGTTCTTATCTGGCCAGAAAAGGAGGATGAGAACAGGACCAAGATAATAAATTTCTAAATAATGAGCAAGAAAGTTTTACTAATGAGTATATGTTTGCCTATACAGTCGGCTCTCTATGTTGTCTTCCACATCTATGGAGTCAGCTAACCATAGATAAAACATTAAAAAAAAATCAAAACTTTCTTTTTGTCTGTTCTCATTCCCTATAGCATTTACTTTGTATTAGGCAATATGTTAACCTAGAGATGATTTAAAGTATATGAGGGGCCAGGTGTGGTGGAACACACCTATAATCCCAGCACTTGGGAGGCTCAGGCAGGAGAATCATGAGTTCATATCGGCCTGGGCTACATAGTAAGACTCACACATACATGCACAAAATCTCTTAAAGTATGCTGGATGATGTGCATAGGTTATGTACAAATACCTTGCCATTTGTATAAAAGACTTGAACATTTGTAGACTTATCGGTCTTATCCCCCATAGATACTAATGAACGACTGTATCTCCAAATCAGGCATTCTTACCAAAGTTATGCAGAAATTCTGGTGAGAATGAGAAGAAACTGAAAACATGATAAATAGAGTTCATGAGGGCATGCTTGTTATCACCAGTTAGCAAGCACAGGCTCTTCCATGAGCGGTGCTCTCCAGGATATTGCTCTTGGTCAGCTCTGACAGCTGAAGGTGAAAGCTGGAAGAATTAGGAAGGAGGAGGACATAAGGACAGTCTTCCTCCAGAGCCAGTCTGTAGAACTTTGTACTAAACGACAGAGGCTCCCTGCGATTGGGTGATGTATGCATTGAACTCCTAAAGAGATGAGCTTCAGACTGACTCCTGCTGTTGTCTTCATAGTTTTGTTGGTGTTTGCTTTCTTTCTCCAGTCCTAGAAGTACAGTGGGACAGAGGAGGCAGGGGGGCGGATAAAGTAGACATCAGTTCTCCCATGCCTATAGCCCTGTGCCAGTCAGGACATGTACCGCAATCTTATGTTTTCTCTTTGTTCAGGTTATTACTTTGGGACTGTGATGACCGAAGTTACAGCTACTATGTTGAGGTTTCTACCAACCAGCAACAGTGGACCATGGTGGCTGACAGAACAAAAGTCTCCTGCAAGTAAGTTGCTCCTTTTGGAAAATTTATTGTACTCACAAAGGCAATCTTTCTGATGGAGTCACAGGTCCCTGAGAATATTCATGTTGTTGTTGTTGTTGTTAGGTGCCGTCAAGTCATGTCCGACTCATAGGGATCCTTATAGAGTTTTCAATGGCTGATTGTTTCGGGATTGCCTTGGGAGTGGGTTGCCACATCCTTCTCCCATTTTTGTGGTGCTGGGAATTGAACTTGGGACCTCAGAGACTGCAGAGCAGCGCTCTACCAACTGAGCTAAATCCCAGCCCCGAGAAGATTCATAGAACCACCAAATTATATTCTTATTTGGAGGTTGAAAACATATTCCAATGATCCTTTATTCCAGTTTTGACTATTAAGTACTTACATGAGAATTTACCTGATATGACCAAACAAGCTTTATCTTATCCTTGGAACTTGATTCACACTTTTGAAAATGACTTATGTATCTAAACAGGGACAAGAAAGGTAGTTTCTTTTTTCAGTCCTCTCTCAGACCCTCCCCACATCCTACACTAGCCCTTTAGGATTTTTTTCTTCCTTAGAGAATTTTGGTGAGGTGGTGCACTTCAGTTGTCATTCTGAGGCTCTTATTCCCCACCCTCATATCATTCTCAGGATTAGCTAAAAATTTATCCCCTTTCAGTGTTTGCATTGTCAGCAGTGTTTGGCTATGCTGTTACCTATACTAAGGTATAGGCAAACAGGCATTTCATGCATTTGGCATCATGGCTGTCTTTGAGCTTACATGGTGCAGGAATAGCTAGGAGGAAGTATTCTGTGGGTTCTGACCACCCTGGAATCATGATATATGAAAAAAGCTCAGTTCCTTTTTATGTGGAGCCAGATTTTCTAGAAGGCAAGACAGGGCAAACAGCAGAGGTATCTTTATATTTTTTAAATCAAGTTATGATTCTATGTTAATCAGATTTCTGTCACTCTGACAAAATGCCTAAGAAAACCAATTTATAAAGGGGGAAAGGTTTTCTTTGGCTCATGGTTTCAGAGGTTTCAATCCATGATTATCTGGTTGCATTTTGGGGGCATGTAGTGGTGCAGAACATGATGCCAGAGAACATGGCAATATTAGCCTATTCCCTCACAGTGGCTGGGAAACAGAGGTAGAAGAGCTGGGGTCCCACTACGGTCTCCAAGGGCACACCTCCAGTGACCTCTCTTCCTTCCACCAGGCCCCACCTTCTAATGCTTCCACCACTTCCTAGGAGTGCTACAGACTGGCAAACAAGCTTTTAACACATAGATCTTTAGAGGACATTTTAAATCCAAACTATAATAGATATATAGTCCATAAGTTTGCCCTTATAAAGTGCATAATTCAGTGGTTTTTATTATATTCACAGAATTATGTAACCATATTTACTGTGTAATGTTCCAAAACATTTTCATTACCCCAGAAAGAAACCACCTCCTCAGGAGCAGTCATTTACCATTTCCCTCCAACTTCCCTGGCTCAGCATCTAATAATTTCCTGTCTGTTTCTATGTGTTTGCATATTATGGAAATGTCATATAAATGAATAGTATGTGACCTTTTGTTTCTTACTTATTATACTTACCACAATGTTTTCCATGTTCATCCATGATTGTAACACGTATCAGAATTTCATTCCTTTTTCTGGGTGAATAGTATTCCATTGTATGACCACATTTTGTTTATCCATCAGTTAATAAATGTTTGAATTATTTCTGCTTTTTGGGTTTAATGAAAAAAGCTTCTGTGAATAGTCCTTTACAAGTTCGTGTGTGAACATATGTTTTCAATTCTCTTTGCTATATACCTAGGAATGAAATTGCTCTCTTGTATAGTAACTACTTAACTTTTTGAGGAACTGCCAGCTTTTCCACAGCAGCTATACCATTTTGCATTGCCAGCAGGAATGTACAAGAGGGCCAGTTTTCCACTTCTTGCTAGCACTTGTTATCATCCATCTTTCTGACCACAGCCATTCTAATAAGCTTGAAGTGGTATATCATAGTGGCTTTGATTTGGGTTTCCCTGGTGCCTAATGATGTTGACCATCTTTTTGTGGCCTATTTGGCCAAGATTTCTTGATAGCATTAACAATGGCTTGTTTGATGCAGTGTTTGACACACTTAGCACAATTATTCTAGTAATTATCACATATTGTGTTTATGCTGATTAAGGTAACATTCACTACTGTATATTTCGTATATTTCGGTCAGTTAACACAATAGTGTATCTCTCGGTGTTGCAACAGTCTGTGTGGGTGTCCTAGTTGTCATGTGGTTCCCCCACAGGTAAATGGGGAACCCACACACCTTCCTTCTTGTGGTTGCACCATCATTTAGGGCCTCATCAGCATCATCTGCACCTAACTGGCAGATAGAGAAAGCAGAGAGAAAGGTAGAGTTGCCTCTGATCTGAAAAGTCCTGGCCTAGGTGTAGCATACAGCCTTTCCACTCACACGCTGTTGGGGAGGACTAGTGACTTTGCCATGCGAGATGTGGATGTGGCAGAAGATGGAGTATGTTCCTGGCTGGGCAACCACTTCCCAGCAGAGCACAAATGTTGTAAGCACCTCTTCCCCAGCATAAGAAAACTAACAATTATTTCCTTACTCGTATTCCAGTACTTTCAGGTATCTCATTTAGTTTGAATATGAAATGCCTTGTGGGATATTGTCTTCGTTTTATAAAAGGGAAAATGAAGCTGAGCGAGATTATCTTTTCCAAGGAGCAGCACTCAGATTTAAACCCAGGGCTTTTTCAGTGTACCTCTTTGCCCTATAGCACCCAAAGCATCACTGTAGAGTGTCAAACTAACCTAGTGTTGGAAAGGGCCAGAGTGGTTACCTTGTCCCCAGGCTTCTGGAACCTTTCTTATGCAGTTGGAAGGCCTCTAAGCCCATGAGTACTCATCCATTTGTCTTTCCAGACCCTTTGCTTATTGAGTGTAAGTTCCCAGACCAGATGTTACTTCCTCTAAGCTTGTCATCTTTGACATGTCTTAGTCATTCCTTCCGTCATTTTGTGTGTTATAAAGTATATTCCTCGTTTCTTTCTTTTGTGTGCCTCTGTTGGAGGTACTATACAAGGTGTGTTTTTAACAAGAGCTGGTTTGCTACTGACCAGATACACATCATAATGATTTTGTATTTAGTTAAATGGGATTTTTTTTCTTGATTCAAAAACCCATCCATTCAGCATATCCTCTCCCAGTAGCTTTGCATTAAGTCATCAACATCTGTTTTATTTGTTTCCATTAGTTGATGGACTAAATAATTTATGTGATTTTAACATTGTATTTTAGCACTTAAATGCTCCAGCAGTATTTTACATATTAATAAATAAATGATACATTAAAAGAACAAGAATAGTAAAAAGAAGGTAAGTGCCTGTTGCCCCTGTAAGAATCAATGGAACCAAAGGTCATGATTTCACATTTTTAGGCATAATCTGAATTTATTTTACTTGCCATTTTCAAGTTCTTAAGAAACAAAAAAGATGATATGCAAACTAATCTACTCCAGAGCAGATCTCAAGAGAGGATTTTATTAGCTCGGAGAATTGTAGCCTCTTCTTTATTGAACTAGAGTGGGAGTTGTGTTATAAGTGAGGTTGTACGGAATCTTTAAAGATCACAGCTCTGCCTCTTGATAGCATTCTACCTTGTCAGGAAGTCAGAGCACAGACCCCTGCTGTCCTCTGGAAACTCCCCAGGGACTGAGCTACTCTGGTGTCTCCATTAGTCTTTTAGCTCTGGGATGCAGTATTTTCCTTTCTAGCTCACCGAAGTCCTTTCTGTACACTCGGTGCTTCTCTTGTTTAGCTTCTGAATAAAGGGTTGTTTTCCATTGTAGATAACCCTGCTTTGGTATTGACTAATTTTTTTGACATTACTTTTTAATCCTTCTTTCTTCACATAATGTAATCGTGTACCCTCTAGTCTTATTTCAGGGCCTCACTTTCTAATCATTGATTCCTTTTCTCTGCTGTCTTTTAAATTGATGAACCCTAAATCTTTATTAACATCACCTTTTAAATTATAAATGTACACATGCATGTGGAAAGTCAAACAATACAGAAGGATATAAGCAAAAAGTAAAATTTTATCTTCCCATTTTCTGTTCCACTCCTCAGAGGTAACTATTTTTGACTCGTTTGTTGGGGTCTTTGGGGGAGGAGAGGATTATTTTTTGTTGTAGTTTTTGTAATTAATATAAATAATATTTTATATCTCTACTGATTTCTCAGCTTAACTAACTCCTTGCTTAAAAAATGAGAAATTTAGCTCACTAACCTCTCATTTTTATGGTTTGGTTTTCCTTTTAGTGTTTCTATGATTTATCTCTTGAAATTAATTGATATACCTAAGCCTCTATTTTTTGATCCATCACTTATGGGAAGAATTTCTTGATTTCCCACTATGTTTATGACGAAATTACCACCCTTATGTTTCTCTTTATCATTCCCATTTCTACTTCTTTTGTAGCTGTCCAACCACCTTGACATCATAAAGGTTTATGATACTTTTGTTCTATAACTTATAGTTAAATCTTCTGTTAAAAGTAAAATGATCCTGAAAAGAGAAAACCACTAAGAACTCATTATGATAGCCAGGCCCGATAGTGCACACCTGTAAGGAGGTAGAAGCAGGAGGATCTCAAGTTCTTAGCCAGAGGCAGCTGGCATAATTTATCAAGACCCTGTCTCACAATAAAAAGTAAAAAATGGGCTGGAATTATGGCTTAGTGGTAGAGCATTTGTAAAATGTGTGAGACCCTGGATTAACACCCCCAATATGGAAAAATAAATCTTGTTATGATACTCTGATTATATAAACACTGTTCACAAAAGACCTAGTAATTGGATGGATCTACAGGAAGGGAAATATTATTCTAGGCCACTAAATTGTAATGTGTTCAGATCAAGTACATTAGGTTTTCTGAGGAGTACCCAGAATTACTCCACATGTTAAATAGCATCCTGTTAGCAAGTCTTTTGTTGTCCTGAAGTTCCTAATCACCTCTTGTTCCTGTTACAGAAGCTTCTGAAGTGTACTGTTTATTCATTGGCTAACTTGGAACAGATTGCTTCCTACACCTACTCTGCAGCTGTGATCCAAGAATTTCTTTTTCTTTCCTCTGTAGATTGGCAATACGATTTCTTTTTGTGGAGCATGGTAAAGGGTTAACAAAATCCTTTCCATTTGTATGAGATATTTACCTTGGGCCCAGTTCCCTTTCTTGATTTATTCCCCTGAAAACCTGATAGAAGGGGAATGTCAGTTGTGCTCTTAAGCCACATTACTTAGGATAAAAATTGCCCCCAGTCCATAAATTGCATCTGGCTTGGGAGACTAGTCATACCTGGTTGGCAGCCCTAGGTTTGGGCTTCCCTGAGTCTCAGCAATGACTTTTGAGGCTGGGCATGTCACTGTGGCTCCTGGATCCATGCTTATGGAGCAATAACAAAGGATATTCATTTCTGTTTAGAATGTGAGGGTTATGTCAGAGTATCTCCATACCTATCCCTTGTTGAGTCTTGTACACTCCAACCTGAGTGTCACCTGCATGCCAAACAGTTATGTAAACTGCTACAAGGAAGAAATGCCTTGTGCATGGTGGTTTGCTATGCTTCCTGTTCTCTCTCTGGGTGAATCTGAAGCTAGGTATGGCTTGTTTAGGTCTTTTGAGTCTGAACATTTAGTTAGGAAGATCATTCATGACCATTGCACAGAGTAAACCTATAGGGGCTTGGGGAGGATTTGTCTGTGTGTGTGTTTGTGTGTGTGTGTGTCTATGTGTCTGTGTGTCTATGTCTGTCTCTGTGTGGTAAAGCCATGTGGAAAGCAAATTTTCAGAATTTTTGCATGTCTGAGTCATAGTTTGGGTACAGAATTCAGTCCCTTCAGCAGCTTGAAACCTTTGTGTTTATTGCCATCTAGCATCATAATGTTGCTGATGAAAAATCTGGTATTGGTCTGATTCTCATTTCTTATAGTAACTTTTTTCTGTATATTCCACTGTAAAAGCTTTTAGAATCTTTTCTTCATCCTTGGTTTCCTTACAGTTCACAATGACATGCCTGACCGTGGGCTGTTGATCATCCATCCTGTGTAGTTTGCTTCAATATGGAAATCTGTCCACTTCTCAATTTATGAATGAGTGATACCTCATCTGCCTAACATTTTCCAGAAATTCACTGAAATCTTTGCTGTCAAAGTCCTCCTTTCCAGCTTGCACCCCTGTCCGAATGTTTTTCCTTTGTGTTTCTTCGATGGCATATTAGTGGCTTCCAGGAAGGGAAAGGTCAACTCGCCCACAGATCTGGCTGTCTTGCACCCTGATTCCCCAGAACACTACTGCATGGGCTCAATCAGCTGTCGATAATCCTTGGTGCCCTAAATCATCTTTCCTTCTGTTGTTCTTCTTGCTGCCCCTCTGCTACATTACATAGTTGTCTTGTTTCTTGACCAGCTCTATTTCCTCACATAGTGACCTCATTTGTGTTTGTGTTTTAACCATTTCTTTGCTTTGCCATGGTTCCATTGAGTAATAAATCTGTCTGCCAAAGTGTTAATGACCTCAACCATCACCTATCCCAGACTGTGCCCTCCGCAAACAATGTGGCAAATGTAAATGATTAGATGTGAAGAATTGGTTAATAAAAATTTTGTTTTGCCATGCAAGAATTCTCTCTTCTTTGTAGCTTTTAGCTGCTAATTTTCTTGCAAATTTTCTGTCTCCCTGCCAGATTTACCACCCAGATTCCCTTCTGAACAAGTTTTCTCCAACTTAAGTGTTCATTTAAAATGATTTTGCAGGGAGTTTTTAATAACTTAAGAAAAAATACTTACATAATGAGATTTTTTTAAGCATAGAACAAAATTATAGAAGTATTACCAAAAGTAGAATGGAAATGATGGGGAAAAAAAGGAAATCTGCCAAAATGTTAATAATGATTGCCTTTGTAGAGTTGAATTATGGAAATTATTTGTGATTTTCTACGTTTTTGAGCAATTTATATATATTTCTTTGAAAATCTAAAAGAAAACTATATTAAAAAAAATTTCTTGCTATAGTCATAGCTGTTTTGTCCATGTTTGTCCTTGCTGTTATTTGAGTAGCACAGGCTGGCAGAGTGGCATGCTTTACTCCCTGCCAGCAGTAAATCAAAGAAATGAAGTAAGTGCTGTACATTGCCATATCCCTGCTCTTCAGGACCTTGGTGCCACTTACCCCAAGCTCAAGTTGTGCTTCGGTGAAAAGAACACTTGAACCATTTTCCTTGTGCTTCTCCTGGAGGGCCCTTAAAGTCCTTTCACCTCCAGTACATCTTTCTGCCTTTCCCCAGGGCTCCAAAGCCCATTTCCATCTGATTTTGCCTTCTCAGAGGGGCCTGGCCTCCAGGGGAGCATGGACCCCTTCCTTCGGGTAGGCAGTTTCCACAGCATCCTGGCTTTAGGAAGTTTCTCCCCTGTGCCTTCCCTGGGAAGCCCCTTCACAGCTCCTGTGTCGCCTGAAAGGCCTGTGTGGGGTCAGCTTGCCTGCTGCCTGATCTTCAACGTGGTTGTGTCCCTATCTGGGAAGCTCAGTGTCCCCTTTGCTGAATGTTCTGTCACTTACACCTGGAGAAGGGCTATGTTCTGTTTGGGGTCTGTTTCTGTAGCCGCTATCTATTCACCAGGAATCTTAGAAGGAGGAATTATGTTTCTTCTTCTAAGTGCTGCAGAGGCTGAGGACAGGATGAATTAAAGTTGGTGAGGTACAGCTTCACTAAACTCTTCCAAAGTGTAGCAAGATTGAAAAATGGCCCATTTAAACCGAGACAATTTACTTTCTCTATGATTTTCTGCATCTTCCTTTCCACTGTTGGTGACAAACTTGAGGTTTTTGTTTTTGGGGGGTTGGGGTTTTTTGGTTTTTTTTTTTTTTTTTTTTTTCCTTTTTCTTCTTGTTTTTTGTGCCTGTTTTGTTTCTTAGCCTGACACTGAACAAAACAAAAACCCTACATTGGCTCCAGGAGGTCACTGCTAAGCCATGTGATTTGGAGGTTGTCTGTAAAGGGCTTGGTGTCCTTAACCTGGTACAACAGAGAGCGAGTGGATTTTAAAAGAGGAAATGTCTTCACCATCCATGCTGCTGACGAGAAGTTCGTCAGTGTCAGGTTTTAGTTTCCAGAAAGGGATTGAAGCTCTTGACTGTCACAGAGATCCTGTGCTGAAATATCACTGTTTCTTGTAAATTTCTACTGTGGTAACAGGGCCGTCCTCAGATTTCTCTCAGGGTTGGAGAACTGTGTTTACTTGTTCCTTCTAGAAGTGTGAGCCAATTAATGGGCTCTGGTTGTGTAATTGTCACTTTTAAACTGCTCAGTGAAGATTTTATTTTCCTTCTTCATACATAATTCCATTTTTCTACACAGCATTTGACAATAATGAAAAAGTCAGTCATGTTCTATCCTGTGCTTTTTTTAAAAGGGCAAACACTGGTGTTAATTTTGTCAAGACATTCAGAACTTGAACAATAACGAAACATGTCCCTATAAGAATAGCAAAAAAATAAAAATGAAAAATGAATAAAACATTCAGTGTGCTCTCTCGCCCTCTCTCTCTCTCTCTCTCTCTCTCTCTCTCTCTCTCTCTCTCTTTTGTCTACCCCCCTCTCCATCACTCATTTTCTTTCTCTCTCACTCACTCATATACACATAGACACATACATGCGTGTTAAGTGTGATAAGTGGTAGATCCCTGAGTTAATGATGAGATATCAGCCTGCACTGTGGAAGACATCTACATGTTAAACTAGACTTAGAGACACTTGTTAATCAAACTGTTGTTTATGGGGCTATGAAGTGCTTGAATAGGTGAATATTTTAGAGTAGAAAACATCAATAAGGAGGCACTCATTTATCATTTGCATTGCAGAAAGTTTTTATGCAAAAATTTACCTATACATTGGAAGACATGTGCAGAATAGAATTTGATGCTAACTATGTGAACTACCTGAGTTCTAAATTTAGAACTATCAGGAGGTCCTATGGACCCTCAGGAGGGGGGTCCTCCCCACCCAGAACGTTTGACAAGTGAAGAACCTGGAAGGAAATGACGTCTTCTTCAGTATCAACTGATAATGAGGGAGAATCTGCCAACTCCCATTTCCCTGTTCTTTGGTAACCCAGAAGCCACATTATTCTGTGAGGCTAATAATTTTTTCTATGCCTATTATAAAACAATGAAGCATACCTCAATAAAACTCTCTCAGTGAGCTGTGTGGGCATACTTAAAAGGTACATGGTCAGAAAAATTCTTCTTTTATTATGGAAATAACTTTCATATTAATATTACATTCTAAATGACAAAAATAAATCAAGATCACACTGGTCCAACTATCGTCATTTTGCTTCTGCTCTTCTCCACTCTGCTAACTGGCCTCTCCTCACTCTCTGTGCCCTCTCTCAAATTGGCTTCACTTACTGTAGCCAGAGTGGACTTTTCAAGCACAATTCTGTTGTGACCCCTACTTAGGGCCCATCACTGCCCACTACTCTCTGGATCACATGGCTCAAACGCACAACACAATCTGGCCCGTCCTACCTCTCTAGACTCAAGAGCCTCAGTTTCCCTCTTCTCGGTGTTCCCATCTCTCTAGCTTCCTCTCCCTTCCCACCATGCACCATATTCTGCCCTAGCACAGAGCCTTTGCACTTTGTCATGGTAGCCTCTGGAGCTCATCCCCCTGCCCTTTGGTTAATCCCCATTATCCTTTTGTTCTCAGCCCAAGGGCTACTGTCTTATATAAGTGTTCCCTGATGACCTGCCTCAATCAGATTGCTTCACTATCCTGTCATAGAATGGAATCACTTTCCCTCATAGCGTGTATTATAGTTTGCAATGACTGTTCCTTTGCATGGTTGTGAAATTACTGCTGTTCTTCTCCACCAGAAGATGAGCTCCATGAGAACAGAGATTTGGTCCCTTTTCCTCACTCTTTTATCCATGGCAGCCTAGCAAGGACCTAGCCCTTGTATGCAGTTACCTATAGTATGTACCTGTCTGAATGAACAGATGTGTGAATGCCATCACTGTGTCTCCTGTCATGCACACGCATTGGTTTCACTGTGTGCTTCCTGTCTGGGCATCCTGCAGCTGTCATCTCAGTTCACCCAGGAAGTCTGTGCATCCCATTCAGATGCTGTCATGTGGATGGAGCAAGAAGGGTTTATGGGAGAGAATAAGAGTCACCTCTGATAATACAATATTTGTAGAGCATGAATGTGTCTTCCCCACTTCTCTTTATTAACCCACTATTTATCTGTCATCCTTGATTCATTGACAGCCTTATTTCTCATACTTTGATTCAATAATTGCCAGAGGTTCACTTTTCATTGGCCTCCACATCTACTCTTGGCCCTTGAGTTAATGACTTGGATCCCCCAATAGCAGTTTATCACTTGTGGTTGGTTATTGGCTAGAAGTCCATTACCTTTATTTTTAACCACTCTTAGGAGAGTAAATTCTTCTTTATGGAGGGGCCAAGTGCTTTTAGAACTGTTGGCCAGCTGTGCCCCTTTCCTTTCAGAAATTGATTTGATTGAAAATCCCAGGCTTTTCAGGTTAATATGTTTCCATGGATTCTCAGGTTTGTCAGAGTAAAAGATTGGGAAAAAAAGAAAAAACTGACCTTAAATTCAGAAGAGGGACTCAAAATCACTTGCCAAGGCATTCCACATACCTCTCCCACAGGGTAGAGTCTTACAAACTGGCAGACCTCACTGGGGAGTCCTGGAGCTCTACCTGCCTCCCCTGGTCTCAGGATGACTACAAAGGGTCCAGCCCCAGCACTATCCTGCAAGAGTCCAGTTGGTATCCCTTACTATGACCTAGCCTTGGGTCCTTGAGGTGGGCATTGCCAGTAAAGCAATGCATATGTGGGACCTGCCCCTTAACCCTAGAGCAAACTGAGCACCAAATCTGGTATGAAGTAACCATCATCCCAGATTTGCACAGTGGCATATACCTGTAATCCCAGCTACTTGGGATGCCAGAGGCAGCTTGTGCAATTTAGTGAGACCCTATCTCAAAATAAAAAATAAGAAAGAGGCTGGGGATACAGCTGAGTGGTAGAGTACTTGCCTAGCATGCATGAGACCCTCAGTTCAACCCCTGATTACTGCAAAAAATTAAAAATTAAGTTTAAAAATAAAAATGAATGGTCAGGAGACAGGAAAGTAGAGCCCATGTTTTGGCCGTAAGCAAAGGCACATTAAGGAAAGACATTGTAGTTTTGATCATATCTTCTTAAAGTGGCCTGCCTCAGTTTACCAAATTATAGCCAGAAGTCATCAGCTAGCCTCTGGGGCCCAACAAGATGGCTCTTTCTTGGTAATCTTGCCTTGATTAATGCTAGCTCAGCCCTGTCCCAGAGTGCCAAAAGACTTATATTTTCTTCCTAGATTGAAAAAAGAAAAGGCAGGGTGATGGGGAGTGTCCCTGTGACTTCAGGGGTCTTGAGTGCACACTGACTCCGTGTTTAGAGCTGAAAGGTCACTCTTCTTGACTATCTGTCTTCCCTTGGCTTCAGCTGTCTCTTCTTTTCATAGTTTCCATTGGCCCTTTGTAGAATGGTGCCTGCAACTCACCTTGTCTCCAGCTCATCACCACATTTCCCAGTGCTGGAACTCCCCTCCATTGGTGCCCCTGCTGGTACAGAGGCGGGGGGAGGTGGTAGCCCCTTTCTCTTGGACATCTCTTACACTTTGATTCTTTCTTCCTCTTTGTTCTCCATGGCTAGTCAGGTATATTATTATTCCTTTTACAGCTTTCTTCCTTTTTTTCTGTTCCCATTGCCTCCATCCTAATTCAGTCTTCCGTGTCCTTTCCCAGGATGTCTAGAATAGCCTCTAGTGGATTTCCCTCAGTCTATACTCAGTGTGCATCTGATGCTAGTCTAGTATCAGTTTGCAATGCTGGTGCTGGGTTGTTCTTGCTGAATTCCTTCTTCCTCTGGACAGTGACTTCCACCAGTCTACTGAGAGCCACAGATCCTTGCCTGGGACATCTTCTATTTCCACAAGACTCGCTTTCTCAAACACCTTGTTTTCAAATATTCTACTCCCTGTTAGACCACTTGGCTAGATTTCAAATATGTAATGTCCATGTCGCTCTGACTCTAACCAAACTTTCTAACCTTTATCACTTTAATTCTCTCCTTATAGTCTGGCCAAATTACTGTATTGAGATGAGTCCATGATTTAGATCAGCTAGTTATTTTCTCCATCTTATCTTCAAGTCTCTACGTACCCTGTGTTCCTTCTAATGCTTCATCAAGTGCTCTGTGAGTTCTTCCTGATCTTTCTCCTCCCAAACAAAAGTGACTGCTCCATTGCTCAAATGTCCACTGTAATTTGTTTACATATAATTCAATAATCTTCACACTTTCTTGGGTCTGTTGCACAGAAGGGAAGAATTGAGGGGCTAAGCTGGGAGGAAGGTTGCCTTTAAAAAACCTAGCTATTGTTCAGCATACCCTGTACCTCGGAAGCACAGGACCAGCTTTTTCCACTGTAGGTCTAAAACCAAACGTACAGCCCAACCGTCTTTGATTTCGTCTAATATTTGTTGAATGACCCTAGTTGGTAGAAGCCCATACTACATTATGAGGCAAAATCCTGGGGAGACAGGAAGATATTTCTCCTCTGAAATAACTGTCATACATATAACATATAAAATACAAAATAGGGTGCTAGCATCATTAACTATGGTAACTAGAAGTGCCTTGGAAATCTTAGCCCAGTTATCCATTTTATAGATGGGAAATTGAGACAAGGCACACGTGCTGTCCTAAGCTTTGTATGTAATGGCAGGACGCAGGTCAGAACCCAGATCTCCTGCTTCTAAGTCTTTTTTCCCCCAGAAGATTGTGTGGCCCATAAGACCGTAGTGAAAAGCAAATGTGTAAGTGTTGTAAGAATATAGACACAATCAGAGCATGGAATGGAGTTCAGAAAGTTTCCTAAGTGGTGCACTTTGATCCCATCCTCCTGGTGCTGGCTCAGGTCACAACTGGGAGAGCTAATGATTGCTTAACCAAATGACCTGTGAACTTCAGATTTTAAAACCACATGGAAATACAAGTCAGGTGTAGACTTACCTTCTAAAGGTATGATGAAGACTATAGATTTCAAAGAAATCCACCTGTGTTTTTATGATTTCCTACTCTGCAATCACTGCTATTTCTTCTTAATATTTCTTATTAATTTGTCCAGCCTATTAGCTATATCATAATTCATACTTTGAAAATTGTACACCAATTTCAAAAGTACACCAGTGGTCAAATCTAGATCACCTAGGGGTTCATTATCCAGGCTGCAGAGCATGTTAGCCTCTGTTTTTCTTCCCTTTTCTTTCCTATTGCCTACTTATAAAAATCATTACACTGTTCAATAGGCCATTTATTAGACTGCTTCCTTCCACCAAGAGAGACTTACATGTGTTTCTTCCTCTGTTTTAAGCCAAGATCCATAAAGCATATTTTCCCCACAGTTGACATTTTCTTTTGATGATCCTTTGAAATGGAATGTAAGTGAATTTCACCATGGTATTGTAAATTATATACTGAGTATCAGTAATAAACATTTCTTACAAAGTTTTAAAGTGTACTTTCAGCATGGTGATCATCTGGAATTGTACACATTTGCCAGCTGCTGTGGAGGGAGTTGGCAAGTGCTTTCTTCTCATATACTTTTTCCTGCTTCGTCCAAATTTATACAATAGTATGGAGCTCACATAACAAACATAAACAGAGAAAAAGAGTACTTTGTATTCCAAGTGATGTGGCTTAGCAGTCTTGACCTGATAAATGGTCATCTTGTTCTCCCTTCTCCCTCCAGACAGTGTTGCACATTAAATTTGTCCCAGAGAGCTTGTGTTTTTCCCTTGGTGAAGAATCTGGAATAATATCCCTTGTCTGCCCATCTCTGGTTCTCAGAACCTTGATGCAAATTTCTGATGGTGGAGAGGGTGCCAGGCAAAGGAGGCCAGCACATGTTGGAACTGCTCTGCTAGACAAGAGTAACTTGTTTGTATTTTCCCTTTTTCCTTGGTAATTCTCTAGGGAGCTACTGAGGTCTCTGTGAGATTTGGTAGTTCTGACTGCTGAAACTTTGAATGTGTGATGTTTTCTCTAGAATATTCTCAGGGTGCAAGAAGGAGGGGCGCCTGGAAGCTTATTTGTCTCACATTTTTGAATCTTGTGAATTCATTTTTCCTAATTGAAATAAAAATTAAAACCCATACTAATCTAATGATGAAGTCACAGATTTAAACTAACAGGACTCTGAAGTTCATGTTCTTTCAGCACCGTTGAGCACCTCTTCACAGATCCTGACTGTTGGCAGGTGCTTGTGGCAGGCTAACTGGAAGCCCCGTTGCATAAAGATGTGATTACATCACCCTGTGAAGACAGAGGGCCCCAATAATGTTAGATGGTAATCAAATTTTTAGTAAGACAAGGCATCTACAATTATACATGCATTTAATTGTGGATTTCTAGTCTGATTTTCAAATTTATACCTTCACATTGCAGTAATATAGTATTTTTACATTAATATTAATTAACTATAAATTTCTGAGGAGATGAGGCAAGAACACAGGGCACAATCTTCCAAGTCTGTCATATTTGGGAGTAGAACACCAGATATTTCAGGCACTATTTTCTTCTCTTTCCACTTCCTTAATTAAGATTATCATCCAATTAATATTGAACCATTGCTCTCCCAAGAACTCTAATCTGTAGGGCATGAGCCTATGTTAGCTCAAAAATCTGACATTGATCCATTCCTCAGCTTGGCAGACATATTTGGAACTGCTGCTTTACATCAGGCTCTGTGCTGGGCTTGCCGTTGGGCTGGCTGAGGTTGAGAGGCCTTGTCCCCAACGCAGAGGCCTCTGTGACTCTCACACACAGCAAGGCCACATCTTGTGGGCTGGAAGAGGTAAAGCCACATAATTTGACAGGAAGCATGGACTCCTCAGGCAAATGGCCTGAGGTTGGTGGCTAAACGAAGGTCACTTTGCATTCCCTCAGCTGAGTAGAGGGAGGCGCAGGTGCCTCAGTCGTAGGAATACTTTGTAATTGGGTGGTGTTTGTTGCTCTTGATGCTGGGGCCCTCACTGCCTTCCCTGACGAAAAGATAAGGGTGATATTCAGTTTGTAATGAGCACTTGCGCTTTGTATAAACTGTGTAAAACTATATAAAATAAGCCATAATCTTCCACTTATGCTTGATAGCAAGAGGAGTCTGCTTGGCTTTTAGTGATAACCAAAATGTGGGTGTTTTATCCCCCCTCCCCCACCACCAATACAATGTATTTTTACAGAAGTATCTTTTTTCACAAGATAGATTGACAAGTTGCTTCCCACACTTGTCCAAAATGTATAATGGCTAATCTTGCCTTAGAAAAGTCAAATAAAATGTTTCCAAAGTAGCCATTTATAATGACGGTATATATTTCTAAACTCATTTCACCTGTCTCTTTGCTGTACTTTTCCTCAAGGGATTGGTATCTCGAAGCTAACCCAATAGCTTGGATGAGAAAACTGCCAAGCCTCAAATTCTTGTTTTAAATTTCCTGTAGGAGATTACATTTTAAGTATAAAGGGAACACACCATAGGTAACTTGATGCCCCGAGGGAGAGAATCCTTTATGCTGTGTGCTCATCACCCCTGATTCACATGCTTTTGAGATTGGACAGGGTGCTTGCTCTGATTGTTAGTGTTTTTAATCATCAGAAAATACATTTAGAATAGGAATAGACAAAAGCTTTAAATTGAAGCTCTCCTCACCTCTGTGTAAACTTATCTCCTTACTTTCCCTTGATTGGAATACCATAAAGTTCCATATTTTCTCTGTAATAAACTAAAATTGCCTTCGCATCAGACATCTTCCCCCTTTCTGAAGTAGGGCTTAATTGTCACTTCATTTCTTTCTGTAGGCCTCTTGGTAACCATTTTCCCCTATCAGGTGGCTTGAGTAAGACCAGCAAGTGCTGATTTCATGGTATCAGAGAGGTCTTATGAATCACCATGATGGGAGCACTGGTACTTCCATGATCACTGGACACACTGCCATTTATCTGTCACAGAGCTGGCCTTCTTGCAGATTTCTTGCCTGGCACTACAATGTGTCTGGCTCACTGAAACCAGGATATCAGTGGATGGTAGCAGTAAGATGCAGAAGTTGTGAGCTGACCTCATGTTTAAAAGATGATTTTGCCTTTCTGGCAAAAAAGGCTGTATTTGTTCATTGGAATGATGGATTGATCCTCTCTATGTATGTAGCTCTGTGTGGATTTATGAAGAAAAGAGGAGATAGACCACTTCCCGTAGTTGGCTTTGAAAAAACAGACATATCAACAAGGGTCTGCTATCAGCGGACCCTTCCCAAATGTCACTTAAAGAGTAAACTGGATTAAACAGAACTGGAACCCAAGGACATATAGAAAAATACTACTAAGTAAAAGATAGAGAAGACTTGGATGGGAAACTTAGATGAGAAGGGGGGGAGGGGGAAAGCATAGGGGAGGGTAAGGGGTAACCTATATAAATAATGTTTATCAAATTACATATATGAAAATTGTCACAATGAAAAGCATGTCAAAATGAATCACATTATGATGTACATTAAAAATTTCTAATAAAAAAAAAAGAGTAAACTGGAGTCGAACAATGGTTTACTTCCTATGTCTGCTTAAAAATTCATCCAAGTCACAGAAGGACATTTGAGCAGCTTATGAAGACTATCTATTAGAATTGAAAATAGAAGCAAGTAGTGCCTTTCCTAAGTTCGGCTGCTGAGCAGTGAGGTGTGTGGGAAACACGTGCTTGGGTGGCGGCCAGGCTTCTGGGGCCTGGCATTTGCAGTGCTGCTTGGGGAAAGTGCTTCCCCTCCACCTGGCACGTCCATCCTCTCATAGCCTTTTGTTTCCCAGATCCAAATCTGGACCCACCATCTCACTGACTGGGGATTTCAGGAGCTATTGTTTGCATCCTCTCACTGTGCCTTCCTTTCAGATTGCTACTCTGCATGTGGAAATAAATTAATCTACTCTGCACATGAAATACCCTGGCCCAGGTGGAAGCAGAACAGTAATTAAATGTCAATAGAGCAGCCCACTTGCTACCAAAATCTCTGGAGTGCTAGTATTATTGGTGCCCACATTGTCCACTTATTTTGTGAGATCTGATTTCTAGCCCAAAGTATTGTCTTTGGGGTTTACTTAGATATTCAGATCATTTGAATAAAATTAGGATTTATACTTCTCGAGATCCTTTTTGCTTTTTTGTTTTGTTGTTGTTGTTGTTGTTGTTTTCAGTACTGGGAGTTGAATCCAGGGCCTCACACATGCAAGGCAAGCACTCTACCATTGAGTTGCACCCCCAGCCCCTTTTTTATTTTTATTTTTTTATTTTGAGGCAGGATCTCTTTAAGGTGCAGAGCTCACTAGGTGCAGAGCTTAGAGGTCTGCAGGTTGCCTCTGGCTTTGAGATCCCAGGTTGAGATCCTTTTAATTAGGAATTTTATCAGAAGACTCCCCCATTACAGATATAATATTGTGTTTTAGCAAACTGTTGTCTTCCAAATGAAGACATGATTTGTCTTATATTTGATTTGGGTGTTATTATTTAGCCTCTGTTAGGATGTTGAATATTTGTATGTCAGGTTTGGGGATAGTTTTGCAAGTTGTTCAAAATGATGTCTCAGACCAGTGTTCTTTAGAAATGTCTAGGTCATTGTTAATGTCACTGCAAATGGAAAGTAATGGGGAAGGGTTGCTATGGGAAATTCCAGATTGTATTTTCAAAGAGGACCTAAAATCTATACTTGTTAGGTGCGTCGAGTTGTTTCCAATTTATAGCGACCCTCATAGGGTTTTCAATGGTTGATTTTTTTCAGGATTGCCTCGGGAGTAGATTGCCATGTCTTTCTCCCATTTTTGTGGTGCTGGGAATCGAACCTGGGACCTCAGAAACTGCAGAGCGGTGCTCTACCAACTGAGTCAAATCCCAGCCCCAAAATCTATGCTAGAGTTGCTAATTCCTGGTCTCTTTTCCACTTGGGAAAGGGCTGAAGAGGAAAAGCGCCTAAGAGAAGGGAGCAGTGTAACAGCTGCTGTTATTGTCTCCTGACTGAGGCGTTCCTTTCCTACGTGAAAATATCTGGCTCCTGTTTTCTTGAAAAGTAAGAATTCTGGCTACAGAGATCCAAAGTCTCAGGGTCCTGGTGCTGAAGTCATGTCCCTTGCAACAGTGTTCCCCAGGTGATAAGGCCTGTCCTTTTTGCCTCGGCTAGGGCTCTTCCATTGTCATACCCCAGGAATATGTGGACACAACTGTACTTCATTACCCTTGCTTTCCCCATGTATTTGTTTTTATCCATTTGAAGCATTCTGAAAAGTGTTCATATAAACTTTTCTAGACTTCCAGAGAGATCCATGCCATAAGAAAGGGCAGATCTGAGGGTCAACTGAATATTCATGCACGACACTCTCTGGATAAAGCAGACATTTAGATAAAATAGGAAGTATTGGTTACTGATATCTGTGTTACTGTGTGGTTACTTTACCTGATTTCTGTTGATCTCCTGTGACCTTTTCCATCTGTGAGTGGCATGGGTCCAGGGCCATTTGCCACAAAGATGAGCATGTCATTGCTGTTGATCTCCTGGGTTAAACCTTGAAATGTGGTGATCTCAGTTGTTAAACTTCAGCCAGTGGTGCTGAGAGCCAAATGGTATTCACAGTGAGCTTAACCTCTCTGCCAGATCAGGTTTCAAAGTCATTTCTCTCTGTGGCTGCATTTGCACACATCAGTCCTGAAGGTTGTTCTGAAAGATTAGGGCCTGGAAGTGTGACCATCCCTTGTTTGCCTTTAGCCCACACTCTGACCCTCCAGTCTGCCTATCTTCTTTCAGGACTCCCTTTTTACCAACAGGAGAATACAGCATCTACCTGCAGGAGCAGCTGACGCAGACCTTTATCCATTAATTCAGCTCATTTTTACAGTGTACTTCCTATGAGGTCAGTACTGTCCCAGGCAAAACTCTTTCTAATCACAAACTTAAAGAGCCCACAGGCCAGGTGGCATGGCACATGCCTGTAATCCTAGCAACTTGGGAGGCTGAGGCAGGAGGATTGCAAGTTTGAGACCAAAGACAGCCTGCACAATTTAGCGAGTCCCAGTCTCAAGATAATAAAAGGGGCTTAAGGGTGCAGCTCAGTGATAGAGTACTTGCCTAGCATGTGCAAGGTCCTAGGTTCAACCCTGGAATACTAAGAGGTGGAGAGAGTCTATGGAGGGGGCCTAAGACCTCATTTTGGCTGTTCCTAGTGACTGCTAGAGCTGCAACCACCTGTGGTTTTGAAGTTTACTGTGCATATGCCCTGTGTTGGGCCTTTACCTGGAAAGAGGGCTGAGTGTCTGCCCCCAGGGGAAATGCAGGCTAGTTGCTAAAAAATGGCACGTGAGTATGAAAGTGCAGATCAGTGTCAGAATTGTGTTTAAAGTAAAAGTACTTTCATCTCAGCTTTTATGGTAGTAATCATACTCTCGGAGTACTTACTAGTATCTTGCCACCAGAAGGAAAAGTGTGAAATTTAGCAGCATCAACCACACATGAAGGAAGTACAACAAAGTAACTGTCCCTGGATGGAAAATCAGAAGACCTGGCTCTCGGCATGGTCCTGCCACTGACCGACCAGCCAAGAGTCTTTGACCAAGTCATTCATTTTCCATATGCCACTGTGTCCACATCTGTAAAGTGCCATCCCTGCAAAGAGGCTTTGTTCTGGGTCCCAAAGGCTGTTTTTTTTTTTTGTTGTTGTTGTTGTTGTTGTTAATAGTGCATTTCATTATTATGTTACCAATAAAAATACCAATAGTTGTGTAAAACATAAAACCGAATGATTTACCTTTCAAGTTCCTTCTAACATTTGCATACATGGTTCTAAAGTCCTGGGATAGTATGTCAGCTGGACAGATGTACAGATACCCACATGCATGCATACTGCACATACAAAAATATATGTGTGAGCTTTGAATAGGACCAACCCCTATAGCTACTCCTCTCCCTCTCCTGAGCTCCTGGATGGTAACCAACATGTACCTGACCCCAAGCAGGGTGATGGCTCTACCTCTACAGCAAAGCCTGCCACATCAGGTAATCTTCTTAGCAAGTAAAAAACAAAACAAAACAAAATAAATAAATACATACATAGATAGCTGAACTATATTAGACACCTCACCTCTTGGAGATGAAGACTGCAACAGAGATAGTTGTATGTTTGAAAGAAATAGAGTCATCTAGAACAACAAATAGAGGTGCTGAAGCATGAGCTGAGATGAACTTGTGTTTATAAAGAAGGATCAGGTTAGTCTTTTCCTTCTAAAATCACAAATACATCTTCATGATGGGAAGTCTCTTCCTGATGAAATACTAGCTAACATCATTATGTGTTGTGGGTGCATTAAAAATGTCTTAGCATTTGTATTTTTAGCATGGATGCAATGGTATCAGTTAAAATAATTAGCCCCTGCCTGTAATCTAAAAGCCTTATCTTTCTTCTCTTACTTTTTTAGAAGGCAGATGTTTTAAAACTGATTTGAAAATCAAATTTGCCCTTCAGTGATTTCATTTGGAAGAAACAGAGAAGTAAACATTATAAAGCAGGGTTTTTGGTACATTATGCATGCAAATGTGGCAGCTGAATTGAGGTTCACACGTACAGGTGGATGACTGGTCTGCTTGAGAAACGTTGAGTTGTTTAAATGAATACAAAGGTCATGGACCCTCAGATTATGTTTTTCTGTCATTAGGTAGAAAGGCTATTGCTTCATGTTAAACTCTACCTGCCAAAAGGTAACATTTGGAAGGCTCTCACAGACAAAGAGGCCCTGTTAATAGTGTGGGGGACTGTGTTTAAAGGGCTTTTCTTGAGCCCTTGGCTCTCCCCAGCCCTGTGCTGGGTGCAGCAGAACCGGGCTTAGAGAGGGTTGTTCTTGCAAGCACCACGTTGCTGGTATTGGGAATCTGGAAGCTGTGGTCTCAAAAATTAAATATGTGATATACTCTGATAAATCTCTGTGATATACTAATAGGTTTGTACTCTGATAGCCTCTCAAGGATTAGGGACTATGTTTTATTCAGCTTTGAATCACAGCTTGGCACAGAGCCTGCTGTGTGGTAGGAACTTAAAAATTATTTCACGAAAAAAATGAATGAATAAACAGGAATGAATGAGTGACTAGTTGTATTTTGGGTACAATTTTATCTTTTTTTAAAAATGGAATTGCAACACAGATTTTGTCAGACTTACAATGAATTAGATAAAAGTTATCGCTATGAAAGAGCAGAAAATGAGACTTAAACTAATCCAAACCAAGTTCTTGCTCACTATCTTGGAAATTGGGGCTGGGATTTAGCTCAGTTGGTAGAGCACTGCGCTGCAGTCTCTGAGGTCCCGAGTTCAGTTCCCAGCATTGCAAAAATGGGAGAAGGACCTGGCAATCCACTCCCAAGGCAATCCTGAAACATTCAGCCATTGAAAAGCCTATGAGGGTCGCTATGAGTCGGATACCAACTCGATGGCACCTAACAACAACAAGAACAACAACAGTCTTGGAGATTAAAGGGTCACTATGAGTTGGATGGCACCTAACAACAAATAGATCTGGAGAGAGGAGGTCTCCCACTAAGGGAACACCAGCACATTGCCTAAACTTTGAATTAAAAATCTACTTGGCTGGGTCCTCAATGGGTGGATTCTGGAAGGCGGTGCTTCACGAGGGTGAGCACCATTACCTCTGAGCAGAGCTTGCTGGAGTGAGTCCCCGCTCCACCTGGGCTTTCGGAGGAAGCCTGGCTTCTTTATGGGGCACTAATCCACAGTCCAGAGGGACTCATTTCAAAAGGCCTCATTAAATGAACTGTAGCTCAGAAGTCCAATGACAAGAACCTTTAGGGAAGAGCTTTATGCTGTACTATGTGGCTGTTGTATCATTTATCTCTTTTATGTTTGAGAATCTGTATCTCCAACTTCTCTGGGAATGTTATGAAAACTTTTCCCGGCTGGTCTGGTTTCTACCCTATTTTCCTGCCAGGCCACCTGGTGAGAGGCTGTTTTCAGGGAAGCTCCAGTGCATTCACTGCCTGCTCCTCCCTGTACACTGCTCAGCCTGCCCAGAGAACATGGTAGCCCTGCTGCTGGTGGCTCCAGAGTGCTTCTAAACACATCTAGCTAAAGCTTTGTGTGCATCTCTATTATTATCATCGACTATAAAAGGGCCTGCTTCCAGCAATATTTGATCAGCCACTGCATGCAAGGCACAGAGTCAGGTGCTGCATTGCGCCATGTGCTGTGTCCCAGTCAAGTTGTGAATTCACTCAGTTCACTCCTGCATGCTGGAAAGTGGATTTTCCGTGTCATAGGCCTCTCTAGGAAGCCTAGGAGGCAAGACTGTCCACAGTCTACAGAAACATCCAGTTTTACCTAAACAGTAAGAGATCTCTGGCTTTCTTGAGAACTTCGCTGTTCAGGAAAGAAAAAGAGGTGGTAGGCCGGGTGGGGTGGTGCTCACCTGTAATCCCAGCAACTCAGGAGGCAGAGGCAGGAGGATCACAAATCTGAGACTAGAAACAGTCTAGTGAGGCCCTGTCTCAAAAAGTAAAAAAATGGACTGGGAGTGCAGTTCAGTAGTACAGCACTTGCAAAGTGTGCAAGTGCGAGGCCCTAGGTTCAACCCCTAGTATTGCAAAAAAAAAAAAAAAAAAAGGAGCTGCTATATGAGAGGCTGAGGATACACCTGCCAGGTGTATGGATGACTTATCTGTCATAAAGTACACACTATGCCACCCCTACTATGTATGTTCATAGCATCATTAGTCATGATGGCCCCAAAGTGGAAACACTTCACATGTCCATCGTCTGATCAAAAGATAAACAAAAAGTCCTGTACCTGTGGAATATTATTTGGTAATAAAAAGGAGTAAAGTACCAATGTATGATATAACAGGTATGAACCTTGAAAATATTTCATTGAGTGAAAGAAGCCACCCACAAAAGGCCATATACTGTATGATTCCGTGTATACAAAATGTCTGGAATAAGTAGATGTATGGTGAGAGTAGATTGTTTTCTTCTAAGGACTTGGGAATTTGGGAGGAATGAAGGATGACAGACTGCTAAAGGGTAAAGGGTTGTTTTTTGGCATGAGGTGGCTTCTAAAATCGATTATGGGAATGGTAACACAATTCTGTGACTATTCTAAAAAAAATTAACCTGTACCCTTTAAAAAGGTGGGGCTTATGGTATATAAATTGTATCATGATAAAGTTGTTATTTTGAAAAAAGGAAAAGGAGACTGTGGGACGCCTATAATCCCAGCAACTTGGGCGACTGAAACAGGAGAATCATGAGTCTAAGACCAGAGGCACTCTGAGTAACTTAGTGAGAGCCTATCTCAAGATAAAAAGTAAAAAATGGGCTGGGAGTATAGCCCGGTGGTAGAGTGCTTGCTTTCAGCCCATAGATGGACCACATGCTCTTGGTTGGGCTATAGCTATTGAAGAAGGAAGCTAAACTGCAGCAGAGAAAGGTAACTTTGCTCCAGCTTTTCCTGGCAGTTCTTTTGAGAAGGAGGAAGAGAGGTTTGGGCAACAGATTCACTTTTCCCTTCTCCCATTTCCAACTCCCACCTCACCCCTTCCTGTGCTGGGGTAGAGTGCTGTTCTGCACTCTCTGAGGCCCTGGGTTCAGTCCCCAGCATCACAAAAAATGGGAGAAGGACCTGGCAGCCCACTTCTGAAACAATCAGCCATTGAAAACCCTATGAACAGTAGAGAAGCACTGACATAGTGTCCAGCATGGCACAGTGTTTTGTTCTGTTGTAGGTAGGGTTGTTGTGAGTCAGACCTGACTCGACAGCACCTAACAACAACAGCCACCCCACCCCTTCCTACTTCTCATGATTCCTTCTCCACACATGTGTGGCTAGACCAGGATTCCTTCTTAAATGCATTTACATTTACATATTCAAATTCAAAGATTTCATTGTGCACCTTTTGGGTAAGAGGAGGAGAAAACACAGGGCCCAGTGCTTTCCTCTGATGTGGCTTGGCCACAGCTGACCGCTGGGTGCCAGTGCAGGCTCAGGGGAGTCAGCTTAGTGGCACTAGGGCAGATGCACTCCTAGGCTGTTGATGAGCCATTCCACCCCTTTTACAGCCCAGTTTATGTGTTGGCCGATAGGTCAACCATGTGAGTTCCTACTGTAAATAGAGTCTTACATTGACATGGTAGTGCTATTCTAAGTCAATAAAACTCAGATTTTAAAATCAAAATGAACCTTGCCCTTAATGTTATATTGGGTGTAAG
Source organism: Pedetes capensis (assembly GCA_007922755.1). Classification (NCBI taxonomy): domain Eukaryota; kingdom Metazoa; phylum Chordata; class Mammalia; order Rodentia; family Pedetidae; genus Pedetes; species Pedetes capensis. The sequence continues at coordinate 81,209 of VMDO01001494.1, forward strand.
TATATATAAATGTGGGAGTTAAAGACATTTGCATGAACCTGACCTAACTGAACAGCAGCTCTCATAAGTGGCTCTTTTGATATGACAACAATCTAATCCGGTAGCCATAGAGTTGCACCGGCAGTGTAGAGGTCTCTCAAAGTGCACAGCTTTAAGTAGCATGTCTGTCTTATCCCACATAATGCATTTTTGCTCCCAGTTATTATCTGACCTAACTCAGTGCTGGTAATTCAATTTGATTCTTTGATGGCTTCATAAAACATTGATAACAAAGAAGATAATAATAGTGGTGTAACAGTGGAACCAAGAGCCATTTTTATTAATGCAAGTGAAGTCATTGCAGATATATTTGATTTTACCTGATGTTCTAATTCTCACCATCATACATGCATTCAACAAATAATAATTGAGCACCTACTAAGTCTTAGGCACTAAGTAGGGCAGACAAGATCGCTACTTTCCTTAAGTTTGAATCGTGTGGGGGGAAATACCTGGTAAATAAAAATGGCTTGATGGGGGTTGTTTTGCCTTTTGAGTTTTTTGTTTCTTTTTGTGGTACTAGGAAATGAACCCAGTACCTTGTGTTAGGCAAGCCCTCTACCAATCAGCTACATCCTCAGCCCTTTTTTAATTTACATTTTGAGACAGGGTCTCATTAAGTTATGCAGGCTACCTCTGGCCTCAAACCTGCAATCCTCCTGCCTTAGCCTTCCGAGTCACCACTGCATCCAGCTGGAGAGAGTTTTAACTACTAACCAGAGGGTGCACACCTGTAATCTGACTCCTGAGGCTGAGGCAGGAGGACCGAGGATTTGAGACCAGAGGCAGCCTACAGAACTCAGAGACTCTGTCTCATAATTAAAAAAAAAAAAAAAAAAAAAAAGTTAAGAAAAGGGCTGTGGTAGTAGTTCAGTGATAGAGTGCTTCCCTAGTATATGCAAGGCCCTGGGTTCAATCCCCAGCACCACAAAAACAACAATGACAACAACAAAAACCTAAAAACTGCTGATATATGCTATGAAGCAAATGAAATTGAACAGTAAATAGAGAGTGACTAGGGTGTAGAAGTCCAGAAGCAGCTATTTATGGCCAGGCAGGCCTCTCTGAGAAAGTGACATTTAATCCAAGATCAGTGATAGAAGCCAGCTCTTAAATGGCTCAGGGAAAGAGAACTTAAGGAAAAACTAAGGCCCTGAAGATGGGATAAACTCAGTGTGTGTGCAGAACAGAGTGATGGCTAGTGCTATGGAGGTTGGTTGAGGTGTGAGATGAGGCAGAGGGGCAGTGTATGACCTGTAGGCCTTGGTATAGAGTGTGAATTTTATTGTAAGAGCAGCAGGGAGTTATTGGAGGATTTTAAGGAAAGAAGTGGTAAGAACTTATTTGTGCTTTTAAAAATGTTATTATTGGTGTTGGGGATTGAACCCAGGACCTCATGCTTGCTAAGCATGCATTCCACCACTGAGCTACCTCTCCAGCTCTGTTTCTGCTTTTTAAAGTTCACTCTGGTTGCTGTGTGGTGAATGGACTGGAGGGTAAATATGAAACCAGGAGACAGGAAGAAGGCTGTTCTGTGGATAACAAGCAGGGACTGGGACAAGGGCAGTGACTGTAGAGGCAGTGAGAAGTGTTTGGCTATGGAAAACTACTGCTGATGGATGGGCTGGGGGTCCACATGGGGATGGGGGCCAGGAAAGAAAAGTCTTGAGTGGTTTCCTGCTCTGTCCTTGGTTCTGCACATTTTGTCATTTTTATCCATGCCCTGCAAGGCATGCTTCTCAAGTTTCTGGATGAAACAAAGCTAGGCGGTATGACTAAGGTGATAGATGACAAATCTGAGATTCAAAATGATCTCTCCAGGCTCTAATGTGGGACCAGACCAACAGGATGGGATTTAATGGGGATAAATGTGATGCCCTCCATTTAGGCTCAGAAAATCAATTGTATAAGCACAGGATGGAGGCGGTCAAGCTTGAGAAAAGTCTGTGGGAAAAAGAGCTGTGGTTTTAGTTGGCCACAAAGTCAGTGTGCTACAAACCTTGGGCAGTCTTAGTCTGCATTCACTGTTCATCTAACCATAGGACCTTCCCATTGGTGCTTTGTATTGCTCAGGGTACATCTGGGCACATGTGTCCACATTTAGGTACATGGAAGGCGGCCACACAAGGAGAGTTCAGGAAGTTGTTTCATTGTGGGGTGGGGGCAAGTTGAAGGAGCTCAAATAAAACAAGGTCTACGTAAATCATCTGAAGGGTTATAGATCATAGTAATTAGTTTTAAATATGTGTGGAGCTGTCAAGTGGGGCAGAGACCCTAATTCTTCATCACTCCAGAGGTCGACACTAAAATTTTTTATTCATACTTCAGCACAACTTTAGTGAACATCCATCTAATCTTCACCAGTTACTATTTTTGCATCTACCAAACGAAGTGCCTGATTAATATGGGTTTTTTTTTTTGTTGTTGTTGTTTGTTTGTTTTTGTCATTGTTTCTTCAAAAATTATTTTTTAGAAGCTGGGCATTGTGACACACACCTGTAATCCCAGTGGCTCGGGAGGCAGAGGCAGGAGGATGGCAGTTTGTAGCCAGGGGCAGCCTGAGTAACTCAGCCAGACCTTGTCTCAAATAAAGAGTGAAAAATAGGCTGGAGGTACAGCCTAGTTGTACATTGCCTGCAAAGGTTGTATGAGGCCATGGTTTCAACCTCCAAGTATACCCCCCCCCAATTTATTTTTTCACAGTAGTGTTAGATTCACAGCAAAATTGAAAGGAAGCTGTAGAGAGTGTCTGTGGATCGACCCCCCCTGTGGCTGGGACCAGAATAGCTCTTCTCCAGCCGGGATCAGGATACCACATGGGGGTGGGGGGAGGAGGAGGGAGGGACTGGCAAGGCACAAGGTGTGATGGATGGAGTCAAGGACTGATGGCTTCTGGATGCCTTTAGTACAGATTTTATTGTACAGCTCCTATAAAGAAATAAAGCCCTCAAGCCCACCCTTCGGGATAACAAAAGTGTCACAGCTCAGGCTTCAGCCGCCACCAAAGTGCGGCCCCCAGCAGCCTCTGGATGTCCTCGGAGAAAGCAATCTTCTTCTCCGCTGCTGGTCTCCAGTGATCTCCATCTTGGTCTGGCAATAGGATGACCTCTGCGATGGCAGGCAGTCTTCTCTCTTGATCTGACGATGGTGTGGCCCATCTGTGGTAGAGTGGCAGAACATGCAGAGCATGGAGCAAGCTCTGCTTATAGTCTCTGGGTAACTCCTCAAGATGGCAGTCAACCAATCAGGTGTAGCACAAGGGGCTGGGCACAACCAACTAGGAGTGACATTCAAATAAAGGGTGAAATCAGATGTCACTTTCTGACCAATCAGGGGATGTTCTCTAGTGAACAATCAGGGGTCAGGGTGAGGGTTGGGAGTAACCAATCAGGTGGCAGGGGGTCTGAGAGAGCAGGCACTATCTTGGCTCACTCCATACTAAGAGAGAACCAGATGTGGGACAAAGGTCACCGGGAGCCATCTTGCCTTAGAGGATAGATGTCAGTCCTCTAGGCAGGCTAGATAGGCCCCTATTATAGTAGTACTCTCTAGGATTCCAACAAGTTTCCATATACCCTCTAGTCCCACACATGCATAGCCTGTTATCCCCATTATTAACATCTCCCATCAGAATAGTACATCTATTACATCTAAAGAACCTATATTTATACCTCAAAATCACCTAAAATCCATAGCTGACTTTAGGATTCAGTCTTAGTCTTATATATTCTGTGTATTTGGACAAATTTCTAATAATGTAATCACTATTATAATGTCATACAGAGTATTTTCATTGTCATAAAACTTCTCCCTGCTCTGCCTATTCATCCTTCCCTTCCCCCAATCCTTGGCAACCACTGATCATTTTTATTTCTGCACAGTTTTGCATTTTCCAAAATATCATATTGCCAGAATCATACAATATATAGCAAGTTACTATTTAAAAAAAAGTCCCTGAACTCATGAAACTCTATTTTAGGGTTCAGAAAAACAGATATATAAGAAAGTATATTAAAGTATTCCAGTTACTACCCACCATGGAAGTATGCATTCAGTGCAGTGGGGACACAGTAGAGAGGGTGGTCCTCCTACCAAAGAAGGGTCAAGTGGGTGTTCTGGTGGAAGTGGCACTCCTACTGAGCCTTGAGCAAGGAGCGGGTGCTGGCTGGGCACTGCCCGGGGAGGCGAGGACCCTCAGAAGTGCTTTGGGCAGAAGGAGCAGCAGGTGCAAACGTATGGGGCTTGCACTAAGGTGCCTGTGTATTCTTTGTCATGCCTGGAGAGCTGGGTTTGGCGGGGGGGAGCAGGCCCAGACTCCTCTTCTTGATTTGAGGGTGAGGATTTGTCCTAAGGATGTCCTGAGCAGCCCCTGAAGTATAGTGCACCACAGGAAAAGGGACTGGAGAGAAGCCAGCAAGACAAACTGGGACCAGATTATGGAAGTCTCTGGATGTATGCCAGGAAGTTTAACCTTATTCTTCAGTAGTGGAGAGGTGTGATAAAGCCATAATTTATAAAGTAGATTGTTCTGGCAACACTAAGTAGAAGGAATGGATAGTAAGAGAGACCAGAGACAGGAAAACCAGGGAGCACCTCAAGATGAGAGGTAATCAGTCTAAACTAGAGCTCCTGGGATAGAAATTATCCCAGGAGAGGAGCTGAGGTGTGGGGGGCTTAGGGAGAGCAGGAAAGTCTTTCTGTAACTCTGTGCCCTAGTTTCCCGAGGCAGGGAGTTGGGCCAATCAGTCAGCAGGCTGAACACCCAAGGGCAAAATGGTCAGAGATAGAAAGCCACCTTTCCTCTGAAACTACCACACATCATCCCAGAAGGGCAAACCGCAATAGAACCCTCTGTTCTCAGGTCTGTCTGCTAATCAGAGCACAAGTTGCCTGAGTTCTCAGTGTGCAAAGACCACCTGCCCCACGCTGCCCTCTCCACTGTGCACTCAGAGCAGCAGTAGGAGCTGCAAGCACAAAGGAAAGCCATCCCTCTTGTGTTCCGAGACATGGGGCAGTGTCCCTCTGCAGGCATCTTGACAGCCTCTCTGAAGCACTCTCTGAAGCTCTTCCTCAGCCATCCTACTCAGCCTGCTGCGGTGGCCAGCCCTACCTCTGGGTCACCTTCCTTCCCTGCTGCATCAGAGCAGAGGGGACAAGGACAGTAACTGACAGGTTTTCTGGGGATCCATAACATTCAGCCAAACCTCCTTGTACAGCTTTGTGTTCTCTAGCTATTTTTGAAAGGCTTATTGTTAGACCTTCAAGAACCTTTAGATTAGAAGAAACCTGAGGAATTGGAAGCGAGGATATAGAAGAATAAGAATGCCAGCTTTTAGCCACATAATAAACACGTGTCCCTGAAGCATCACTGAATAGTACCACTAAATGACTGCAGCCAGGACTTCAAAGAACAAACCCCCAAAATGGACGCATGTGGAGAAAAGTCAGAATCCCAGAATTCTCAGAAAACTTGAAATTTCTTCCCTGCTTCTCTATGCGATGTTCTGCATCTCCTTTCGGTAAAGCAAGTGGTTTCCCTCTCAAGTAACTTTGCAATGAGGGGGACTTGAGGTGCATGTTGGATGAATAAGCCACTCTGGAACACACTTGTTAAGTGGTGACCTTCACCCCACCCCAACCTCTGCTTGTCTCCGCTGTAAAATCTGGGGTCAAGTTGTGGTTACAAAGTCGATTGCTTCCAGAGCAAACCTGCTGTCTTTGGGTCTTTGTTTTATTCAGGGTTGCTCCATCAGCTGCACACATGCCTTTGATAGGCCACAACAGTGCTTTTCATGTCTAGCTGGTATTTTAATGTTTGTGAAAGACTGTGCTTAATTGGATCCCCATGGTACCACAAATGGCTTTAGAAGCCTCGTATGTCTGGGGAGATGATTTTGTGACCGTGTGTGTGTGTGTGTGTGTGTGCGCCCGCGTGTGCACTCATGCATGCACACACTCACAGGGGTCCTCTACCTGAGCAAGCACCACAAGGTTAAGTGTTCTGGACCCAAACCTTATATTTGAGGAGCTTGTTTTTGTTTATGGGGTACAGTGTGGTGTTTCCATATATGTATATGTTGCATAATAATAAACTACCCTTGCATCCAATCCTGTCATATCTCAGAAGTTAAGCAGGATAGGGCCTGATTAGTACTTGGATGGGAAACCACCTGGGAATACCAGGCGCTATAGGCTTGAGAGAAGGACCCAGCAACCCACTCCCAAAAACAATCAGTCATTGAAAACCCTTTGAATAGCAGAGGAGCACTGACATAGTGCCAAGCATGGCACCATGTTGGCAAGTGTTTCATCTGTTGTATGTAGGGTCACTTAGGAGTCAGACCTGACTCAACAGCACCTAACAACAACAAGCAACATGGGTATTTCGCATCCACCTATGTATTTATCATCTCTTCATAGTAAGTGCCTTAAAAATCTTTTCCTCTAAATATTTTGAAATACTCAATATGACACTATTAACCATAGTCGCCTACCATGCCATAAAATATGAGAATTCATTCCTCCTAACTCTAACCTTGTGCCCACTGGCCTATGTCTCCGTACCTTCTTGCACTTATTCTCCCTACTATGGTAACCACCATTCTACTCTCTGCTTCTAAAGATCAGCTTCTTTAGATTTTACATGTGAGATAGGAAAGGTATTTGTCTTTCTGTTCCTAACTTATTTCACTTAACGTAATGTTCTGTAGGCTTATCCGTGTTGCCAAAAAATGACAGGATTTAGTCGTTTTTTATGGCTGAATAGTACTCGTGTGTGTGTGTGTGTGTGTGTGTGTGTGTGTGTGTCTGTATGAATACTTGTTTTCCCAATGTCAAAAGTCTTAACATTGCCCCTAGATCTTTAACCTTTTCCTCTCTATTCTTTGGTTGAGTGGAGCTGCCCATCCAGACTGCTTTTCAGTCTATGGCTTCTCCAAATCTCCTGCTGTGCCATCTGCCTCTACTGTCCTGCTACCTGCTGTGTACCATCCACTCCCTGCTTCCCGACTCCTTCTGCAGAGTCACAGCAGCACCCCTGCTCTCTCATCTCTGGAGTGCTCTGCATTTGCCTGGGAACACTGGCGTGCACCTCCTACTGCCCCATTCTGTCCTGAGAAGGGTGCTTATCGCTAGGTTGTTGGGCTTTGAATTGTGCCGGCCAGCCACCTAGTCAGGCAACAGCCTCTTCTCAGGTCTCCGCAGAAGAGCTGGTTTTACACTCCTCCCCTCTGAAACCTATTTGACCTATTCCTAGTAATCTGGAGGATTCCTGAGGTTGGAGGAGAGAGAGCCTCAGATGGCAGGACCAGGCAGGTGTTTTCATAAGACACTAGTCAGGGTGCAGTTCCTGCTGCTACTGGACCAGAACAGACTGGTGTGCCTTAGGGTTTTGGTCACCCACGAAGGAGGGAAGCTGACCTCAAATTCTGGCCTCGCTGATGGCCTGCATTCACTCAGTGAGCCCTAGAGCTGCGAGTCTCCTCTCTGCAGGTATGCTTCATGGTGTCGTAAGTGAATTGGCACACATATCAGGGTTGTCTAGGTGGTAAAACTCTATGATACGTAGGACAACATTAATTCTCTTCAACTGGATCATAAGCTTCTTAAGGTCCAAGGTTGCCCCTAATGCTACTCTATTCTCTCAAAGGAAGTCCAGAGGGTCCCTGGAAGTGACCCTTTCTGGCCAAGGTGAGGTTGGTCTTCCTTGTGATTCTCTTTCATAGCACTGAATTCTTCTCCTTTAGAACACCTGTCACATTTTTAATTTTATGCTGTTTATAATTTACTTATGTCTTTTCTATTAGGCTTTAAGTTCCGTGAAAGTGGAGTCCACATCTACTGTGTTCATATTTACATTCTCAGCACCTATACAATGTCTGGCATACATTAACAGATTTTTAGTTACTAAAGGAATGATTAGCCTGCAGCCATAGCCCTGTGGCATCCGATCCCATCAGATCTCGGAAGCTAAGAATGGTTGAGCCCAGTTAGTACTTGGATAGGAGACCACCTGGGAGCACCAGGTGCTGTAGGCTTGGAAGACGGACCTGGCAACCCACTCCCAAAAATCAATCAGCCATTGAAAACCCTATGAACAGCAGAGAAGCACTGACAATAGTGTTTCGCCTGTTGTATGAAGGGTTGCTATGAGTCAGATACCAACTCAACAGCACCTAACAACAAGAACAAAGGAATGGTTCTCCAGGAGAACATTAGCAAGTTCAGGGCCAAAATGTGGCCCTATCCTCGTAGACCTTTCCAGATGGGGACACCTTCACTTTTAGGTTCTGTAGGGGAAACTTGCTACTGTCCCCTGAGCTTTCTGCCTCTTCCTGTTACCTCAGAACTTGACTGCTGGTGACTTGGTTCAAATGAACCTCAGAGATGTAGACGACACCATTGGGCAAGAGGTGGCAGGCACCTTAACCGATCTGTTCTTGTTCCACTTGACCAGGGTGTTTTAGGAGAAGAAACAAATGCCTTTGGGCCCCAGATGCAGGGAGGTGGGTAAATGGACTTCTGATCACACATTTCTGCTCTTTGAAATTTTGGTACAAACACAAAGGCTGCCCTGGGGTGATACGTGTGTCCTTCATAGGAGAGCCCATTAAGACAGATTCTCCATGTGCCAGCAAGAATTCCACCACTTGAGTTACATTTGACTTTCTGACCCATATTCATGGATTTATCCTAATTAGATTGTGGAATTACAGCATGACATTTCATTATTACCTTGAAATTACAATTTCATTCTGATGACCAAATCTTGTAAACAATGTAAGCACCACCTGACACACAAACTCTGAGAACTGAAGGCTTGTAATTGGTGATACTTGGACAACTCTGATATAAATTATGAAAATCAGATGTGAGGGGAAAAATCCTCTATGCTTAAACAAGCTAAGCGCTGGTCTTTGGATCTCTAATAGATCTTCCTGTCTCTTTCAGGTCTTAGTCTTATGCAAGCTTTTTCTTTTAATTTTTACTTTTCATTTGCAGCACTCCCTTACCTTGATTCAGACCTTCCAGTAGACAGAGCTTCTCCATTTCTGTTTCCATGTTGAGTGTATTTCGCTGGTAGTCTCCAAAAAAGCCTTTGTGTGAGCTTTCAAAGTATTTTTTATCCAACATTGGTTTTGGCCCAAGGATCCTCTCCCCCCAAGCAAATGGCATGGGATTTGGACAGTCCTCTTCTTTCTCATCATGATGAGATGGCTGTCATCCAGAAGTATGCTCATGGCCACATCTGAGATTAGGAATGTAGCTCAGAAGGCCGGGGGCTTGCCAAGTGAGCCAGGTGAACAGATAAATACAAGAAAAGGAGCGACAATACAGAAAAGGAACTTGTGCGGGCCATGGGACTTAGCTCTCATTACTGAATTATCTATGCCTCCTAATTTTAACAAAGTGCCCCTACTTTAAAAGACTGTATGAAGAAATAAGCCCAGGATAGGGATTTCCAAAGCAGTATGAAAATTTGGAAACCTCTGGAGACAGTGTTGATGCTGGATGTAACCAGTATTTTTCTTGAAAAGGAAAATAAAGCTGGGTATGGTGCTATGCACCTGTAATCCTAGCACTCAGGAGGCTGAGGCAGGAGGATCATTGTGAATTCGAGGCCAGCCTGGACTACACAGCAAGTTCTAGTCCAGCTTGGGTTACAGTCTCACTCTGTCTCAGAAACAACCACCACCACAACCAAAAAAAGAAAAAAAAAAGAAAGAAAGAAAGAAAGAAAGAGAAAAAAAAAACCAAAACAAATAAACAAAAAAATCTCCAAAACAAAGTGAGTAAAGAAAATGTTTGGCACCGGTGGTAAAATTGAGCAGGTATGCCTGGGAGGAAGACCTGTGCATGGGGTGGTATTAGAGAAAGAGGAAATAACAGTACCTAAATTCTGAGTTCTTGTGCATGACTTCCTCCCTGTGTTTAGAAGGGTGATCATGTAGAGGGATTAGCTGGAAGGATGATGTTCAGTTGCTTGTTGTGAAAATCTATAAATCTTCTCCAAATTCAGAATGACATTTCTGCTGGCTTGCTCACACGGATTAGTTTTTAAATGAAGAATAAGTAAAGAAAGCAGCAGGAGGAAAGCTGGAATGGAATGCTGGGAAGAACAAGTGTGGCCACCTGCCGTGTGTGCAGTGAATTTAGCCATAAGTATATATTCTACATGTCTGGCTGTTGTCTGTTGACCTTTACGTTTGACATATGTGTGTCTTTCTATATCTGAAAGGCAGAGGTGAGTGTTACATTCTTCAACTAGAACCTTTACACATTCATGTGCCCCTACAGTATTATATAATGCATCTCATTGTATATATTAATTATTAAAACCAAGGTTCTTTTGTTCAGTAAATAAACTGAGTCATCAGTGCTAATTTGGTCTTTTCTCTCTTCATCAATGTTATTTTTAAGCATGTATATTGACAGTGTTATATTTGAATGGCTAAGAGCCCTGTCATTTAAGGCAAATCTGATATATCAGTGTTGAAAGTGTCTGATTTATGGGAAATGCTTAGACCAGTCTCTTATTTCCCTGGGCTTCACTTCTTCTGAATGATGAATAATTATCCCAGCCCCTCCCCAGTCTATAGGGATATTTGGAAGGTAAATGAGATCATAGCTCTGGCTATGTCAGTTATTAGGATATTATTATTGTTCTCTTCCCAGCTGCATCCCCCATAATGCTTGTGGTGCCCACAGAGTAGTTGTGCTTTTCCTGGCAAAATGATTTTTGATGGAGGAGCTCACCACGGGGCTGTGCTCCAGGCTCGCTGTGACATCCTGCGGGAGGAGTTGAGTGGAGCCCTTGGCCTGTTTATCCATCAATCTGGGTGTGGGGCTGTCTGAGATGGAAGGCAAGGTGGTGGTGCTGCCTTCCTGCGGAAAGGCTTCTGGACAAGAGATGGCTGGGTGATTACAGGAAGAGAGATGCTGATTTACGTGTTTGCCGGTTTATTTTCCTTTGGGAGGCAGTGCTCCAACTTACTGCATTCCTTGGAGGTTTGACATATCAATTAGATGTTATCAACAGTAATAGAGGGGCAGTTGCTGTAAATGTGAAGTTTTTAGTGGTAGACCATGAAATGACACCCCAAGGGACTACAAGAGTGGTGTGATAAATATTGTGTTACCTGCACACGGCAGAGGGACTGATTAATAGGGGAGGATGATTCTGTCTCCTGCACTAAAATGTTATTCATTTTCTGTCAATCAAATCTCTGTTCTAATTGACTGAAAGGTTAAATCATAAAGATCTGCTCGTAAACCAGGTTAAGGTAGGAAGAAGAGCAGCACTAAATCATAACCAGGAACTTGTTTGTTTACTGCTTTGTTGCCACTGTATGACCTTGGAGAGCCTTCATCTACCCTCTGGTTACAGTAGCAGGGACTCACAGGTGGGTGGAGGGAATTGGAAAGAAACAGTTGCCACGCCTCTTGGCATAGTCAGGATCTGAAGACTGGAGAGAGCTTGGTGTAGTATTGCCTCGGTATAATTAGACCACTGCTCTTCTTTCTGCTGTAGTTTAAAGCATGGCTCTTCTAGTGCACGACACTTGTAAAAGGAAGAATTACTTTCGAAAAGACAAATATATTTCCACACTAACAGTTTTATAAAGATGTCAGCGAATAAGTATAGGCATCATTAAATCACAGTTTAAAGGCAGGCTTCTCATTGTGATAAATCTGCATTATCAAGTCTCATTTCTGAAATGAATCATACATTGTAAAACTTTATGGGAGTTGAGTAAAAGATCCCTTCTTGGCCAGTTCAAGTGTATATTAGCAAACCGTGCAGAAAAAACAGCTTCAGATCCCAGTGCAAATGCTGGGAGGGCAACACCCACTCCTTACAAGCAGCATTTCACATACAAGCTATTTTGGGGTGTCAGGAGCTTTTCTCACTGCCAACGTAGCTTATTCAAAGAAAGCCCATGGTAAATTGAAAGGAGCTCTCCATCCAGTTTGGAGCTGTGAGAGCACAGCTTGGGGCTGGCAAAGGTCAGACTCCAGGAGCCACAGTGTGGAAGAAGGTGGGACTGGAGCCTGGCCTGCATCCCCACCATCCAGGACCATGTCTACCATGTGCTAGACATCCTGGGCCTCCTGCTCACCTGCCACTCCTCCAGTGCCACCAACTGAAGCGGCAAAGCACATCAGCTGAAAAAATACACTGCTGTCTTGTTACCTTGGTAATTAACAAATTCACATCCATGGTGGTTTTGGTTATTTTAAGCACAGATAGCCACATCAGCTCATGCATCTGATGTAGCATATCACCATATTAAATAACATGGGAGATCCTATTGGTACGCCAGGTTCAAAACATATTAACCAAGCTGGGTGCCTTGACACATGCCTGTAATCCCAGATACTTGGAGGCTGAGGCAGAATGATTATGAATTTGAGGCTGGAGGCAGCTTCACAGCTTAGTGAGAACTTGTCTTAAAATAAAAAGGCTTGGGGTGCAGCTCAGTGGTAGAGCCTTGCATATTGCAAGGCCACGGATTCAAGCCCCCACAAGAAAACCCACCTATTAGCCAAAGAGAGTCTTAAATTGTGAGCTCTTTGGAGAGAGGGTAGGGCAGACAGTGCCCCTTTGAGTGTTTGAAAGGATTTGTATTCGTGAGTGTATCTTAGGTCATCATGTTGTGGAAAGGTGAAACAAATGTTTATTGGTGGCTCAAATGGAAAAACCAGCCAACATTCTTTACTTTCTCATCTTTTCTATTACTGCTAAGTTCATTATGGAGCTGGGATTTAGCTCAGTTGGTAGAGCACTGCGCTGCAGTCTCTGAGGTCCCAAGTTCAATTCCCAGCACCGCAAAAATGGTGGAGCACCGCAAAAAAAGGACCTGGCAATCCACTCCCAAGGCAATCCACTCCCAAGGCAATCCCGAAACAGCCAGCCATTGAAAACCCTATGAGGGTCACTATGAGTCAGATACTGACTTGACGGCACCTAACAGCAACAACAACAAGTTCATTATAAGAGCACCAATCTATCTTCAGACCACCTGAATTTATTCTTGGTGAATTACAATGCTCCTCTGTTGTGTTGCACCAAAGTAAGATCACAGGTGATGTGCATGACCACCAAACTCCTAGAGAAGATGACAGAATTCAATGGTTTCAGGTTCAGAGTTCATCAAAGGATGAAAACTGAGATGTGGATTCAGTGGCGAATGTTGTTAAGAGAGAATAATTATTTTAAAAAAGAGCGAGTGGCAGAGTAATGACTAAATATCATTCTCTTTATCCTGCTTCTGAACAAGGCGGAGCTGCTCTTGGGTCATGAAACTCCTCACTAGACCCTATACAAAGAGCTCATCAGTGGCCATCAGTGCCACCAAAGCTGGTGTTCAGTCTGGGAAGGCACTGGCAATGACTCCACATGAGAGAGTGATCTATCTAAAGTCATACTCAGCAAAGGATGGTTTTCCTAGGTCAGATAAAATGCTCTATATAACTAGCAACTGTCACTAAAGTTCTGTGCCTGAGAAATATAGTCCTTTGGTCAACTGGCATTTCAGAGTAAAAATGGTTAAGCTGACCACATTGTCTTTATGGAATTTCCCAGTCACACTTCAGTATGGCTGTACTTGTGAGCATCAGCCAAAGGCTTAGAACACAGACCAGGATGTTCCAGACCAGGAGAATCAGGCCTGGGCATGGGCCTCCCTACTTGGATGGGAAAGAATACTTGGGAAGGTCTCTGCTGTAGAAGCAGTGCAGTTGGGATAAACAGTCCTGGGCAAGGAGTAGGGGACCTGTCAGGGCCAGGACACTGTTCTGAACAATGGACAAATAGCACAGCCTAGAAAACTGCCACTTAGGGAGTCTTCTAGACCAGTTGTGGCAGGAACACAGCCTTGGAAACTGAAGTTCAGAAACAGACAGCATGGTATACACCTGTAATCCCAGCACTCAGGAGGCTGAGGCAAGAGGATCGTTAGTTCAAGGCCAGCTTGGGGTACATAGTAAGTCTGAGGCCAACTTTGGCTACATAGGGTAAGTCTGTCTCAAAAAACAAACAAACAAACAACAACAACAAACCAGACTACAGCCCAGGAAGGGCTGGAAAGGTCATGGCAGGACACTTACACCTTTCTGAGAGGTTCAAGGGGGTTGGTGGAGCAACAGTCAGGACCAGAATTGCTCACAACCTGCTTTTATACAGCCTATGAGTTAAGAATGACTTTTATGTTTTTAAAGGATTATGAAAACAATAAAGAACATGTGACACAGATCTTTGTGGCCTGCAGGGCTTAAAATATTTACTTGCTGTCCCTTTATAGAGATAGTGTGCTGACCCTGAGGGTAGGCATAGACTTGAGTATAGAATAATTACTGCAGCCAGGGCCATGACATACCAAGAATGAGCGAAAGCAGAATCCAGTGCCAGACTCACCTAACTGCTGAGTTCCTTCCTGTATTCCATTCTCCCTGCCTAGAAGAGAGAAGATGGAAGGCAGAGCTGAGGCAGAGTTGGCATTAAAGGGAGAGTCATCTGGGTCCTACAAAGACAGGTAGTCCCTCAAGGACACAGGTGGAGTGGCAGCAGAGTAGTAATTTACATTTGTAATAATAGCTTACCATGTACTCTCCCAGCCTTGCTTCATGTCACCTGCACAACCACCTGCAAGATAGGTTTTCCAAGTGTGACTCTAGAGCAAAGTCTCTAGAGATCAGGTGACTTACTCAAGGCCATGGCACTAGTGAGGGGCAAATCCTGGGCCAACACCCAGTTGTGATTTTTGATCTGATGGACTTCCTGTTCCATCATAGCCCTTCTCACATTCTAGTGATTCTGATCAGGCAAACTTCCTACCTAACCAGGATACCTGTGGAGTACTTTGAGAGATGCATGTGGAACCTTCCTGCCCTCAATACCACTTCCCTATCAGTTCCCCAACCTCATTGCCACTAAAATTATCTTCCTAATATTTTAGATTCCATTATTCTAAAGCCCCCATGATTTTTCCAGCTTGCCACCTTTTCTTAGTAAACATGGTTTAGTTCCCTTGGTTGTAGAATAGAAGAGAGTTTCTCAAAATATGGCCCTGTATTAGTTACTTTTATGTTTCTGTGACCAAAATACTTGAGAGAAACAACTTGAAGAAAGGATTTATTTTGGCTTATGGTTTCAGAGGTGTCAGTCCATCATGGCAAGGAGAGTGTGGTGGAACAGAGCAGTTCATATCATAGTGGCCAGGAAGCAGAGAAAGGGGTAGACTACAGACTGTGTATAGGCTTCAAAGTCACACCCCCAGTGACCTGCTTCCTCCAGCTAGGTGCCACCTCACAAAGTTTGCACAACCTCACAAAATAGTGCCACCATTTGAGACCAAATGTTCAAAACACGAACCTGTGGGGACATTCTGCCCCTGCCCCAAAGGCTCATAGCCATTTCATAATGTAAAATACATTTAGTCCACCTGCAAGAGTTCCCAAAGTCTTAAAAGTTCCAACATTGTTCAAAAGCCCAAGCTCAAAGTCTCCTCTGAGACTTAAGGCTACTCTTAGCCGTGAACTCCTGTAAAAAAAAAAAAAAAAAAAAAAAAACAGAAAATACATACTTCCAATATACAGTGGCACAGAGTAAACATTCCCATTCCAAAAGGGAGGAATGGGAGAATAGCACGGAGGGATCCGACCAAAGTAAGACCAAATCCCAGGAGGGCAAAAATTAAATGTTCTAGCTCCATGTCCAGCATCCAGGGCATTGGTGGTGTGATATGAGCCCCAACAAGCCTGAGCAGCTCTGACCCATGACTTTGCTGTTTGCAACCCACATGGGTGAGTCTTTCCTGGGCTGGCTCCACTCATTGCCTGTGGCTTTCCTCAGCAGATATTGCACGTTCCTGGTATCTCCAACATTCTGGGTTCTCTACTACAGCTTAGGCATCTCCCATATAGCTTCATGCATCATCCTATCAGGGGCTGCCTGCAGGAAGCCTGAATCTACCAGACATTGCCTGGCCTGTCAGGCCTTCCTTTGAAATCTCTGTGGAGGGGCTGAGGGTTTAGCTTAGTTGGTAGAGTCCTTACTTAGCATGCATTAAGTCCACCACAAATGAGATAGAGATAGAGATAGAGTAGAGATAGAGATAGAGATGAGAGAAAGAAAGGAAGAAGAGGAGGAAGAGGAGGAGAAGGAGGAGGAGGAGGAGGAGGAGGAGGAAGAAGAAGAAGAAGAAGAAGAAGAAGAAG
Organism: Pedetes capensis; assembly: GCA_007922755.1. NCBI lineage: Eukaryota > Metazoa > Chordata > Mammalia > Rodentia > Pedetidae > Pedetes > Pedetes capensis. The sequence continues at coordinate 97,466 of VMDO01001494.1, forward strand.
AAGAAGAAGAAGAAGAAGAGGAGGAGGAGGAGGAGGAGGAGGAGGAGGTGGTAGTGGAGGAGGAAGAAGAAGAAGAGAGGAGAGGAGAGGGGAGGAGAGGAAAAGTGGAGAGGAGATCTTTGTGGAAGCTTCCATGATGCCATATGCATATTCTGCAGGCCTGCAAAACCACCACTATGTGGATGATGCCAGGGTCTGCTGATAGCTCAGGCTGTATCTAGACCCTTTGGACCACAGCTGCTGGAGCCTCTGAGTGCCTAGTTTGCTGAACCCAGGAAAACACTTCCCTAGGGAACCTTGGGGCTGGGATTTGGCTCAGTTGGTAGAGCGCTGCGCTACAGTCTCTGAGGTCCAGAGTTCAATTCCCAGCACCGCAAAAGTGGGAGAAGGGCCTGGCAATCCACTCCCAAGGCAATCCCGAAGCAGTCAGCCATTGAAAACCCTATGAGGGTCGCTATGAGTCAGATACTGACTCGACGGCACCTAACAACAACAACAGGGAACCTTGTGTGAGCAGGGTACCGCAGTGACTCTTTCTTCTCAATGAAAAATCTTTCAAATGAGTTTACAGTTTTACACTCTGGAGCTTGCCAGTGGGAGGGGTCAGACCAATTCCTGAGAAGCCCTCAGGCATCTTTCCAATTGTTCCAGTGCGAAATGCTTGGCTTCTTTTTAATGGCAGTAACCTCTTTTTACAGCTACACCTTCCTTGTCCACAACTTTCAACTTCCTTCTTCTCTGGCCAGGTTGCATATTTTTCAAATCCTTCCGCTCTACTTTTTTCCCCTAATTCTCACTGTAAATCTGGCTAAAAGCAGCCAGGCGTATCCATACTACAGCTTGAATGCTCTGCTATCTTGAAATTTCTTCCACCAATTAATTAGCCTATTACTTTAAAAATCAGCCTCAAAGTTTCAGGACACAGGCAAAATACAGACAGATTCTTCAGAATAGAATATGGATGACTTCTAGTCCAATTCTCAATAGTGTCCTCATTCTCATCTGAAACCTCATAAGCCTGGCTTTCAGTGTCCAAATTCCTGTTGGTATTCTAGTCTTCTGAACTCCCACCAGAACCATGCATGAAGCCCTGCTGATAGCATTCTAGGGTTTCTCTAGCCCATATCTCCAAACTCTTCCAAATTCCTCCCCCAAATCAGTTTCAAAAGCTTAGGATCCATATGGTCAGGTTTAGTCACAGCAATGACCCAACTTTTCTAGTTATCAGTTTACTTTATTAGTTACTTTTGTGTCACTGTGACCAAAATACCTGATAGAAATAACTTAAAGGAAGAAATGATTTATTTTGGCTCATGATTTCAGAAGTGTTGGTCCATCATGGTGGGGAAGGTATGGTGGAGCAGAGCAATTCACATCATGGTGGCCAGGAAGCAGGGAGAAGGGGATACTGGGGACCTTATATAACTTTCAAAGTCATACTCTTGGTGACCTGCTTCCTGCAGCTGGGCCCCACCTCCCAAAGTTTCCCCAGCCTCCCAAAATAGTGCCACCAGCTAGGGACCAAGTGTTCAAAACATGAGCCTGTGAAGAACATTTTATATTCAAACTATAATAGGCCTGTAGACTATTATCATCAACTGTGAACATGTTAGAAATGGACATCCCCTCTCTATCCTCTCTCTAGCCTCCAGGGACCATTCTCACCTTCTATGAAATCAACTTTTTTTTATTCCACATACAAATGAGAATAGAAAGAATTTGGATAATGAGTACCAAAATACAATTAGATAGAATGAATTTTCAAAAAGAAAAACAAGTGCAATTTGTGAAGCCCCAGCCCATACCTACCTCTGAGGGTGGGGTAGGCCATGCTGAACCACTTGAGTTTGAGGCCCCCTGGAACAGCATCACAATATCCTTATGGATCCCCCACAAACACCTATGGGAAGCCCTGGCCCAAGCACTGTGAAGCTCTCCCCAGGAGGCGGTGGTGTGCTCCTGGCTGACAGGAAAGGTGTTGGTGACAGCTGCAGCATAGTTCAAGGCCAGTCAGCATAGTTCAAGTCCAGTGTGACTGGCCTTGGTATCTGGGGGTGCTTCACATGCTGTCACAGCCACTAGTACTTCTGCAATAAGGGGAAATGATAGAGTTTAGGAGTATGGAACATAAACCTGCTACCAAGCATGCAGAACACCCCTTCTAGGTATTCAGGCAAGGATGGAAAAACTCTATTAGTATGGAAGGGGGTGTCTGCTTGCTTGATTTTTGTTTTTTCCCTGCTTGTTTATTTTTTAGTTAATCTCTGGTTTAAAGGCTCCTCTGTATCAAATTTCAGATCTAGAGTTCTGCTGACTAGGTGGAAGAGCTGAATTGGTAGAACAGCTGAATTTCCAGCCATCTCTGTGTCTCACACCCCACAGGCCTGAAGGACTGCCCAGCAGGACACAAGCATGATTCCCATGCACAGGGCCATCATGGGGATCAGGGGAGCTGGTTAATCATATGGCAACTTTAGGAAAATCTCCTGTGTGTTTTCACACACTTGGTTGAACTTTTCAAAAATATTGACTAAACAACTTGCCAGCTGTGATTACCAACAGCTCTATTTGACAATCTTTGACAGAAAGCCAATGGGCATGTGCGACGTCATCTAGCACTAACAGGGCCTTCATTAGCAGCTTTTCAGGGGATGAGTGCTTTCCTGGCCCCGCAGGACTGATTGCTGTCCCCTGGTGCTGTTCACTCGAGCATCAGCAAACTGTTTGCTTAGCGAATCCAGAGGCAGACGTGAAGCCTGCCTGTACATCTCCATCATGCTGAGGGTATTTTATGCTCTGATCTCCAGGAACACAAATAATATTCTTTCTAAGCTGCTCCAAAGTACAAGTGATAGAAAATATCATGGAAAAGGTGAATTGCCAGACAGTAAGCCCTCATGACCAAGAGCTTATTCATAAAATGATGACAAATTTATTGCACACATTCACTGCTGGCTTTCTGAGATTCATAGCTGATCTATCCGATTTTAAAGCCTGACAATAGAATCAGAAAGAGTTACTGGTCAGTTCTCCCACCCATCCCCTTCACCCAGCAACCCTTCTCCCCAAGAAATAATAGAAGAAAAAAATAAATAAACTGATTTAACTCCTGCAACAGCCTTGTGGTATTTTATTGCAGGAGATTTCCATGTGCCAAGGATAACTTTTAACCTTGTTGAATGCAATTTGACTTCTTGGCATCTGCCTTCAACTCTGCAAACCCTGGGGGCAGGAGACTAGCTTGGTAAATAACCAGGGGTAGATTGAAATGCAGCCTGAAAGAAAGCCATATTTCCTTGTGTGTCTTATGACTGCTTGTTTACTAAACAGTAAAGAAGTCATTTTTTGATGTCTTAGCCTTGAGGGCATCAACCAAATTCAAAGCAGGTGTTAAGAAACTTACTGCATCAAATCTCAGGCACATGCACGTGCAAGCACACACACACAAAGCCTCAGTTTGCAAAAATATGGGGATAGAATCTTGGAGGTTCCTGGCCTGAAGGGAATCAGGATTCCTCACGAAGAGCAAGGCATCCCATGTAGCCTCTACTTTGCTCTGATGGCCAGTTAAAACGATATGGTGATTCAGCCGTGCACAGTGGCGCACGCCTATAATCCCAACAACTCTGGAGGCAGAGGCAGGAGGATTGCAAGTTTGAAACCAGAGGCAATCTTCATAATTTAGTGAGACCCTGTCTCAAAAAAAAAAAAAATTGGGCTGGGGGTGCAGTTCAGTGGTCCAGCACTTGCAAAGCACGCAAGCGTGAGGCCCCTGAGTTCAACCGCCGGTACCGAAAAAAAAAAAAAAGGTTTGGTGATTCCCCGGGCCAGTGATACCTCCAGTCTCTCTCAATGCCCAGCTTAGTCACCTCCCTGTCTTGGCATCTGACTCTGTGTCATAAGTTATTTAAATTATTTAACTTAACCATGTACTTAGCATATGCCCTGTTGTCACCTGGCCTGCCTCATTGTCCAGCGGCTTCATGAACCTGTTGGGAGCCCACAGGCTACCTCAGTCCTTCTACACTGTGGCACCAGCAAGGGCTGCAGAGGCCCTGGGGCCACCAGCAGCAGGGGCAGAGGCAGCCCATGCTCACCTGGTCTAGGCCACCACACAGCTGGATCTTGGAAAGGGGCCAGAGAGTGGTGGAGCCAGATGCCTGGGGCAAGGGGTCTTGGGGGAAGATGCGCCTTCTACAACTAAGGGCGGTCTAGGCCAGCGAAGGTTGGACAGAGAGTCACCAACATCAAGTCGAGGGATGTGAAGCGAGTTTTTTGTTTTCAATAAAGTTTTTGAAAAGGAGAAATTGAGACTGAAGGTGTAGCTCAGTGATAAGAGAACTTGCCTGGCATATACAAGGCCCTGGGTCCCATCCTAAATACCACACGCAAAAAAATTATTCTTGAAATTCAGGCCACAGACTGCCTTACCTCAGCTTGCAGATCATTCACTATCTTGAGTGTTCATATAGAGTGTGGTGCTTTAATTGTGTTGAAGGTGGCACTTAATGCAAATTCTAAAAAGGGCTTTTATGGGATTTGCCTCTGAGACTTGTCACCTTGTTATTACAGAATTCCTATTCAGAGATTCCAGTGTGTTAAATGGCTCCAGGCTAATCCTGAGGGGCTCCATGCTATGAGCAATAGTTTCCATCATAAAGAAACTTTTTTTTTTTTTAACTCTGGAGATTTTTTAAGCTTTTCCCAATGCCTCTAGTTTCTTATCTGTTCAGCTGCAAAAATCAGGCCCTTAATGGCTAAGAAGGGGAGACTATTTTTAAAGTTTTTACTGAATATTTCCCCAGTGTTAGGTGCTGAATGACTTTGGCATGACATCAGATCTAGAATACCCTCAGGGGCTTAGTGTAATTTTTAGGTATGAAGTTGATCAGGTTTGATTGTAAGAATGTCTGGCAGTCCTTCATGAAAGCCACTTGCTTGCTTAGCCTTGCTTAGCTGTGAGTACAGTGGTGGGTTTCTGAGGTCAGGGCCAGGTTTTGTTTTGCATGGGTTTTTGGCAAGCATTTCACTAAAAGCAACCCTTTATTTTAAAATCCAAAATTCAGCAGGCATTTAGTCCTCTTTGTGTTCTAAATCCCTTCGGTATTTAAAACAGTAGGAAATGAAATTGCCAAATTCTTAACATTTGAAAACTGGCTTCTGCCCATGCCTAGTTCTCACTTCTCCTGGGTGTCTGGGAGGGAGTGTGCTTCTGGAAGAGCCAGGTATGGGACAGTCACAGGAGCTGAGGAGAAGGAGCAGCACTCCCTGGAGAGAGCAGCCTCTTTAGAGTTAGCCTGCTTGTGGCACAGGCTGAGAGGAGCCACTTAAGACACTAAGTCAGCTCCTTGGTTGAGCATTGTTTGCTGGGGAATCCTTGGGGAGCAGCAGATTGAATTTACTGTCTCCCTTCACCAGCCTCCAGAGATGCTTGCTGCTCAACATGTGGCTGAGCTGTTGGCTCTGCCGTTGCCAGTCAGTGGACACCTAGACCATGGTCTTTATTAGAAATCGGGCAAATTTCAGGAAAATCCCCAATCGAGGCACTGAGAAGTCAAAAGCCAGAATATCCCTAATTACCGTCATGGAACAAATCAAGGTATTTGTTGCCTGCACAAGGCTGTGTCTCATAGCCCTGCGTCACCCCTTCCCAGGTCCTCTGACCCCACATGGGCTTGGCTAAAGAAGCTCATGTGTTCTCAGTAGGGTTCGAACACATGTGAAAGCGCAGGCCCTTGAGGAACCTTCAGCAAGGATATACCCATTGCTGGGTGCAGATCATTCTACCCAGCTGCCATGGCCAAGAAAGTAGTAATCAGTTGTCCCAGAGCCTATGGAGTGGGTGGAGAGCCCTTCCTCTACAGGAGTTCTCTCAAATCTTCCGCTCTGCTATAGGGAGGGCCACCCCATAGATAGGACTTCACAGCCTCTCTTGGTCACCACCTTGAATGGCTTCTTATTTCTCTAGTGGGGCAAGAGGTTACTTTTGGCCATCAACCAGTCACATCAGAAGGGTCAAGGTTGATGGTGCACACCTGTAATTCCAACACTCAGAGGTAGGAGGATCGTGAGCTCGAGGCCAGCCTGGGCTCCATGGTTCCAGGATAGCCTGGGTTACTTAGGGAGACCCTGTCATAAAACCAATGGCTATAGGTGCAGCTCAATGCCAGAGAGCTCGCTAGACCCTGGGTTCAATCCTAGCACACACAAAAAATGGATAAGACTTTCCATAGTGGTAGCAAGATGTTGGTCTATATTCTGCCTGGTTCCTGAAGTGTGGAATGAATGTTTATTTCCAGGGACAGCCAGAAATTTTGGCCTCCCAAATGAGCCCCTTTGTTCACAGCACACTTGCCTGCTCAGCCTCCTCTGGCTCGTCCCTTGCCAGTACAGAATCTACTCAGACCTAGAACCTTATGTGTGATTAATCTGGTCTGAAGATCATCAGCTAATAGGATAATCATTCAATATCAGACGAGGTTGAGCCAAAGTGAATTTGTTTTATTTAAAATCCATATTTATTGGCAACTTCAAGAACCCCAAGGACATGGACAGAGCCTGAGAATTTGAAGATGAAGACTCCCCAACTTCCCATCTCCACACTGTACCTTGTGAACTGTTTTGTTGAGGTTCTTTCAGGCTCTATATAGATCTTAAACTCTGAACAAGGTTCACTTGGAGAGTAGCTATTTCCAAACTCATTTCTTATTCCTTTATTTGCTCAGAATCTTCTTAGAGGTCTGAACTTTTCCACATAAAATCCCAGAGAGCTCCGCTATAATGCCAGCTTCACTAGAGAAATGAAGGAACAAAGGAAGGCTCCTGGGGGGTATCTTTTTCTCCGAGGTAGGCAGGGAAGGGCAGCCCTGGGTGGACACTCAGATGTCCTGTGACCCCTGGTGTCTGGGAGACCCCAGGACTGCTGACCAGTGCACCAGTGTGCTCTGGACACTTTCTCCTTAGAATGTCCCCACGTCTTTGCTTCTGACCTGATGATCTCCAGAAGAAGGCAGATAATAGACCAGGGCACAGGTCATTAATTATAAGACCCAAATATGACAGACACCCTATTAGAAAGAACAGTTCTCTTCAAAAGCCTTTCCAGACATTTAGAACTGTTCCAACAGAGCTTAGATTTATGAGGGAAACCACTAAACTTTATAAGAAAGAAATACCACACCAAGAGGGTGCTCCATAGGCACCAATTTAATTGACTAGGCCTCCTTGCGTCTGTGCCACACAAAGGCTCCTGTCCAGATATGCACGTGCACACGCACATGTACCCACCCCACACCCCCACCACCAGCTGTGCATGGTCATGAATGCAGAGACAGGAAGAAGCAGGACTTTGCTTTCCTTCTGCAGGATTCTCCAAACCATTGTGCTTCTAACACAGCTGTGATTGCAGGAGAGAGAAAAGCACTCAGCCCCAGAGTCTGTTTATGTGTTTGAGCAGAGAAAGTGATTTTCGTTGCAAGGAGCTCTAAGTGAGACAGAGTCAGAGAATAAGAGAGAGAGAGAGAGATAATTATCTAAATTATGTTCGTGCTATTATCGAAGACGAATATAGTTAAAATGTAATTAAATATGACGGGCTAGCAGGATGTAAGCCAAGCTTTGGAATGCTAATCATCAATTACCGTGTCCCCTTAGGGGAATCAAGGAGAGCTACATGGCAGAAAGTGGGAGTGGGGAGAGGGTGGGGGGGAGTGAGCTGTAGAGTATGAAAACAGCTCCCCCCATGCTCAAACACTCCATGAACGTCCCTGGACACATACCTTTCTGTAGCTGCCACAGGCGTTAGAAGCTTTCAGCTTAGCTCATATGAGGAACTGGCAGGAGGGTCCTGACCTTCTCTTTGAGAGGAAACACCTCTAAAAGAGAAAATTATGCTCTGAGCTGAGAAGGCAAAACCCAAGACTCACTTATATTAGGGCAATAAATGGAAGTGCATCTGCCAGAGAGAGGGCAGAAGACATCAAGTGCCCACCTAGGTCCAGGAGGCCTGGGAGGGAAACTAGAAGGGGAGGCCAAGGAGGACCATAATTAGGACAGAAGATGCTACTGTCTGTGCTGGCAAGCTGCTCCCCACCACTCCTTCCCCAACTGGGCCAGGGTCCCACCTGGAGCCCCTGCACCATGGCTGCACAGTGAAACCTCCTAGAGTAGAAAAAGGACTGAAGCTGGGCCCACACCCAGAGATTCTGAGTTGTAGTTGGTCTGGGGCATCATGCAAAATCAGAATGTTTAGACGCTCTGGAGGAGGTTTCTATGTAAAGTCAGGGTGGAGAACTGTGGATCTCCCTGGAACCACATTTTTAAGCACAGCCCAGAGAAGGCAGGTGACAGAGACTGAAGACCATTATCAGTTATTGGTGGTTTCCACCAGCCTCATTATATCCATCTTGAGGCCAAAAAGAGAACAGTATAAGAAGATGAGTGTATGTGTATGTGTGTGTGTGTGTATACTTACACACACACATATATGTATATATATGTACACACACACTTAATTGTTTTAAAATACTGAAACATACATAATTTGTCCTGGTGAGAATTTTGAAGTTGGTAAGCTTCCTGTACAAGAATTAAAATTTTCAAATCATCCCATTTGACTCCTGCCTGACTGAGCTCTGCCTGGTGGAAGCCTGGCCACGTCCTTCAGCAGCGCGGGTGACATGAGTGAGCAGAGCAGCCAGGGCTGGCTCCAGGAGTGAGGGCAGCTACCAGAGGCCAGGGGCAGGAGCCTGTCATGCTCATCCCAGCTCCAGCCTCTTGAGTGCCAGATCTTCTGATTTTAAAGAGAAAACAGAAATCTGTATTTTGATATGAAATCTCCCGGTTTAAATTCAAGCTAACTCAACTTTTGAAAATACCCAGAAAACCAGCAAAATGTCTGTGAGCCTCCCTCAGGCAACTTTGATCTCAGTGAGTGGAGTCCCTGGGCTCCTAACTCAGTGTTCTGCTACTTCTCAGATTAGACAAACTCAGCCCCGTTTTTCCTAAGCCTGGCCTGTAGAAGGTTCCCCATAAATAGTTGTTGAATGAACAGACTGGGTGAATGAAGGGAGCCCAGAATTCCCTATAAGTATGGGCAGTGAGACAGCTATAAAATCCAGTAAAGTGTTAAGCAAAACCAAAAAACTTACCCCTGAGGTACCAGTCTAGACCCAGACCTGCCGCAGAGGCTTTGCCTTAGATGGTGTTGGACACCCAGGGCCGGGAGCTCTTTGGAATAGGAGAGAGAGGACACAGGCTGACTGACTGGTATCTCTGCCCAACGGCCACCCTCTCCAGCTCTGCCTCTGGGAGCAAAGACATGCGGGCCCACTTTAAGGGCTTTTAAAACACAGCGAAATTGCTCTCCCTCACATTGCCACTGCATAGATCATCTTTAAATATGATTAAAGAGATGAATGTGGTCCTTGGCCCATGACAACAAAGCACCAGACAATAAGAGCAGCATGCATGGAGGGCCAGCGGGCAGCTGTGGGGTTGGTGTGAGAGGCGCACTCATAAAGAACTGTCACAGGCGTCTTCCGGCAAGTCTCCATGATCACTCGCAGCCTTTAATACCCGTCACGTCTCAGTGCCACCGACTCAGAGAGGGCACCGCCGTCACTGCCGGAAGCTCAGTGGATAGGAGACAGCCTTTATTATTTCCTCCCTTTTTGAAAGTCTCTTCCAAAGGTTTGTGTTTGCCTTCTAGCCCTGCTCCCAAAGGTTGTAAATAAATCTGTTTCCACAAACCCTTTCCACTCCTCATTACAGGCTTCACTCCCTCTCTTGGCCCTGTGTGCTTCTTTCCTTTTAACTTCTAAATTTTTAAAAATTTCATCAAACTTACATATGTACATAATTTGAACATGCACACAGAAACCCAGGACTTCTAAGAAAAAATAGCAGTACTCTGCTTCACCCTTCCCTAACCCCAATCCCACGCCCCAAAGGTACCCACTTCCCTTTTTCCTGTTTTAGAAAACCTTTAATATTCTGAAAAGACCATATGTTCAAAGAGAATACATTTAATATAGCTTCAAAATAAAAACCTATAGACAATGAAATATCTTGTCTCCCATCTTCCTCCAGAAATAGTTTAAACAAATGTGTGTATTCTTTCCATTTTTTTTAAATACAAATTTTTATATGTCTTGGAGGTCTCTTGAGTTTCCTTCTTCTCCCCCTCCATTACCTAGTCTTTTGTCTTGGGGGCAGCAGGAATGTGCCATCATCTACTTAACCAGTCTGTAGTGATGAGCACTTAGGTTGTTCCTATTTGCCTGCTGTTCCACACATCACTAAAATGCCATGTGTGTTCCTGCTGCTTCCTGTGCTGGGAGCCTGTCACATGCTGAAGCAGTGTAGGGGGATTGCTGGCTCTTGGGGTCATTTAACCTTTGCTACTTGGTAGTATGTCAGGTCACACTTCCTCTAGCAGTGTGTCAAGTTGCCTGTGACTCCAACATAGCATGTCCAACATAACATGTGATCAGCAGGCAAACATGTTCATCTCCTTTAGACCTTTCTTTTGGTCTGTATGTTCATATTGTTAAACTACATCCTTACTTTGTTATTTCTTAATTCCATTATCAAAATTATCTAATGTCTTCCTATTTTGAAGGCTGGGATTTAGCTCAGTTGGTAGAGCGCTGCGCTGCAGTTTCTGAGGTCCTGAGTTCAATTCCCAGCACCGCAAAAATGGGAGAAGGACCTGGCAATCCACTCCCAAGGCAATCCTGAAACAATCAGCCATTGAAAACCCTATGAGGGTCGCTATGAGTTGGATACTGACTCGATGGCACCTAACAACAACAATCCTATTTTGAAAGAAAAGGATTCACTTTGTTACTCTTTCCAGGGCAAGTATACACCAGCTCGTCCTTTCCTAATCCTGCCGCTTAGTTAGATCACAACTCTTTGTATCAAATCAGCATTGGTGTTACCACTGTTGTTCAGAGCCACTGTGATCACCTTTCCTTTTGCTTTCCCTATTCCTAGAAGTAAAAACCACTTAGTTTCTCTATCCTTATCACTCATTGCTTTTCTATGTTCCTTTCACTAATTCTTCCACCTAATCTTTGTCAGAGGAACACAGTTTCTCTCTCCCTGGTCTAACCCTTGTGGTAAAATGAGTTTCTTCTTCCCCCTGGATGTTCCTTTGGAGGCACCTGCCTTCCCAGTCAATGGGGACTGGCGTCTCCCTAGCCCTGCTGCACAGCATTCATCTGGAGACCTCCCATCTCATCATCCAGAGAATCACTTTCCTATGTTACCTGTTACATTGTCTGTTTTCTGGATCCAATAACTTCTTTGTCTTTGTTTAGTTCTTTGTTTTGGCGGAGCACTTTTTCTGGTAGTTTCCCATGAATGCATTGGAGGTAAGTTTTTAGAGGTACATGCCTGAATGAGAGTGTCTTCCTTCTGTCTCACACTTGACTGCTAGTTTGGCTCGAAATAGCCTTCTGGCTGTGAACTAACTTTTCACTCAGCATTTGGAAGGAAGTGCTGCATTATTTTCTTACTTCTACTGTTGCTTTTGAAAAGTCCCATGTGCATCTGATTCCCAGGTCTCTGTGTTGACCTGCTTTCTTCCCCTCCAGAAGCCCTTGTGATCTTCTGAATTTTCTCAGAACTGTAACATGCTGTGCCATAGATGTTTCTCATTTATCTTGGTTCCTGTTTTTTGGGCTCTATAACTTGGAAACTTATGTCATTTGTACCTAGGAAACTTCTTAATGTCTTTGACAATTTCTTAGCTCATATTTTCTCTCCTTTTTTACTAGAACATTTAAACGAGTATTGGATCTCCTAGTTTGATACTCTCTGTTCTCTTTTGTTTTCTATCTTTGTCATTTTGTATGATATTTTGACAAATTTCTTCCACTTAAGTTTTCTAACCTTTTTGTTGGGTTATTTATCTCAGCTAAAAGTGTTAATTACAAGGACACTTTCTTGTTTCCAGATGTTCCTTTTTCACACCATTTTATCATTTCAGATGTATACTGATGCTTTCTTTTATCTTTCTGATAACACAAGTTTTCCTGAAGTTTTATTCTGCTTACTGAATTTTGTCTGTATCCTCTGAGTTACTCTCTCTCTTTTTGCTTTCAGTCTTTATGTCTCATGTTAGAGTTTTTGCCGATCCTTGACGGGCTGTTCACCTTCAGACATTAGACACTGAGGAAGCTGATTGGAAGCCTTTTGTCCGCAGATGGGTTTGTGGACATCATGGACAGTTCCCAGGCAGGGCCTGTGTGTCTCTAGGAGACCCCTGTGCTCAGAGCAACACGCTGCTGCCGTCTGGTCCTTCTTGCTGGAATGCTCTTCCAGCTGTGCACGGCTGCCTTCTCTATTTATGCAAGGTTGTAGCTCAGCTGCCACTGCACCCAAAAGACCCTCCTTAAATGTGTTTTTTGAAGCAAGGTCCCTCTCAGTCACAGTGCTGTTTTCCCCATAGGGCCTCTTGATTTGAATCAACTTGTCTGTCTCCCTCCCACTAGAATGCAAGTTCCTTGAGACAAGGCCTTGGTTCTCTGCGATGTCCCTAGGAACTAGTTCCCAGCAACCCACCACCAATAAATATTCATGGCAAAGAGGTGGGAGAGGCTGCAAGGAGGGAGAAAGGAACTGAGGGTAACCACATCTTCCTTCCAGGTTCCTGCTAGATGCTAAGCCTGAATCACAGGGGCCTGAAAGCAGGAGAGTTGGGGACCTGAAGTTTCACCATCTGAGATGTTCACATCTGAGTGACTCCTCTGCTCAGCCATGGCTGGACCCCACTCACTACTGCGCCTGGTATCCTCAGAATCCAGACCTTTGTTCAGGGTCCCCAGAGTGAGATCTGTCCCCTGCCAAGGTGGAAGGGGGCTCCACTGCAGGAGGGAGGGAAGGGAATTTGGGGGCTGCATCTGCTCCTTTGACCTGCTCTCAGCCAGTCTTCTTGGGTTGGCCGCTGCACACCCTGCCTTCCTGACTGGCTGGAGGCAACTCAAGGATGTGCGCCTTTCTAGAGTTCCGCATCTGTTTGCTTCCCTGAGGTGTCAGTGCGGAGAGGTGGTTGTATCTTTTCATCCTCTCTCTTGTGTGTATGTGTGTGTGCATGTGAGAGAGAGAGAACACAGGTACTTCATGTGAGGCATATATTAAGGGTCTTTGTTGCCCTTTTAGTGGAGGGAGCAAAGATTAACACCTGATTTTACTTTGCCACATTTGACTGCCAGTCTGGCCTTAGGCAAATACGTTCTTTGCTCTCTCTCTCCCAGGTTCCACAGGTCTGCTACAGAAAGTTCTGGCATTTGCATTCTGTCATAGCATATACACAGAGTTATGTTTTTCTCCATCTGAGAAGACCAAGTACCTGTGGCATAGGATCCACGAGAGGAGACAGGACCAGGCTCAGGATGGAGAGGAATCCTGGCCAAGCTCTGCCATATTCCTTTCTCCCATCACCTTGGGCCTGTGTGATGTCTTCCTCACCAGGGCCTGCACACAAGCCGTGCTCACACAGGTGGCACTGCATGTCCTTCACCACCTGAGGGCTCTCCTGTCCTCACTTCCTCTGGAAAAAGACACAGCTGTCTGCAGGCACCTGCACCACCTGGCAAGTCACACCTGACCATGGGATCCATTGTGTTTTCCTGAATTCTTATATTTGCAGTTAATTCCACCACTGGCAAGTTCTTTCTCACATAAACACAGACACTATTTTGGTCCCTTTCTTCTAGTCTCTAATTTCAACAGCTGTTTATAATACATCAAGACTAAAAAATAATATAGCATTCACTTGTATTCTCACCCCCCACAATTGACTACAGGTAATATTTTTCATATACACTTCGTCTTTGTTATTTTTGTGAAAGAAATGAAATATTGCCGATAATGTTGAAGTCTCCTTTGTTTCTGCCAGCAGTTCCCTTCCTCTCCCTTTCCTGAGGCAATCACTGGCACAAATTTAGCTCATATACTTCCAGAATGTTTAAAAATATTTAATAAGCATGTGCATCTCCATGAATAGCATGTGGTTTTGTGTGCACAATCCCACATTTTGTGCTTGTCTACACCTTTTTATGGCAGCCCCTGGGTTTGGCTCCCCATATTGTCACCCGTTGAGAGGGCATCTACTGAACCACTATGGTTGGGCTTGCATGTCCTTCCTAGTGGAGAGCTTGCCCAGCATGCACTGGGGCCTAGGTTCGCATGCCCAGTGCTGGGGGTGGGGGGAGATACACTGATAGTAGGCAAGAGTTACTGCACTTTTACTGTACACTTGGCTCCTTGTGTTTTCTGGTTGAATCCTCCCAGTCTTAAATGGTAAGTACCATACTATGATCGCCCCCATTCCACGTAGGAAGTGATACTTCAAGGGACAGGCACTTTCCTCCACAAGTGGTCAGCTTGTAGTCCACTTGTGTGTGGGATCCCCATGGCTCTGGCCACTATGCTGCCCAGCCCTGGATCATGATGCAACGTTAAGTGAGGTATCAGTAATACTCTGGAGCCCAGGAAACAAAACCCAGAGGACCATGAATAGTCAGTGCCCCAGGCTTGACATTATTTGAACGTTTCCCATTGTGCCCTTTAGTGGAAAGAGCACAGACTGATAATCATTTTATCTGGCTTCTGCTGTTGCCTATTCCTGGTGGCTGAGAGGTAATGCACAGACTCTCTCCTCGAATCTGAGATGAGACTCACGTGACCTGTTTGCCCAAACAACAACTCATGCCAGGAGCCAAGCAAGGTCAGTTCAGCCCTGCCTAAACCACAGTGGTCTGCAGGGGTGGGGGGAGTCCCTCTGGAAGATGTGGGCCTACTCTTCACACTCCTGTTACAGGCCACGCACAGTGCACACTAATATCCCCATGATTTTACATGCCCGATGGTATTTAATCCTCATTCATCAAGCAGTGGCTTTGGAGATTGTTTTAAATCCCTTGTTTTTCTGACTTATTTAATTACTACTATGGCAGCAACATTTTTTTAAGCTTCATCTATATAATTTTTCAACCTCTTTATGAATTAAATTGTGTTTTGTGGGTAGGCCTCACAACCTCATCAAAATTTATAGCTTTATTTCTTGGGAAAATTTGCTTCCAGGCACCACACAACCAGTTACAGGGAAGTTTTGGAACACCACCCAGTTGTAAGTTGCAACTACTGTACTATTTGCATTGCTCTCTAATTAGTTTGTGGAAGGATGGTTAATCTCCCTGGTGAGATTATAAACTTCTTAAAGATGGAACTACATCTTGCATGGATCTCCCATAACACTCAGCCGGTGCCAAGCTCAAGAATGCATTCAACAAACACTTGTTTAATTCCCCCAAAGTTCAGCTGCCTGTCTGCCTCAAAGAAATGGGTGCTTGCCGGTGGGAGTCACCTTGGATGCCCCTTGTAAGTTATTGAATTATGCCCCATCAAACCTGATAAATGACAGATGAGACCCAGGGAACCGGAAATCCTGTCCAAGTTCACTAATTTTGCTAACACTGTTTTAGATGTGTTACATTTATTAATATTCTAATCTTCACAAAAATATTTTAGATGTTCTTATTAATGTTTTATAGATGGGAATACTGGGATCCAGAGAGGCTAAGCAGTTTGTCTAAGGTCAAAATATTGTTGAAATTTCAAACTAAAGCCAAGTGCTGTGGTGCCTACTTTTAATCCTAGGAGGCTGAGGCAGGATGATCATAAGTTCAAGGCCTGAGACAGCCCACACAACTTAGTGAGACCCTATCTCAAAATAAGAAAGGGGCTAGGGGAGAAGTTCAAGGCTAGAGTACTTTCCTAGCATGTGTGAGGCCCTGGATTCAACTCCTCAGTACTTTAAAAAAAAAAAAAAAAAGTGAAAACTGGGATTCAAACCCAGACAGCCTGACTTCAAGCTGTCATCCGCTGTACCGTCCTGCCTCAAGGCCATGCCAGACCAGGATTAAACCTCTTGACTGTTGCCCAGTGATGATGTCAACTCAAGATACCTTCCATGATAATGTATATAATGCTAGCATTTTCACTAGCCTTGTATCATGGTATATATATTAAATCCTCAGGCAATAGACAAGGTAGATACATATTTTTTAATGCATACATATACATTCTACCAAATTCAAACAGTATGGAGAAGTACAACAGTGAAGTAAATGATTCTTAAATTCTTTTGTCCAAAGCTACAACCTCGATCATCATTTTTAATGTAACTCCATAGATGCCAAATACACATGCCTGTGACACGTTTGCAACTGGATAGCATTGGGGCCACACTGCAACTTGGGAAAGGTAGTGATTGGTCCACTGCAGAACCAGCAAGTACAGTGTTGGGCCTGGGTCCTGTGTGGAGGTTTTTGGGGTAAACGCAAAGACAACATTTATCTTCTGACCCCGTCGATCCTGTTCAGACCCTTCCTGTAGGAGTGGCTCTGAGCTGGGTGGGCTGTGATGCCCCAGAGGCTGCGACGTCTCTCCTAGAAGATGTGCCACTCAAGAAGAGAGTCTGGATGTTTGGCAAGTGGTCTATTTGTGTGGCTATCACTAAAGCTCAGAAGAATGGCCATCCAAACCAGGAGTGGTGGCTCATGTCTGTAATCCCAGCAGCTTGGGAGGTGGAGGCAGGAGGATTGTAAGCTCGAGGCCAGAGGCAGTCTGCATACTTAGTGAGACCCTGCCTCAAGGGTAGAAAGTGAAAAAGGAGCTGCTGAGGGTGCAGCTCAGTGATAGAACAATTGCAAAGTATGTATGAGGCCCTGGTTCAACCCCTAAGTAACCCCCCCCCCCCGAAAAGAAAGAAAAAAGGAAAGAAAGAAAGAAAATTTAAAAAAAATAATGGCCATCTAGCTTTCACGTAGGCTAAGAGATGGTGTTAGTTTCCTGACTCTGTGAAATCTTAGCTGAGGCAGTGTACTTGTCCCCTAGGGATTGCAAATGTGACTTAGTGTGCAGATGACTGTTTTAAAACCACTTTGTCAGTTTTGCATCGGGTTGCTTTGAATTGTTTTGAAGAAGTTTAAGGGAAATGGAATCTGGTAGCTGGGGGGAGGGGGGGCAAGGTGCTCATTACCTCATCCTACCCAGCATCCCTTCCCATGGATACTTTACTCTTAGGATTGGTATCTAGTTCTATTGAAAATGAAATCATATATTCAACTCTCAGGCTGTGTTAGTGAAAATGAACTCTAATGTGATTAGATACTAATGCAATGTAATGGAGGATTGGTATTAAATTGAGACCTTCTGATCTTATTACACTATAGACTCTCCCTCCTGCTCAGGCTGCTGCCCTGCCCAGAGCCCTGAGGTCAGGCAGAAGCCTGGGGCAGCAAAAGAAGAGGGGAATGGAGGCAGGAGCTGAGGGTCAGGTACCCAGGTCACACAGGCCAACCTCGCCTCCTGCACTGTGGAGGGAGGAGGGTGCTCTGAGAGCTGCGCATGCCATGAGGACTGAGCGCTTCCACCTGTCACATCTTACCTGAAGTCCAGAATCACTGGCGGACTGACTGGCATAAGCTAAAAACAAAATCTCTATTCCAGCTCCTCTACTCTACCCCGCCCATCCTTTCTGTGAAACCGAGATTCAAATCCAGTTGTTACCATGCCTAGTTTTATTTCAATTGTCCAGAGAGGTGGCTGAGAGATGGCAGGACCAGCTTCAGTGTGTGCTTCATTAGGGAGGTGGGTGGGACTCTGACACCCCACACCGCAGCTCATCCCCTGCTTGCTGGAGGAAGATGCTTGTCACAGAAGTGACAGCCAGGCCTATGGAGCCCCACAGCCTTGCAGACTTCCACAGCCCACAGGGTACGTCGCATCCCGTGGGCTTTCCCAGAGAGCTGGAGGCCTGGGGGACCAAAGTCCCCCACTGCAAAACGGGGCAAGAACACGAGCTCTGGACTCAGCCAGGTGGCACCGCCTTCGTGTATGAATAATGGTGCTTTTACAGAGAGAGTGATTTTTCTTATTCTGTTTTCAGAGAACCGCTTTCAGAGGCATAGCCTTTGCACACAGGATGGTAACGACTTTTTAATGACCTTAAGAGGACTGGTGTCCAGGCAGCAGCGAATCAATCTCAGTGGGAGGTGCAGAGCGAGAGAAAAGATGGAACACCTGAAACCAGAGGGGGGAAAACAAACTGCAAATACATATATTTTCTTTGGTAGCATTACTTGGTAATTAGACGATTACAGGAAACAGCTTCGCAGCAGCTGGCACTTCCACTGTGTGAGCAGAGGAGGGGTGGCGCCGACTGTGAAGGCCTCACATTTGTTATAGAAAATATTATTGGAGTTTACAGTCGTGGGAGCCCCACACTCCTCCGGCGCCTCCCGACGAGCTGCCGAGCACTAGGCCTAGAGCAGAGCCTCGGCGGAGGTTCAGGCCTGCTCATCTGCGTTCGAGAGCTGGCCCAGCCCAGGCTGGTGGATGAGGACTTGCCTTTACAACACAGAGGTTGCTTTGAGACCACCCCAATTGGGGCCAGGCCTGAGGGAGTCCTTGTGGGGCTTCGTTTGGAAGCCGGAAAAGCGTGGAGGCCTGCGGGGAGCTTGCCTGCCCACGTGCCTTTTCTGGTGTGACCGTGAGGGACCCCCACCACTCCAAGCCCGAGTGTGGGATCTGCCCCACCCCACTGCTGCTTCAGAATCTTTTGCTGGGAGCCTCGGGACCTGCCCCTGACTCTTGCACATGTGATGAATAACCAGGCCCCTCTGCCAGAGTCTCTGAGGCAGCCCATCCAGCCCTGCTCTGTAGATGGGAAATGTGCTTTTTGAGCGGTGGTGTTTATAAGTCAGCCACTCTCGTCCCCATGTGAACATGGTCTAGGCTTTGTACTCAGAGGACTTTGTAGGAACCCCACGTCACACTCACAGATGGATGGGGTGCCTTCTTTGGCGAGATGGGAGGCTGTGCATTTCCTGCCTCCCAGCCCCACCTGCAGCCTGGGTCCACGCCCTCCTCAGCTGACTGCACCTTCTAACCAGGCAAATGGTGTTTCCTCTCACAGGTCCTGGCAGTCAGTCACTTTTGAAAGACAGCCTGCCTCCTTCATCCGAATCGTTGGAACGCACAACACAGCAAATGAGGTAAGGATGTCTTCATGGGAGATGCGTGCTGGTTCTTGAGGTCCAGGTAAATGCCACGTCTGCATCGAGGGGAACTGTTTGCTCTGCCTGCTCATGGCCTGCTGTTGCAACAGCTCAGAACAGAGCAGCTCTCACTCAGGGGTGCTGTCATTACCATGTCTCTGTGTCTCTTCAATAGCAAGCAAAAGCCCACACTTACTTCTTGGCTTATTCCTCCCTGCTGTGTAGAATCAGCCACCATAGAGACCTCGAGAGGCCGAACACCCTTGGCCCCAGAGTCCTCAGCTTCCCAGACGACAGTGGTTTCATGCAGGTCCTTGGCCTCTGAGAATGGTGTCCAGAAGGTGGCTTTGCTGTTGACTTGGATTTCTTGCCATTCTCTCATTTTTACGTCCGTCATTCCGTATGAGTGCGTGCCTCTGAATGACCTTTGGTCAACGGAGGATGTGTGAGGGACAATGGAGTGGAAATTCAAGGGGTGGATGAGAAGCGTAACAGCAGTAACAATTCTACGATTTCACCTTTCCGTGCTTTTTCTCAGTTCTACACAGGACTGGTTTCATGGATGGGCCACCACGGAAGTTTCATGGGACCCTGTGCTTGGGACTTAATGCTCCGTGGCTCCACCCTAAATTCTTGATACTCTAACTTTTGGGTTGTGTTTTGTAAGGGAAGCCGCTGGGTCAAGGAAGCATGCGCCAGGGCTCACAAGTGCCCTGACTCCTGCCCCTGTTTGCCTTCCAGGACCAGTTCTGAGCTACCCCCTCCCTGGGCCCTGGCATCTGTGCTTGGAGGGCAGGGATTTGGTGTGAGTCTTGAATGCTGGGCCCAGGATAGGGTCCTGGACACTACAAGTGGCTACACTGGCCTCAAGGTGTCCACATATACTCAGGGAGTATAATACTAAATAGCGAAAGAGCATGGCAGGGCAGGAGAGAGGTTGGAGCAGGAGAAAGCTGTTTTCCTACTTTTTGAACACAGCTCTACATTTTCATTTTGCAACTGGCCTCCTGCATTACAGAGCTAGCCCCAGATTCATGCATTGGATTCATGGGACCTGAATTCTCCCAGAGCATATCAAGGTGTTGTCTGGCACTTAAAAAAGCACTTTTAAAAATGGAAACATAGCCAGGGTGCCAGGGTTCATGCCCATAATCCCAGCTAATAGGGAGGCTAGGCAGGAGGGTCTCAAGTTCAAGGCCAGATGCAACCTGTGCAATTTAGTAAGACTCTGTCGCAAAAATATAAAATAAAAAAGGGACTGGGGTGCAATTCAGTGGTAGAACACCTGCCTATAATGTGTGAGGGCCTAGGTTCAACCCCCTGGAACTTTAAAAAAATGAAAATATTGTGATAATTTAGATTCCTTTTGCCCTTTTATTTAGACAAAAAATGATCCATACTCACAATGTTTCGTGCAAAGAAGAGCTTGGAAACAAAAACCTGAACATTTTCTCTTACCTCTTCATCTCAAAATGAATCTGAAAATTATCATAGTAAGTCAATTGGTATTTTTTAAAAGCGAAATTCAAAGATTATAAAAATCAGGTTATAAAAACACTTTTTAAATGTGTGATATAACAAAAGTAAATTTGAATCTGTGTTGTAATATGTATTTGATCCTCAACCAATAATATTTTTTAAATTTTGCCAGTAAATTTCAGATTTTCTTACCACTTATGCTATATTAATGGGAAAAGGATGTGGCAATCCACTTCTGAAACAATCTCGAAAACAAACAGCCATTGAAAACCCTATGAGGGTTGCTTTGAGTCACACCCAACTCAGCGGCACCCATCAACAATAAGCTACATTAATTACGTGTATATTACCTACTAAATTTGAAAAAAAATGAAATTTATCTTTACAAGTATAACAGAACTAAAATTAAATATTTTCCACTTGTAGTCCTTACTTCTAATGCAACATTTTCCCCCCCAAAGACCAGATTTTTACTTTAGTGCCTAAATGGAAGTCTAAAATTATGTATTCCAACAGAAGGAATTCTCAAGTCAGAGAAAGCCAAGAGCCTTCAGTATGTGCCTGGTTAGGGACCAGGGACTCCAGGCCACTCTCGGACCTGGTACCATTTCCTCTGGCCAAAGGAAGGAAAAAAGGAGTCTTAGATGTTGTATTTCAAAGCTATTCTTAATGAAGCATAACTTGCCGTTACAAAGCTCTAGAGCTGACATGAGAGATCTCTCTTCATGATGAGTTTCCCCTACATCTCTGTGCATTTGCAAGGTCCCCAGCCACTTGGGTGGAAGCAGGACCAGCTGTTTGAATGGTCAGGCTCATAGGTCACTACTTCACTGATAATCTGTCTCATTTAGCTGATGAGTAACTTGCTCAACTGCCTTACTGAATCACTTAATGATCAGGAAAATAAAGCTTCAATGTAGTGTTGCCAACTAGGAAACATCTCAAACCATAAAATACATGATAAACTGCCGTAAGACAAGACCCACAAACTGTCATTCTCAGAATGTGCACAAAGGACAAGATGGCAGCTGTGGCAGAACCCAACAACCGGGTGCCTACCCCACAGATACTCTTCCTTGCAGCTCTGAAAGCTGAATGTCTGGGTTAGGGTGCCCACGGAGGCTGGCTGTTGGTGGGCCCGCTTCTGCTCATGTGGCCTTCCTTGGTGCATGCACTCAGGGAGAGGGAACAGAGCAGGGGAAGGGGATGGATAGCCCTGCTTGGAGGGCTCCTGAGAGTAGACAGGCATTCAGAGGAGAAGGTAGCTGGGCTGTTTTGGTAAAGGTGGGAAGAGGCCTAGAGAGTATGCAAGTGGCCAGAACTGCCTGCTGGTTAGAGAGACCCGAAGTAGTCTCACACGGCCAGGAGCCCAGGGAGTTGATAGCTGTAACAGCCATGACCATGGAGAGCGCCTTGGCCTCCACACTTCCTGTTGCCTCTGGAGGAGCAGAGGGCAGATATCTAGCGGGAGTGAAAGAGGCTCCCACACCAAGATAGTTTGGGATTTCGTGCCCATGGCAGGTCTGTGTCCATCTGGCTTGGTTGGCCAGGTTCTTCTGCATCCAGAGGCTCTGCACGTGTCTGCTGCATGGTAATTTCTCCCTCTTCCTCCGATCCGGGCAGTCTCTCAGGCAGTCTCTTGGGCAGTCTGCAGAGGCTCAGATTTCCTGATCACCTGTTTCAGCATCCCGTCCGTCTCCTTTGGGAAGTGCGCGTCTGCTGCTGGCATCTGTCTCTCATCTTTTGTGAGCACTGCAGCAATGAATTCGTTTAATTTTTAGCTACATTTATGACTTCTGTCAATAAATTTCCCTACTGCTTACCTCCGAAAGACTCCTTCACTTCCTTCTGTGACGTCCTGCTCTTGGGTACTGTCCCAATTCTCAGCTCCTCACACACCCTCCTGTCCTTTCCCACAAGCTCTGCTCCCCCTGTTTTTTCTCTGTGTCCTCCCCCGTGTTCTGCCACATCTCAGATTTCTCTCCTTTACCCTTGACGGTTTTCCCTGCGCTGGGCCTCTGGTTTCCTTTGTCTTCCTCCCGGCCTCTCACTAGGTGGCAGACCTACTCAGCCTGGCTTTCAGCTCCTCCACGTGCCCTTCAGCTGTTCTCACTCCTCTGAGGCTTCCCAGGGCCCATGACCAGAAAGGTCACTCCTAGCTATTTTCTTGTCCTCTTTTGGCAGGATTGGTGGCCAATATCAGTTCCACATTTCTCAGGGCTTTTTAAGCCTGTCTGTCTGAAAAAGACAAGAAGCAGGGCCTTGTTAACAACACCACAAACATGGTGGACCTTGGTTTTCAACTCCACTGACCATGCAGCTGAGTTCGGCTAGTTCTGACAGGCGCAGTGTCTCACACCGACCCCTTCATTTTCATTTCATTTATTACCTTAGCAAAATAACAAAGGCACACCTACATCCTTAAATGCACCCGAATTTAAATGAGATCAAGTCTGTGCACCTATGAAAATTAGTCAATGGTATTAAAAGGAATAGAAGTTATGTGTGTTTCTTTTTATGGCTTTTCTGATAACCTGGATCTTAGAGAAAATGCTGGAGTGACTTTTCAGTAGGCAGAGAGTTCAGGGGCACAAGAAGCTTAGGGGTTATAAAGGTCTGTAGGAAGAGTGATCTTTCTACAGTTTAGAAAGACAGGGCTCCTGCCCTCAAGAACCCAAATGAACGCTTCTTCCAAGTCAGTGACAGACACTGAGAATGGTCTTAATGGGCTGTAAGTGGCCCTCAGTTTCCGTTCTGCTTATTGGGTATGTGTAGAAAGGAGAGGGGCTGTGTCATGTTCATTTTGGTGTCTAGGTACCTGGCACCTGTGAGCATAGGGCACCCGTTAGCCTAATGAATGAATGAATGATTTGATCTGTGCCATCTCGCCTCCCAGTAGGTTAATCAAATAAATGAAAAAGGAGAATATTTAGTAAAATAACTTTATATTATCAAGAAACCATGGCATTCCAAGACAGAGTTTCTGTGGTATTGAGGGTTTCCTTAAACCAGAAACCTGCAAGTAGAAAAGTATGCATACCAAGCATCCCATCACCTCTAGGCTTAGGACCCTTATCAATGACAGTAATAGTGGCTACTTTAATTGGACACTCACTATGTGCCAGGCCCCATCCCAAGCCCTTCACACTCACATTATGTACTGCTCCCATGTGGAATAGATTCCATGCTTTCCCTCGTTTTAAAGATGAGGAGAGTCAGTGCCAAGTGATGGCAGGAGCGCAGGGCAATGGACTGTCATCCGAAGAGTAGTTTGGTGTTATCTGGTGAAGCCAAGTGTGTGCACAGCGTTCCCCCAATGTCCAGGCATTTTCACGCCTGCGTGTGCTCTGAAGAAATGTGGACAGTTCAGGATCCAGCAGTGAGGGCGCTGTCACCATGGCATTGGTCATCAGAGACCCAGCAGGACACAGTGGTCATCTGTTCACAAAAGAATGGTCAAACAAAACGCAGTGTGTCCGATGGTGGGCCACCGCCCTCCTGGATGAATGTCAGAGCCTGCCGAAGGACACGGGAGAACACACGGCATAGGATTCCTTCATGCAAACCTCTGAAATGGGCAAAACTGAATGATGATGTGTATGCCTACACAGTGGTAAGACTGCTGAGAAAAAAAAAGGTGCCAGAATGATCACCATCTCAGCCAGAACTGTGGTTCCTCTGAGGTGGGGAGACCTGGCTTAGAGGCCCGGGAGGGCCCAGGTGGGTCCGTACTGGATAATTATTCCACCAACTGTGATTCAGAGTGTGTGGGCCTTTTAGTGTACAGTTTTCACATTAAAAGATTTGTTTTTAAGTGAAAAGGAATCACTGATGAGGAAACTGAAGCTGAGAGATGCTTATTTTTACAAGAACAAATGAATTAGCTGTGCAGAGCCAGGATTTGAATCCAGGAAGGCTGGCTATTTTTATTTATGTATGTATGTAGGTATGTATGTATGTAGGTATGTATGTATTTATGTATTTATTTTGCAGCACTTGGGAGTTGGACTCAGGGTCTTATGCATACTTTGCAAACATGCCACCACTGAGCTGCACCCCAGTCTGTTTTTTATTTTTGATCTTGAGACAGGGTCTCGCTAAATTGCATAGGCTGCCTCTGGCCTCGAACTCGCAATCCTCCTGCCTCAGCCACCCAAGTCCTGGGATTACAAGCATGTGCCATGACACCCAGCTGCAGTTTGGTCCTTAACCTCCAGCCTGCTATGTCTCTCAGAAAAGTCTAATAAATAATGAGATGCAGAAATGGGCCCACTCTGCCCTGGCCTATAACTTGGGTAACTCTCTGAGTTACACTGTTCCTGTGGGCTTGCTTTGCATATCAGCCCATGCTAGCTGTCCAGGAGAAACCAAGCCAGGACCCTGCCTTATGGGGCTGGCAGCCTCACTTCTTGGTAGACATTAAACCCCATGAAGAACACCTGAACTCAGCTGTCGTTTCAAATGGCTGAACCCAGTTGGTGGTAGGGATGGAAGCACAGGAGGTGAACAGCAGCAGCAGCAGCTGGTGTGGATGGGTGCAGGGAAGGCTGTGAAGGAGAGGGTGTTTTCCTTGGCCAGAAAGTGGACCCGGTGATCCTTGGGGTTGGGTAGACATGGCAAGATTTTATCATGGAGTGTGCTTGGGGGTGGGGGTTGCAGATCACTCTGCAGGCTCGCTGCAGCCGTGTGCGGAATGGTAATAGGCCGTGAGCTCGTCACAGGAGGGTCCGCAGGAGCCGGCACCAGCAGGACGGAAAGTCAGCAAGTATCTGCTTGAGCTGCCCTCCAGGGCCACTCAGCTCAGAGCCTGGAGTGAGGCAGAATTTATTTACAGGCTTCTGTCAGGCCAGTGAGTGGCTCTGGGCTCCCAGTGCCATCCTTGTTCCCATAGCAACATGTGGCTCTGGTGAGGGGGAAAAAAAACAGGGAAACAGACTCTGTCAGAAAAAAAATTAAATAAATGCTCCTTCCTGTCCTAGTCATTATCATTTCCCAGAGCCCCTCCAGGGGTCTGGCCGCCCTCCTGCCCTCCTATAGAATTCCCTGAGGGTCTTCATCTTGACTGCAAGCTGGCTCCCAAGGCCATAGTTCCCAGGGAGCAACAGCAAGGGAGCAGACAGCCAGTGGCAACAGATTCAGAGCAAATGGAGAGGCAGGCCCTGCCTGCGGTGCTCCCGGTCTGCAGAGGGACAGCGGTGGCCTCCAGACCCTCTCTCCAAAGAGATCCTGGCCCCCTGGGGGCTTGTGTCCCAGTGGCCATGGAAGGATATGCACAGTGAAACCTGTGAAAGGGCAGACTTGGCCCCCACACATGTAGTTCCAGGTGGCACTGGGGCTGTCCTTGGGGTATGTGCCAGCACAGGGTGCTGGCCAGAGAAGTGGCACAGGACTGGCAGGGGCCTAGGCGTGAGGAAAGTTGGGCCCGGTGGGCAGACTGGCCCTGTGAGCTTCCATAATAGTTCCGGCAGAGGCCCTGGCCGGGTCTACTACACTGTGCTCTTGAGGGCAGAGACTGTGTCATGGCATCTTTGTGTCCCCAACATCTGGCCCAAGGCACAGCATACAGCAGCCCCTCCACAGAGCACATGGGGCAGGGTTCTGAGAGAAATTAGCTTCAGGTATCACTGGCCGCAGCCTGGAGCTGGGGAGGAACTGAAGACGGCATAGAGGCTGTTTTCCTGGTCCTTGGAGAGCAGAACTACGGTGGCGATGAGAAAGTCTGGAGGCATTTAGGGGCACGGAAACACAGGACGGGGAGGCAGTGAAAGTGACCCAGGCAAGCAGAAATGTGGGCTGTACACGTGGGGTGGGCATTCAGTTAAGTCAGAGCCAGGGACCCTCAGAAAGGGCAGGGAGGACCAAGGCAGGGAGCTCTGAGAAACAACGAATGTGCAGCAGGAAGGTGGGGACCGAGGAGGGAGGGAGGGGGGAGGGAAGATAGGAAGGGCCTGGGCCAGAGGCAGCGGCCTCTCCGTGCACCTCCCCCTAGTGTGCCACCTCAAGCCACCTCACCTCCCTGCCTCGCAGGACACTTGTCTTTAAAATGAAGAGGATCAACTAGATCTTAAACATTCCTTCCCATTGAGACAGGGAAAAGGAAGAAAAGCATTTCGTTTGCTGCATAATTATAAAAGACTTTTTGTGGGCATCTTCATGCTTAAGCTTCTGTTACGAAGGATTCTGTTGCCATAACACTGAACACATCACGGCTTCCCACCCTGCACCACCCTCAGACCTGTTCTGTTGAAGCAACCATAATTCTGCATCCTCAACTGGCCTGGGAGAAGGCGCCCACAGACCCGGGCAGGTGAGTGCTCAGAGCTACAGAGCAGTGAGACATCAGCTTGGGAGGCTGATCACAGATCCCATCCGGCTGTGCAGCAGGCACAAGGGAGCTGGGCAGTGGAGGCCGGACACTGCCCAGCAGCTGGAGCCACGTGAACTGGCAGGGGCTTTCAAGGTGTCTGTCCATGCAGAAGGGGCCCTAGTAAGGCCACACATACCAAGAGGGGATTCAGCCATCCCAGAAACTTGGGAACAAGAACACTTCCATTTTTTCTGAGGTGTTGAAGAAAAAAAAATCTTTAAAATACCTCTTCTACTTTGTGGCCAAAGTAAAATGAAAGAGTGACTCCCTCTTTTCCTGGCTATCTGGAGTGTGCACACATAGAAAACAGCATTCAGAAATATGAAGGATGCCTGGGAAAGGACTCTTTTTTTCCCAGAACCTTCCAGGCATCATAGTTCCAGTTATCTGTTGGATATAAGACAGTGACATTGGAAAGTTATAAAACTACTGCTATATGTAAGGATTGTCACCCAGAAAGTTACTTCCACACCTAGGAGCAATAAGTACTTGTGAAAAAAATATTTGGGTATCCCACCACGCCTCATAATACTGAAAACTTATTGCTCACCATTTCACAATGTCTCCCAATGAAATAATTGTTCCTTAACTGAAAACAATGTTGGCTATTGAGGTGAACATATAAAACCAACAAAAAGTGATGTTTTGTTGGAAATGCGTGGTCTTCCTTTAATTAAGTTAATGTTTTGTGTGTGATGCTAGGTATCAAACTCATGGCTCCATGCATACTAGGCAAATGAGCTACCACTGAGCTACATTCTGAGCCCTTAGTCTTCCTTTGTTGTTGTCATTGTTGTTAGGTGCTGTCAAGTCAGGTGTGACTCATAGTGACTCTGTCCAACAGAATAAAACACTCCTGACACTGGGCCATGCCTGGCACTGTGCCAGTGCTTCTCTGCTATTCATAGGGTTTTCAGTGGCTGTTTGTTTCGGGTGTGAGCTACCAGGTTCTTCTTCTGTTTTTTCGGTGCTGGGGATTGAACCCAGGGCCTCAGAGTGCACAGAGCAAGCACTCTACCAACTGAGCTAAACCCCAAGCCCCAGTATTCCTTTTTAAAGAAAGAAAACTGAAACATGCCTATGTCTGTATGTGGACTATTGATACCTTCTTCTCAGGGATGAACCTGAGACTGGTCGATAGTCACCATGCTCAGGGTTGGCTAACACCTGGTATACACTGGTGGTTTTGGTGCCCCCCACCCTTGTGAAAGGGAAATGATCTGCAGGGGCCCCCCTTCAGAACCACAGCCTTGCGCCTGACTTGTGGGCATCATCCAGAGGTAGGTTTCTATTTTATAAGGATATGTCGCCTTGTAAGTGTAAGTTGAAAGCCTGAATCATAAATCCTATTTTTATTGGTTAGCATGAAAGTGGTTTGCAAAAATTACTCTGGAGAAACCACAGAAGTGAAGTAGAGTAATTGATCAACATTTATTAAATTTTCCCAATTTTTGCTACAGTTCATGGTGGACACTTAGACCAACTTGGGAAAATTAGCACAGGTTTCTGCTTCTAAAAGTCTTGAAAATACATGAAGCAAATAGTGCTTGGGGATTCCCCCTAGTGAAAAGCAGCAGACAGTGGCCAGCCAAGAAATAAGCCTGATGCCAAGAAGGAGCTAGGACGTTTGTGCATATTCTGTCCAAGGTTCACAGAGACACGCACGCACCGGGCTATTTCAGACATGTCCAGAATTATGGCTCCCAGAGAGGAAGGCAAAGGGATAATAAACAGCAGCTACAAAGGACGCCCAGATTGTGACTAAGGCTGTGTCGGATTCATCCACATGACTACATTGCAAATTAGCCGGCTCCTCTCGGGGGACAGATCCAGGGGCCATTGAAGATGGCTCAGCGAAGGTGCCCCTTTGTGAGCAGCGGCAATCAAACAGGCTAATGGGATACGCGATGGCTGAGGAAGGGAAGGAAAATGATGCAGCGACTGTAGTAATGGCTTTGCATAAATCAGAAGTGCATCCCTGCCCTGGATGCCTCATTCACTTTTGGTCACATCCTTTCCGAGGGGTATTGCAGTCTTAGGAAGGTTCAGAGGAAAGAAATTGAATCGCACGAGCTCCTGAGCAAAGAGAAAGCCAGGAATTGGCTGTTTGACCTAGAGGGAGGCCCATGGGTGCCTGGTGGGAAGAGGATGCGGGCTGAGGAGTGGGGGTCAGCCGGATGGCGGCCAGACACATTTCTAGATCTTCCAGTTTCTAAGAAAAGAGCAGAAGCGTGACTGCCTCCTTCCCTTGGGTGCCTCTGTGAGGGCAGAGGGATGCCTCAGGCCCAGCCCAGAGAGCAGGGCTGCCATGAAGGAACCAGGGCCCCTCCCACAGGCTGGCTTTTCACCCCCACTCCCAGGAAAGACCTAGGCCTGCCCACAGGTCCCTTTGCAAATCTGAAGGGGCCCTGGGTCCCAGGGGAAGGAGCCACCACCCTGCACTCAGTGAGGAGAGGCACAAACACCATGGTGTTTATTAGCATCTGGCTAGGAGCTGGCTGGGGCCACTTGCACTGTTGCTGTGTTTGGTTCGAGGCTGGTGAGTTTGGACTGGGATGACTGAGCTGGCACACTCTTCACAGAGGTGGGATGGGGGTCAGACTGCCAGAGCAAGGCCTCCATCTGCCTCCCAGCCCTCCAAAGCCTGTGGCGCACACAGTTCCCCTTCAGAGCCTTCCCTAAACTCCCAGGTGGACACAAGCTTCCCACACCACCCTGACACACTGCTGCAGGTGGTGTCTTTGTAGATGCTGCCCGGCCCCAGGCTGAAGGCTGGGTCCGGCTCTCCACAGGCAGAGGGGTGACCCTGCCTTGCAAGATGGCCTCTGCTCCTGGCACCCAGCACACCTAGCTAGAGCTGGTGCTCAATTTCAAAGGCTGCCTACAGGAAAGCGGCAGGGGTTGGGGGTGGCACAGGGGGCAACCCAGCTGGAGCCAGGTCCTGCTGCTGCCTTTCTCCATCCCCTCCACACAGTCCCTGTGGTCACCGCAGACTCTACTTCATAGGTCTTACTAAGTCTGTCATCAGATTCCATGGGGTTATTATTTTTTCTTTCTTTAAAAATGACTTCTTGACTGTAAACTGTTGTTTTACCTCAGGGCATTTCAAGGCTTCGATAGAGGTTGCCATCTACTTTCTTTTTAAAGACACTTAGGGTATTTGAATCTGTTACCACAAACATGTTTCTTTTGTAATTTTTTTTTCAAGAAATACTAGTTTTCAAGCATCTATAGCCATACCATCCAGGAATCCAATCCCATCTGATCTTGGAAACTAAGCAGGGTGGACTTGGATGGGAGACTGCCTGGGAATACCGAGTGCTGTACGCTAAGGAGAAGGACGTGGCAGCCCGCTCCCCCAAAACATTCTGCCATTGAAAACCCTATGCATTGCAGACAAGCACTGACAATAGTGCCAGGTGTGGAACAGTGTTGGGGAGTGTTTTGTTTTATTGTGCACAGGGTCATTGTGAGTTGGACCCGACTCAATGGCACCTAACAATAACAGTTTTCCAGACTCCCCTCTGTCCAGGAGTCCCGCTCTTGCCCTGCTCAGGGCCTGGCCCTGCCCCATCCCTGCCCATCCAGTTCCTGCTGCCAAACCCAGCTCCCCATGCCCTTTCTGTCATCGCAGTGGCTCCTTTCCTTCCTTTCCTCCTGCCTGGTCCTTGCCCCCCTCTCCTGTCCTGCCAGGCTTCCTTGTCCTCCTGCCTCAGCTCAGGCTTCCCCTCCCTCTGTGGGCTGCTGACCCCGCTGCCAGAGCCCCTCCATATAGGCCCGTGGCTTGTCACTGTGTGTCCACTGGCCCCACCAGATAGGGTACCCTGTGAGGGAGCCACAGCCTCACACAGGGCCAGGCCCAGAGGTGCCTGGTGTCTGTGGGATGCAGCCTGAGTCTCCTGAACACCCACTCGTCTGGCCCACTGTGCCTGGCCGCCACCCTCGGCCTGCCTACTATGGCTCCTGAGTGCTGCCTCGCCTGCCCTCCAGCCTCAACACCTCGGTACTTGTAAAACTCTTCCTCTTGGAATCTTCACACAGTAAGCTTGGTAAATTGTGACTTATAGAAGTTAGCTCTTTCTGGTGGGTTGCCTGTGATTGAAAAGCCTGTGTGGCACTGTGGAGGTGCTTGGGAGCTGTGCAGCAGTTAGTGGGGACCTTGGGGCTGCAAACCAAAGCCTGGCCTTGAGGCACCCTGGTCCTCATGTCTGGTGACTGTGCCTGTTCCACTGTACCCCAGCCCAGGACATCAGGAGCTCAGGCAGGTATAGCCTGGGACTCTCAAGGGCTTACAGGGGCCCCTTAACTCAGATGGAAGAGTTTGCTGAGCTCTGTGGTGTCAGGGAAAGAAAGAGTTATGATTTCTCTAGAAGAAACATCTGTAGGAAAACAAAAGTAGCCATTGACACTCACTGCCGGTGTTGTTAGACATGTTTGGGAGCCCCACCATGTGCATTACTGCTTGAAAAAAGATTGGTTAGTGAGCTCAACAGTTGTGCAGTCAGCACCACCCAAGTTAGACAAGAATAGACTCAGGCCGGAAATGGAGATAACAGTGGAGCTAGGGCAGTCATAAGAATTGGGACCTCAAGCACATTATGAGCTTGCCTCAAATACAGTGCCTCTTCCCAGGCGTTTTCTTTTCTTTCCTTTTCTTTTCTTTCTTGCTTTTTCTTCTCTCTTTCTTTCTTTTGTAATAAGACTTTTGCTATGTCTATGATACCACTATTACATTACTTCTGGTTATACTTTCATCAACTTACAATTTTACAGAAAAAAGTAGGAACTTTAATATGTAATAAAATCATATGCAATCATGGGTTATATTCTCATTGATTTGTTTTCTTTCCTTTCTATTGTTTTTACCCATGTATACATATAGTTGAATCATACATTTTGAGATTTTCCTTTCCCTCTTTCCCCTCTACTTTATTTCCCTTCCTTTTCCCCGCCTTGCTCCCACCCACCAATCCCCACCTCGCTTCTTTCTACTCTGCTTATATTTTCCCTTATTAGATCTAAGTAGTAGTGTTCATTTTTATATACCTATATATGTATAGATTTTTTTCTTCCTTTAAGTAAACTTAGCTCCCACACATGAGTGAGAACATATGGTATTTCTCTTTTTGGGATGAGGTTTGTTCACTTGGATGATGCTCTAGTTCCATCCATTTTGTGGCAAATGACATAATTTTATTCTTTATTGCTGAGTAATATTCCATTGTGTATATATATAACTTTTTCAATCCACTCCTCTGCTGATAGACATCTTGGCTGATTCCATACTCTTGTAGTTGTGAAAAATGCTGCATTAAACATGGAAATTCAGGTGTTCCTGTAGTGTGATGACTTATCTCCCACTAGGTATGTTCCCAGGAGTGGTATCATTGGGTCATATGGCAGTTCTGAGTTTTCTAAGGTTCCTCTATTGATTTTCCAAGTTGGCTGAACTAATTTATTGTCCCACCAACAGTACAAAAGGGTTCCTTCTTCTCCACATCCTCATCAGCATTTGTTATTATTTATTTTGTTAGTCTTGCCGTTCTTATTGGAGTGAGATGGAATCTCAGTGTTGTTTTGATTTGCATTTCCCTAATGACTAGGGATATTGAGCAATTTTTCATGTGTTTCTTGGTCATTCATACTTCTTCATTTGAGAACTGTCTGCTCAGTTCCATTGCCCATTTATTTATTGGATTATTTGTTGTCTCGGTGTTTGATTTCTTAAATTCTTTATATATTCTAGAAATCAGTCATCTGTCAAATGTATAGGATGCAAAGATTTTCTCCCATTCTTTGGGCTTTCCCTTTCCTTTTTTGGTTGTTTCCTTTGCTGTACAGAAGCTTTTTAGCTTCATGTAATCCCGTTTAATGATTCTTAGTTCAGTTGCCTGGGTAATTACAGTCTTGTTGAGAAAATACTTCCCTATGCCTATGTGTTGGAGCATGTTCCCTATCTTTTCTTCTAGTAGGTTTAAGGCTTCCGGTTTTATGCTTAGCTCTCTAATTCATTTCGAGTTAACTGTCATACAGATTGAGAGGTCTATTTTCAGTCTTCTATGCATGTATATCCAGTTTTCCCAGCACCATTTTTTGAAGAGGCTATCTTTTCTCCATTGAATGTTCTTTGCCCCTTTGTCAAAAATCAGGTGGTTCTGGTTGTGTGGTTGTATCTCTGGGTCTTCAATTCTGTTCCATTGATCTTCAGGCCTATTTTTGTGCCACTACCAAGCTGTTTTTGCCACTATGGTCCTGTAATAAAGTTTGAAGTCAGGTATTGTGATACCTCTTGGCACTGTTTTTACTGCTTAGGATTGTTTTGGCTGTATGTCATCTTTGGTGCTTCCATACGAATTTTAGGATTGTTTTTTCTATTTCTGCAGTCTGTCATTGAAATTTTGATGGGAACTGCATAAAATCTGTAAATTGCTTTTGGTAATATAGCCATTTTCACAATATTAATTCTCCTGATCCATCTACTAGTATCTTCTGCTAATTCTTTCTTCAATGTTTTGAAGTTTTCCTTGTAGCAGTCCTTAGGGTTTTTGGTTAGGTTGATTCCTAAGTATTTAGTTTTTTAGTGAACTATTTTGAATGGGATTGTTGTCTTAATTTCCTTCTCGTCCTCTTCACACTTGGTGTAAAGGAAGGCTATTGATTTTAGCATGTTAATTTTGTATCCTGCTATTTTGCTGAATGTCCTAATTAGTGCTAAGAGTTTTCTAGGGGATGTTTGAGGTCCTTTAGGTAGAGGATCGTGTCATCTGTGAATAAGGATAAGTTGACCTCTTCTTTCCCTATATGTATTCCTTTAATTTCTTTCTCTTGCCTGATTGCTCTGGCTAGGAATTCAATCATAATGTTGAATAAAAGAAGAGAGAGTAGACATCTTTATCTTGTTCCTCTGATCTTAGTGGGAACAGTTTCCGTTTTTCCCCATTTAATGTGATATTTGCTGTAGGTTTGTCATAAATAGCCTTTATGGTATTGAGATATGTCCCTAACTATGCCCGATTTCCTCAGGACTTTTATCACAAAAGGATGTTGCACTTTGCTGAAGGCCTTTTCAGCATCTATTGAGATGATCATGTGATTTCTGTCTGCAAGTCTCTTGATATGTTGAATTGATTTTTGTATGTTGAACCAGCCTGGCATCTGTGGAATGAAGCCAACTTAATAATGGTGTATGATCTTTTTTATGTGTTGCTGAATTGGGTTTGCCAAAATTTTATGGAGGATTTTTGCTGCAATGTCTATCAGGAAAATTGATCTCCTTTCTAATTATTTTCTAATTATTTTATAAAACAGAAAAGGAAGGAATACTTCCGAACCCATTCTATGAGGCCTGTATTGCCCTCAAAATAAAACCTGATAAGGACTCTTCAAAGAAAGAGAACTGTAGACCAATTTCCCAGCCTTTTCCTAACACATGCTGAGCCATCCAGAGAGCTTTTCCACTTTATTTCTCAGTCTAGGGTTTTTATTGAATTGTTTATTTTTGTGCAAGGCCTGGAGAAGGAGGAAGATGGCCAATGGGAAGCTGTGTGTGCATGTAGGGAAGGGAAAGGAACAGGAGGGAGGCCCGGGGCTCCATGAGGCAGCTGTCGCTGGGAGGAGGGCAGTGGGCATCCACAGGAAGCCTGTGCTAGGACAGCGCCAGACACCTATAAGGAGAGGACCCAGTTCTCCCAACGAGAAAACCACCACTGCCAGATGGGTGCCAGGCCG
Source organism: Pedetes capensis (assembly GCA_007922755.1). Taxonomy (NCBI): domain Eukaryota; kingdom Metazoa; phylum Chordata; class Mammalia; order Rodentia; family Pedetidae; genus Pedetes; species Pedetes capensis. Next base: position 132,113 of record VMDO01001494.1, read on the forward strand.
GGGAAGCATGTGGGCTCACTTGGTCTTCACGGTAGAGTTTGAAATGGGAACTTTGAGGTGGGAATAGGGAGAAGCAGTGGTGTGGGAATTTATATCTCAGCAGAATCCTGCAGTTGATATTGCATTTGTCACCTCCTCTGTGAACTTGACTCTGCTGTAGCCGCCACCTGCACACTCGTGCTGAGGAGTATGTGGCCTGCTGCCTGCTCTCCTGCTCCTTCCTTGGGTTGGTGGGTGTCCTGCCTGGACCAGCCTCAGGGCACCTGTCCTCCAATCAGCTGGGCCTTACCCAGGAGCAGCTCACTCACCCTGAGCAAACCCAGGGTTCCACAGCTGCTCAGAAGGAACAGCGGTCGGAAGGAAAAAAGGAGGTGAGGCTGCCATCCGCCCGGGCCAGCGGTTGTCCTGCCTGTGTGGACAGTGGGGCCACCAGACGCCACTGCAGACACCGCAGGGCCTTCCACACTGTCCCTATGCACCAGTTACATGCTCATACCCGGGGTCAGTGGCAGCTTTGCAGGTTGTATCATCTCCACTGGCCCCAGGCCCCTCCTTACCTTTACTTTTGCTTAGATCTCCTCAGGCACCCACCCAGACTCTCCTCCTGGCATCTCTACCGCTACTGTTCCTTCTGCCTGGAACACTTGTCAACCCTTACCTGCCTCTCCTTCCCCTCAAGTCCTTCCTATTAATTTAAAAAAGAACCCTATCAAGGGCTTAGATTCTCTTAAGTCTGTAAAGCCAAGGCCTTCAAACATTTTGTTTGCGTATCCCCCAAAAGAGCTTTGGAAGAAAGTGTAATCTTTTGAATATTTTAGGTTGAGGTGTAGGTAAAATGCTTCATCATAAGTTTAATTTTTTTTTTTTCTTTTTGCAATACTGGAGGATTGAACCCAGAGCCTTATGCATACTTTGCAAGCACTCTACCACTGAACTGCCCCCCAACCACTCCCTCTTTTAAACTTCTTTTATCTTGAGACAGACTCTTGCTAAGTTACATAGCCTTCCTCTGGCCTCAAACTTACAATCCTCCCAAGCTGGGACTGCAGTTATTTTTGTGAATACAAGATAAAAACAATGAATATTTATAAGATGGAGGATGAGGATTGACCATTCAGTGATGGCATGACTTGATAAAATACGTTTTTGTTGTTGCCCAGGCTAGTCTGGAACTCCTGTGCTCAGGCAGTCCTCCACATTAGCCTCCCAAGTGGCTGAGAAAATACATCTTAAAGAGAAAAAAAAAAGAAAATAGATCTTAACTAACTTAGGAATAAAGCACACACAATCTGAAAGCAGTTGTGGGAAAGTTTCATCTATAGGTTATAGTCAGTGAATCTTGAAACTGTTTACATAATTCTGGAAAAATTCCAGTTACATGTAAAAGAATTGGCTTCAATCACAAGTGCACTTCGGGGGTTCTGGGTTCAGAGATCTGACTCAGGCCAGGGGCCCCCTTTGAGCTCCTGGGACTCTGCAGGGCCCAGTGACTCATCCAAGGCTGCACCCCATCCAGCCTCGAGTTAGCATGAGGGAGGCCAGGGCTGGGGCTCCCTCCTGAGGTGGGAGCAGGGCCGGGCCTGTCACTGCACACATGTGCTTAGGCAGAATTTGAAACTCTAGAAACTGATTGTACCTGCTGGCCTGCTCTTTAGAGGATCAGCCTGCTACCCCAGCTGAAGGCACAACTGTAGAAGATGGGATCTCTCTCTCCAGAGCTCAGCACAGGCACCCAGAAAGTGGGGCCCCAGAAGGATTTGGTGATAGCCAGCAAACTCCCTGGTGTGGGCTGGGGGGACTGACACCCCTCATGCCTGCCCTTCTCCACACCCCACCGCTCACCTGTGGCGGCTCCTGTCTGTCCTGTGTTGTGCCAGGCTTCCCCACCCCCAATGCGGTGTTTGCTCTTAATGTCAGGGTTGGGCCCAACTTGTGTGCCAGGCGGGCTCTGTGTCAGGGCTGTGCCCGTCTGTACGGTACCCGGCACAGCTGTGGGTAGGCCAGCTTCGCCCAGCTCCAGGAGGGTGGCCGCCCCCCTCGGCCAAATGGTTCCTCAAGCCACCCAAGCCAGGTTAGGTTGGCGCCCACTCCCAGCACAGCTTCCCCACCTCTGCCAGCCCCGCAGGTCACAGAGCTGTGCTGTGGGGCCTCCCAGGTGAGGGGCCCCTGTCCTGGGTGAAACCATGGCTGCCTTCAGGTGACAGCTAACTGAGGCCAAGTTCCTCAGCCATCCATCACCCCACGTAAACTGCACAGGGTGGTGGCCTTTAGTGAAGTGTGTTCAAAACTGGGCGCGTGGCACCACAGTCCACCGCCACAGGCAAGAACCAGTCAGTTAATTAAAAAGGGAGACAGAGCACAGGAGAGAGACACCCCCAAACTGAGGGATGAGGGTGTGTGTAACTTCTGGACCACTGGACCATTTGCTTTTATCCTCACTGACCAATCATGTTGAGAGGCTTCTGGGTGTTGCAAGGTGTCGGGGTGGGGGGCAGCTGGAGGCAGCAGAGGACTTCCTCGAGCTCCCCTGTGGGGACCCCCGAAGCTGGCACCCTGGGGTGCTGGGCTCACTTGTCACTCACTGGGTGTTTTCCTTCTGTCACCCAGGTCTTCCACTGCGTCCACTTTGAGTGTCCAGAGCAGCAGAGCAGCCAGAAGGAAGAAAGCAGCGAGGAGTCAGGGACAGGGGAGGCCAGCCCGGCGGGCCAGCAGCTCGACCCTCATGCCCTGCGGGCACCTGGCGGCAGCTCACTGCCCCCCAGCCCAGGCCCCAATTCCCGCTCACCCAACCGGCAGCACTAATAAAGGAGGCAGCGGAAGTGGTGTGGCTTGGGTGACCTGGGCAGGGACCTTTCTGGATTGCCCCTCCCACTCCGTCCCCTCTCCCCACCCTGGGACGAGCAGACCTGGCTGCAAGGACAACCCAGAGCCGGCTCCACTCTCCTCAGTCTGTTCAAACCGTGCCGCTCTCCAGGGAGAAAACGGGTCTTCAGTCTTCATCACGTCTGCTGGCAAACCCTACCTCTCCAGTGTCGCCCAGGCCAAGCAGCAGAAGGAAGGGAACAGCCAGGCCTGAGGTGGAGCACAGGACCAAGGGGGCAGCCCTGGGCCTCTGCAGCCGCACCACGGCCCTCAGCTGGGGCGGCCCAAGGCAGCGAAGGAGAACCTGGGCCTTTGTCACTGGGAGGCGCCTCTGGAAATGGGCTTCCATGGAGGGTTCCTTTATGGAGCCCGGTGCCCTGGCAACTGATGGCTTCTGCTGCTTTAGTTATTCTCCCCTTGCTGACTCACAGGTGTCCGGATCCCTAGAAACACGCGAACAGCAATCACTGGTTCTCAGCCCTCCGACGCTGTGATTGCCCTTCCTCGGTCTTAAGTGGTTCCATGTGGGGCAGAGCCGATGCCATCCCGTTCCTCTCCTAGATGAGACGCAGACACCGCTCATCATGGCACCTGCTCCGACAAGGAAAATCCTTTGAGGAAGTTCAACCAAATACACAATGAGCAAATCAATCTGTGGACACTGGAGTTAATAATTGTTCAAATTGCTGAGTTATTAACCTGTCATTCCTGAAACGTACCAGCCTTTGCTTGGAGGCTGACAAGGAGTCATCCTGCCCCCCGCTGGTGTAATGGTGAGAAGTGTGTGCAGAGCAACGCATACCAGCTTCCCGCTGGGCCACGCCCCCTGCACCACCTGTCAGCCTCGGCTCAGCCCTGGGTCTCTGCAGCCGCACCACGGCCCTCAGCTGGGATGGCCCAAGGCAACGCCACGAGGTTTCTCTCCTGATCCTCCCTGGAGGGTCTCGTGGGACCTCCACCACCCCATCTGGCTCCTTCCGTCACTCACTAGGGACTGTCCTTCCAGAGCTGGCAAACCTGGTCCCTTGCTCAGCCTGTCTGCGTGGTGCCCAGGCCCGCTGTCTCTCACCTTCATCTCCAGCCCGAGCATCTCTCCCTGCAGCTTGGCCGGTGGCCGAGCTATGCCGTGGTCCTGGGTCACCTACTCAGAGGAGGGCAAGGGCTCAGGGGCGCCTGGCAGTGTGGCTGTGAGTGTCAGAAGCAGGAACGGGTTTCCTGCTGGTTGAACTTAGTTTTGAGGGAGTCCTGCACACTGAGGAGGGAGGGGTAGGGCCAAACTGCATGGCTAACAGGAAGGCCCTCTTCCTGGGTGGCAGGCCAGCAGCCAGCAGGGCCTGCAGAGCTGGTCTGCAGGGAGAAGCGTCAGGGAGGAAGGGGCAGCTCAGCTCTGTGTCCACCGCGTCTCCACCGGAGTGGGTGAGTGGGCCCCTGGGCGCCTGACCCTCACAGTGTGAGGCAGCTCCTGTGACATGCTAGAGGCCGGCTGCCCGTCCAGCCCTCAGGTGCCAGTTCGCCTGGAGAGCTGCTCCTTCAGCACTTCTCACACAGTGCCGCCCAGGGTCAGCCAGTCCGAGGAGGGCGCGGCTCCTCTGCGCAGGAAGATCTGTTCATGCCTGCTTTATAAACACTGAAGTCACTGCCCTGGGGCAGGCGCTGGGCTGGTGAAGGCACCGAGACCTCTAGGACCCACCACCGCAACCTCCTCTGTTCTCCAGGTGTGGGCAATGAGAGCACCACCTCCTCTCTCCTCTCTGCCAGGAGTTCGTCAGGCTTTGGCACCTTCCAGACCTCTCTCCCTGGCTGCCCTGCTCCAACGAGGCCCCTATTAGATAAGCAGAGTAAGGGAAGAGGGTGCAGCACTAGCAGCAGGAGTTGGGGGACGCTGGCTTGGTTTACCTCCTGACCTGGCCACAGGAGTTTGGTCCTTGCCTTAATGACCTTCCAGTTGAGGTTCTTTCTGTGTCCAGCTGAGTGTGGGGCCGCACATCTCCAGAAACAGGGAAGTGAGCAGCCGGAAGAGTCCAGGTCAGCCAGGGCTCCCGTGCCTGGCCAGTCCCATGGAGCACGCCTGCCCCGGGGCTAGCTGGAGGGCGATGGGCTCAAACCCTGAAGCCAGCTCTGTGAGCCCATGGCCAGGGGCTGGCCACGTGGCTGGCAGGGTCTTGATTCCTGCAAAGCCCAGCCCAGCAGAGCATGGAGGCTGATTCCGGGGGACTGTGGGGCATCAGGAAAGAGAGGCAGCCACGCCATGGGGCCAAAGGCAGGTGAAGCCACAGCTCCCCCACCCCTGGCACAGGTTCTTGGGAGACTCGGCAGTGTGAGCACAGCCCAGGGGGCCAGGTGAGGGCCGCCCGGAGCATGGGGCCCGTGGCCTCCACTCCTTACCACGATGCTTCTCAGTTGCTACCTGCGAGGTGACACCTGCATCTAGGTCAAGAAGGGAGTGGCTGCTGGAAACCCTGCCCTTCCTTTTTCATCATGTTTTTTGAGAGAGAGAGAAAAATGCACCTACACTGGGGCTTCTGGGAGACGCCTTCAAAGCCACAGGCCGCAGGTCCTGGAGAGCCGTTCAGGGCGCCCTGTCCTGCAGGCTCGAGGGGCTGTGCGGGAGCCCTGCAGGCCGGAGGCAACCGAACAAACACCCCTCACCCTCAGTTCGCTCCTGGACTCTCAGCACCTTTTCTGTTGTTCTCATTTTAGTTAGAAACAGGAGTCCGTGATGGATGTGGGACTCTTCTCAATTGCTCTATAAATTGTCACTTTTAAATCTTATTAAATGAAGTGTCGATTCCTGACAAATACATTAAAAGTGTTTATTCCTAGAAGAGTTGAGAAAAGAAATTATTTTCAGCAAGAGTGGGATGTGTTTGTTAGACTGATTCCTTGGCAAAAGAAAAAAATGAGTTTTGAATTGTGCAAAAAATTGCTCAGGAGTTACGCTGTTGCCCCAATTGTCAGATTGCCTTGTGCAGGGCACCAACCCAGTCAGCTTTACAAAATTGTGTTCACTTAGCCTTTCCAGAGCCAAGGGGAGAAAGGAGGTATGATCTACAACAAAAGCCAAGCACTGAGCGTGCTGAGACCTGTTGCTCATAAAGAGATGGCCCAGCCCCATCACAGACTTCAGTTAAGAACTCCCTTTGGACAGGAAAAGAGGTGTCAAAGAGGAAAAGAAAACTGAATTTGCCTCATTCCAGGAGTTTTTCCTCATTAGCATTTGGTTTTCTGTTTTGTCCTTGTCATCTTGCCTTCTGTGCAGTGACCGGTGCCACCGAGTGGCACTGAGGTGGGTGGACACAGCTTGGGTGGTGTGGGCCTCACTCCGTTTATTTTTGCGGCTGCGCCATTGATGGTGCATGTTTATCCTGACAACAGCTCCAGGGGGTCGGTGCTCATTAGTGGCCCTGGGAATTTAAAATGCATTCGTGGCTCTGTAACTCTGCAGGTTTGATAATGTGATGTTAAACTAGAAGCCATCCTAGTACCTGGCCTTGGCTCAGGAGTTTGGGGAGAGGGAAGGGAGTCGATTAGCCAGCATGGGGCCCACCAGGTCAGAGCTTTGGTTACTCACTGAGGATGAAGACAGTGAGAGGATTTGCCTGGAAGAAGATGCAGTGGCCTCCAGAGATGGAGGCTGAGGGAGGCCGCCCAGGGCCTCCTCCCTGGCTGTACCTCTGCTGACCCAGAGGCCCATGCACTGCCCCATCCTGGCTGGGGCTCTCCAGCTAGGATTTCTGCTGGCCTAATGTAGGGGGTGGGCAGAGGATGCCCCTCACTTGTTTAAAAATCACTCTTCAATCTGTTTATATTACTCATTGCTAAAAATGATAAAGGTAGTACTTACCCTTGAGATATGGTTCCAGCCTAGAAAGGATGAGGGCACCTCGCTGGCTCTGTGTCACTCTGGGCCTGGGCCTCCATCTGTGCCCTCTGCAACTCCAGCCACCATCCATGCTACATCCACACTGTCTTTCCCAGACCCTGAGCAGGCCCTCTGGCCAGATCAGCTAATTTCTTTTTTTCTTCTTCTTCTTTTTTTTTTTTTAAGAACTAACATATTCCCCCAGAGGCCTAAAGACTATCATCCACATGTGATTTATGATAAAAGTCTAGGCACGCTTACCATTTGCATTGGGAGTATTTATAGCTGTGAGCAGGGAAGGCAGTGGCCATGGTGACCAGGAGCCACACCCACCTCCACCGTTGTCTCCTGCTGGGTAGAACCCTGGCCTTCCTCCCGAGGACCAAGGACCGTCTCTCAGCTGACAGGAAGAATGTCACTTTGGAAAGCCAGTGGGCAGTTGCTCCCAAGGCCCTGGCCCTGGCTTGAGGGTGGGTCTGGGTCCTAGGACATTGGTGACCCTGTGACTGTTCCGAGCCCAGGGGCTTATGTCAGGCAAATGGAGAAGGCTGTGTCTGAGCAGCACTGGCATGGCAGGTGGCAACGCTCCTCCCTGGGATGGGCTCCTACTCCAGGCAGCTGCTGCTGGCCACACTCTGGGTTTATTCCCAGTCCCCCTCCCCTGCCCCAGGCTGGCTTCACAGGGGCGGCTGCCTCCAGGGCCTGCTCAAGGCCTCTCAGGCAGCTGCCCCCAAGGCTACAGGCAAGGGCGGCACACAGAGCCCCCATCGCTGTGCTGCTCAGGCCGTGGAAGCCCAGGGCTGGACAACTTGCTAGGGGTGGGAGGCCGGCGCTGCCCACCTGGAAGTGGCTTTTTCGGAAGCTGTGAGGTACAGCGAGGAGCCTCCTCATCAGACTCTCCTGGTACTCATGTCCCCAGGGCCACCCTACTCCCACCCCTAGGGCCAGGGAAAGCAAGAGGAAGGTGGCTACAGGCTGTGCCTCTGGCAAGGACGGAAGACGTGCCCCTGCAGGTGGCTGTGGACTGGGCCTGTGGGCCACTCTGCCCAACTTGGTGTCCTCTGGATTCGTCAGGGAACGCCAGGCGCCTTGGGCTCCGTGGCTTTTACGCCTATGATGCCTGAGGCTGCCATCCCCAATCCCCTTCCTGGTGGTACACAGGACCCCTAGGCCTGGGCAGGCGTGGCTCGTCTCTAGGAGCGAAGCCCAAACTGACCACAGGGCAGTGGCGCCGGCTGGAACATGGGGTTGGTGAACATGGTGCGGCTCCCTCCTGCTGTAGAGCAACCAAAGGGGGCAGATGTACAAACTGTGTTGTCCAACCCGAGTTCATGTTTGTAGAAATGCTGCTGTGGTTTTGCTGTAGAAATAAAGTGGTGACTTCTGGTGTCTGTGTCCTGTCACCTTCCCTGCAGGTGGCCCCTCCTGCGGCATCCAGGGAACAAGGCGGATCACCCCTCTGTGTCCAGCCCTGATGTGGGCCCTGGTTTGCACATGTTCTGCATCGGCTGTCTGTCTGCAGGCCTTGCCCCTGTGGGGTTCTGCCAGGTGGCCCTGCTTGCCACCCCTCGAGGGGGAGGCAGACCGTGTTGGAGCCTCACTGTTTCCTCGCCTCGAGGCTGCTGCTAGCTGCCATCTGGTCAGAACGCATCTCCTGGTGAATCCAGAGGACCGGGTGGCGGCTGGGCTGCAACAAGGTCCTGGGGCCCTCCTAGGTCCTTCCCAGCCTCCTTTGGTATCTTCTCCACCCACTCCCCATGGCCTAGGTGATACCATTCTTGGTGGAAAGAAAATTCCCTGACACCTGAACACAGGTCCCCTGTCCTGAGCTCACCCCCGCTGCCATCTATCTCTTCATCTTTCTTACGTGAGCAGCCTGAGGCAACGGTGCAGTGGGCAGCCGGAACTCTAACTGCTGAGCTGTGGGTGCCCTCGACCACCTCAGAGCGTGTGCAAACCAGGTACATGGGTTTCCCCTGTGAGGGTGGTTTCTTTATGGAACTTGGGCACAGAACTTTCCATTTCTTTTGTTAACTTGCATCTGGAGGTTTCAGTCCAGCCGTGTGGCAAGACATGCAGGTACAGGGACCTTCCACCCGTGACAGCTGAGCAAAGCCCCAAGGGGTGGGGACCAGGACCCTCTAGATGGTAGTGGGGGTGGGGCTGGGCAAGGGGGTTGGGAGGCCCCGTGGGCTGTGGCAGATACTGGGCTTATTTCTAAGCAGGAGGGACCTGGTGGGGCTGCCACCTGTAGAGTTTTTGTAGTGACAGGCACTGTGTGGGCGGGGCTGCAGATGGGGCACCCTCTCCAGAGGGGACGGCTGCCAAGCCAGGGTGACCTCAACCACGGCCAGGAAGCCAGACTTCAGAGTCCCCAGCAAATGAAAGCCGGGAGTATTTAAAGGCTAATCACAAACTTTACAAGGTGGTCAAGTTCACAGTATTCTGTGTGTGATGGAAAAACAGACATTTCCTCTTATCCTAGCACAAAAGGTCACACCCTCCCTGCATGCCCTGGCCGAGGCAAACTCCTCAGGATCACCTTCCACGGCCACGCATCCAGGCGCAGGGTGAGGCCTGGCTGGGGTCCATAGTGGAACCCAGAGTCCATGGCACTGAGAGCCTGGGGGCGATGAGTGAGCAGAGAAGAGGGGCCCCTGGCTGAGCCATAGCTTCCAGAACTCGTCTGGGCAGGGATGGGCCCTGGCTCAGCTCTGTCCGGCTCCCCCACCGGTGTCCCCACCACGGCTGCACAGGGCGGCAGTTTGCCCTGGGTCCTGTTCCACCCCTGAAAGCCCAGATCACTGAGGGGCAGGTGCTCCAAGGATCTGTGGAACCACCCAGATGCAAACCACACCATCTGGGACCCAATCGGTGTCACCTATCACACCCTATGCCACCTTCTACTGGTCCCAAGGCTTCCTAAGAGACAGCCATGTTCAGGAAACCCACTCAGTACCTTTTTGTTTCTGCATTCGCATGCAATAATGACATATTTATGGGGCACACGGTGATGTTTTCATACATGTACACACTGCGTAATGATCAGATTAGCACTGGCACTGCCCATCACCCTGAATACTGATTGCTTTGTGATGAGGAATTCAAAACGTAGCTACTTTGAAATACACTGCCTTGTCACGCTGCCAGGCACCAGGACATCCGACCTCACCCTCCTGTCTCCCTGTAACTTGGCACCCACTGCCCAGCCGCTCCCCATCCCTCCTCCATCCCCTGCCAGGTGAGGCAACCATGCTCTCCTCTCACCTTCTAGGAGGTCAGCTGCCTTCAGCCCGCAGCTGGGTGAGACTGCACAGTATTTTTCTGTGCCCAGCTTATTTCACTTAGCACAACATCTTCCAGGTTCATCCATGCTGTCATAAATGACAGTATTTCAAACTTTTTTGGGGGGATGGGGGCAAAGTATTGCACTAAATAGATATACCACACTTTCTTTATCTGTTCATCCATTGATGGACAGTTGGGTTGAGTCCATAACTAAGCTATTCGAAATAGTACTACAGTAAATGGAGAAGTGAAAATGTCTCTTGACACACCGATTTCATTTCCTTTGGATATATACCTGGTGGTGGGATTGCTGGCTCATACAGCAGTGCTATCTTTAATTTTATAAGGAATCTCCATGTTTTTTCACAATGGTTTTTTCACTGTTTAAAGGTTCCCTTTTCTCCACATCCTATCACATATTTGCCATCTTTTTTAAAGGAGCCATTTAATTGGGGGGAGCAGGCATATCATTGTAGCTTTGGTTTACATTTCCAGGATGAGCAATGATATTGACCATTTTCTTACATACCTGTTAGCCTTTCTTATGTCTTCTTTTGAGAACTGTCTAGTCAGGTCTTTAGTCCATTATATTTTTTTTTTGTTTTGCTATTGAGTTTTTTTTTAATTTTAACTGATACATAAAAACCATAAAATCATGCATACTTGTCGGGGGACTAGGTGATGTTCCCACGTGTAAACACTAATATTTAGGTCAGGGTAAACACAGCTAATCTCAAATGAGTTTGTTGAGTTCCTTATGTGTTTTAGATATTAGCCTGTCAGCCAGATATGTATTTGTAAACATTTTCTCCCATCCTGTAGGTTGCTTTTTACTCTCGGGTCCTTTAATATGCAGACATTGCTGAAGTTTGAGGTGGTCCATTTTGTCTACTTTTGCTTTCATTGCCTGGGCTTTTGAAATCTTACTCAAACAAATCTTTGCCCAATCAAGGTCATGACGCTTCCCTCCTGTTTTCTTCTTGTGGCTTCATAGTTCCAGGCCTTACTTTCAATCTGTTTTGAGTTGACATTTGTATATGGTGAGAAATGGGCCTAATTTCACTCTTCTGCATGCGGTTATCCAGTTTTCCTGATGCCATCTATTGAGGAAGACTGTCCTCTCTCCAGTGTGTTGAAAAGTTGGAAGCTTGTTCCGTAGCGTGTGGATTTACTTCTGAGCTTTCAGTTTGGCTGTCCCGGCCTGTGGCTGTTTTTATGCCTGTGCCCTGCTGTTTGGGTTCCTATCACTGTCTGATGTATTTTGAGATCAGGTTGACGCCTCCAGTCTTTTTCCTTTTGCTCAGGATTGCTTTGGCTGTTTGGTGTCTTTTGTGCTTCCATGTGGATCTTAGGATAGTTTTTCTAGTTCTGTGAAGAATGCCGGTGGTGTTTTGGTAGGAAGTGCATTGACTCCCAGTACCTTTTCAATCTGCAAGCTGGGGGAGGGGCTACCAGCCGGGTAAGCAGGTTGAGAATTAGTGGTTTTGATGACAGATTCATCTTCTTCTGACTTGCTGCAGGGAGGCAGCAGTGATGCTGAATTACAGCAGTGGCCACAACCTCTCCGTGCCCTGGAATTGCCCGAGGAGCTTTGGGAAGAGCCATCTACGACCAGGCCCACCTCAGCAATTCGTGGTAGTGGATCTGGGCATGGATGTCTCCAAAGCTCGGCAGGTGATTCTAAAGGCAGGTATGGCCTTTAGACAGGACAGTGGGACCCTCCACACTCCCCAGCTAGGAACAGCCCAGAGCAAGGGACTCTACAGAGGCCTGCAGGAAAGGCTGAGCCAGGACAGAACTGCGTCCTGACTCGCAGGCTAGGGCACCTTCCCCTGCCCTTGGAGCTAAAGTGGTGGGGGTACAAGGGCGGGGAGTGGCTTCATTGAAGGTGCCAGAGTGCTCTTCCCCCACCCCCACCGCCCCATCAATGCTTTTGGCCATGGGTCTGCCAGAACCCCGACACACCTTCCTGTTCACCTCAGGCCTCCCCTGTGGGCCTCACCGCGATCTGATCCCCCGACATCTCCACTCCATCCTCAGCCAGCTCCACCTCCACGGACCTGAGGAGCCCTCTCTCAGTCCACATCTCGTGGGCCAAGAGGTGTAGTCCTGTGACATCCAGCCACCACCCCAGGACCTGCTGGCCTCAAACATCTGTTTTCCTGAGGAATCTGCAGTGGGGACAGGACAAGGAGGGCCGGCTTGTCTCTGCTCCATCTGGCATTGCTAGGTCAGCCCAAAGGTGGGCTTAGGCTGACACCCTGGGAAAACCGGGACAGCTGGGGACCTGGGCCTCTTTCTGCCCCAGTGTGATCCCTCCACACAGTCTCTCTGGCATGGTGGCTTCAGAGTAGCAAGGCTATGAGGTGAGGTTCACAGACTATAAAATTCACCATTAAAATGAACAGGTGGGCAGCATTTTTTAGTGCATTCAGTGCAGTGTGACCCACAGGCCTGCTGGGTTCCAGAACATCACCCCCTCAAAAGGAAACCCTGCACCCTGAAGCTGCTGCTTCCATTCTCCCCACCAGCTCCTGGCCAGGAGGGTCCCGCTCTGCCTTGAACTTTCCCAGCTCCGGCTATTTTCAGTCAATCCCCACGCACACGGGAGCCTCCTGTTCCACCTTGTAGCATGTTTTCAAGGTCCATCCCCTGCATAGCGCACACCAGCATGTGCTGTCTATACAGGTGAATCGTGAGACTATACTGCGTTTAGCCATTGTTCCCCTGATGACTGCCTGGCTGTGTCTGCCCTTTGGTTACTGGGCCTGGCGCTGCTTGGGGGGTGGGGGGGGCGTGGTTGCTGGAGGCCCTACTTGCAGTTCTGGGCAGCCACCAGGAGCGGAGCTGCTGGCCCAGATGCTGACTCCGTATTTAACTTCCTGAGAAACAGGCGAAGTGCTTTACATGGTGTCCACATCATTTTACATCCCCACCAGCAATGCCCAAGGGATCCAATTTCCCCACATCCCTGCCACCACTTATTTTCCACTTTGTAAATTATCTCCATCCTAGTGGACTGAATAACCAGACTTCATGCATATTGGTTGCGGGATCCAAAGGTTGCGGGTTTCTTTTTTCTTTTTGAGATGGATGGATATCTTACTGTTGCTCAGGCTAGCCTCCAATTCTTGGGCTCCAACAATCCTCCTGCCTTAGCCTCTTGAGTAGCGGAGACCACAGGCGTGGGCCACAGTATCCAGTTTAGGAAGCACCACTTCTGCCATATGCTGTGCATTAGAAGCAAGTCACCGAGGCCAGCCGCGACCCAAGGCAGCCAGGAGGGGGTCTCTCTACTTTTTTGTTTTCTTCACTACTGTGGGGCTGAACCCAGGGCCTCACACATTGCAGGTGCTCTACCACTGGGATGCACCCCCAGCCCATTTTTATTTTGCTGTTACCTTGAAGCAGGATCTCCCTGAGTTACACAAGATGCTTTTGGCCTTGCACTGGCAATTCTCCTGCTTCCACCTCCCAAATTGCTGGGACTACAGGTGTGCACGCCTGGTACGGGGCTCCACTTTTTGATAGGAGGAATGGCAAAGAATTTATAGAAAGGGATGTGTGGGTTTTTTTGTTTGGTTTTGTTTTTTCCTGGACAGGATCTCACTAGGTATCCCAGGCTAGCCTTGAACTCATGATTCATGAGCTTCCTTCTCGAGTGCTGGGATTACAGGTGTGCACCACCAGGCCTGGTTTGAGAGGGGCCATGTTTTAAAACAAGGTCTCTCTATGACATTTCTCATCCACTCTCACACCAGTGGTATTCAAAGTGCCTGCTTGTAACAAGGAGCTTATCCCAGAATATAATCGGCAATTCTGTCCTTGAGAAAGTCTTGTCAGCTGACTAAACAAGGAGGCTGGCATCACTGAGAGGCAAACTGTTCACCTCAGCCGTGACATAAGCAAAGCACCTGTGGCCCCTCTTTGAGAAGCCCTGTGGGCTATCTCTGTCCCTTAACTTTCTCCCAAGTTTTACAGAGCCTGAGGTTTATATAATTTGGGAGTCCCCCTTAATAAGAAAAGAGGCTGGGGTGCTGCTTAGTAGCTGAGCACATACTTAGCATGCACCAGGCCCCGAGTTGGATCCCCAGAGCAACAATGAGAAAGAATAAACAAATTAGGTTAAAGGTGAATATGGGCCTACTTATTCACAACAAATCGCACTGCTCTTAAAAGCTGATAAATACCCAAATCTCAGAAAAGCACCATGGCAGGATTAGCGTGGGACATGCCTGTAATGCTGTGACCCTGTCTGGCCTCCATGTGACAGTCTGTGATGGCCAGAGGACAGGCGGCCCCCACCCCTTCCTCTGGAATGGTGACCAAGATCTGTTTTGAATCACTGATGGTTTAGAAAATTTCCTTCATCCTTGTAAGTCAAGTTGTGATTAGAACTGCGGTGCAGTGTGGGGGCCGTTACCAAGCTTCCTTCATGTCAGCATGGCTGGGCCTGGGACATTTCAGGCATTCCTAAACTGATTTTTCCTACTCTGGGAAGAGTTTGGTGCCTTTACGGTTACTGCGCTGCTGAACAGACTCCTGCTTTGAGCAAGCACTGAGTCCCTTACAAGTTCACCCATCTATTGATGGGAAGAAGTGTCCCCACACTGGCTGTGGTTCTAGACATTTTAAGCCTTGTCTGTCCTCCATGACCCTACCCTGGGAGATGGGAGATCAAGCCTTCAGAAACCTGTTCCAGCAGTCTCCAAAGGGCATGTGGGAGTTCAGGTCTGCATGAGGCAATGGACAATGTTGGTTTGGGTCAAAGACACCTTAGAAGATGCACATGTTTGGTACATTACAACATATAACACCACGTGGAACACCCTGGGAAAGGTGGCCACAGAGACACCAAGGTTATTGACACTATGGAGCCTAAGCAATACAGTGGGAAGGCCGCCTGGGCCATCCAAAACCATGTGCCAAGCATCTCAGCAACTGCCTCTGAATCAGGCCAGCCTGGAAGTTCCTACCTAAACGGGCCTCTGTGCCATGAGGTCCAGCAACCCAGCCACCCCGGGGGGTGCTGACGGACAGGTCCCTGGAGTTGGACCTCTCCCTGTGGCCAGATTTACAGGGAAAGGTGTTTCCTGTCAGTCAGTGGAAGGAGTTTGAGGTGGAAAACATGCAGTGAGGGAAGGGTGACACCCAGTTTGTGCCGGAACCAGCAGGCTCCCTTCCTGACTCTGGTCACGCACTCTGCTCTGGGGCCCAGGGCCGGTGCTGGCAAACAGGAGAGAAAACTGATGGCCTCCCAACTCCCAGGTACGGCTGTCTCCTCCACCCATTTTTTTTCCCTAAACTTTTAAATCTTCCGCCCAATGATCTTATTAGTAACTTTGGTGGGCCCTGGGAGGCTGAACCCAGGAATCTATGCATACTTTTTGCACACGAACCACTACTGCAGTGCACTCCCAGACACCCCCCTTTTATTTTTTATCTTGAGACAAGGCCTTGCTAGATTATACAGGATGCCTTTTGCCTCGAACCTGTGATCCTCCTGCTTCCCCCCAACTTAATGGGCCTCATTATGACATTTCCCATGTGTTTCCTTGTACATTGCCTGTGTTCACACTCCCCAACACTCTCTCATGAACCCCCCTCCCCACCAATGTTCCCCCTTCTATCTGCATGTCTTGTTTGTGACATATATACTTATCTTTCTTCCTATCTAGCTAGATCCCAGTTTTGCCTTACGGGAAAAATATGTGTTATTTTCTTTCTCTCATTACCCTTTCTTCTGGTCCCTTCCTCCTTCCCTTTGGTCCATTGTCTTTCCCTTCTACTTTCATGATGTTTGTTTTAATGTTTATTGAACATATACTGACGTCTAACATCCACATATGGTAGAAAAGGTGATGTTTGTTTTTCTGGGTCTGATTTATTTCACTTAAAATAATGATCTCTAGTTCAATCCATTTTCAAGCAAATGCCATAATTTTGTCCTTTATGGGTGAATAAAATTCCATGGTGTATCTATACCACGATTTCCTTACTCATCCATTGGCACACCGTATCTTGGCTATTGTGAATTGTGTTGCAATAAATGTGAATGAGTGGGTATCTCTGTGGTATACTCACTTATATTCATTCCTTCAAATATATACCCAGGAGTGAGATAGCCAGGTCATATGGCAGTTCCATTTTTAGCTTTCTGAGGACGCTCCATACTGATTTCCATACTGGCTGCTTCAGTGTGCACTCCCACCAGCTGCGTTTAAGGGCTCCTTTCTCCCCACATCCTCCTCACATTAGTTGTTTTGTTGATGGTAGCCATTCTGACTGGGGTGAGATTGGATCTCAATGTAGTTCTGATTTATAGATTTCCCTGATGGCTAAGGATATTGAATATTTTTCCTTATGATTGTTGGCTGTATGTATTCTTTTGAGAACTGTTGGTTCACCTGCCCATTTTTTGATTGGATACTTTGCTTTTTTGGTGTATACTTTTTTGAGTTCTTCATTTCTTCTAGATATTAATCCCCCGATGTATAGCTGGCAAAGATTTTCCCCCATTCTATAGGTTGTCTCCTCACTTTGATAATTGTGTCTTTTGCTGTGCAGAAGCTCTTTAATTCCATGCAATCCCATTTGTCAATTCTTGCTATTGTTTCCTCCACCATTGGGGTCCTACTCAGAAATTCTTTGCCTATGCCTATGACTTGAAGTGTTTTCTGTTTTCTTCTAGGAGTTTCGGTTTCACAGAGGTCTGTGATCCACTCTGAACTGATTTTTGTACAAGGTGAGAGAGAGGCATCTATTTCCAATCTTCTGCATGAGGATATCCAGTTCTCTCAAGCTCCATTTGTTGAAGAGGTTGTCTTTTCTCCAACCTTTATTTTTGGCAACTTTATTGAATACCAGGTGGCTATGGATGCATATGTTTATTTCTGGATCCTCTATCCTGTTCCACTGGTCTACATGTCTGTTTTTGTACCAGTACCATGCAGATTTTGTTACTATGGCTCTGTAGTATAATTTGAAATCAGGTATTGTGATGGCCCCTGCATTGTTCTTTCTGCTCAGGATTGCTTTAGTGATTTGGGGTATTTGTGCTTCCATATGAATTTTAGGACTGTTTTTTCTATTTCTGTGAAGAATGTCATTGGGATTTTGATGGGGGTTGCACTGAGTCTGTAGATTGCTTTTGGTAATACAGCCATTTTCATAATATTAATTCTTCCAACCCATGAGAGATCTTTCCACCTTCTGGTGTCCACCATTCATTTCTTAAGGCATTTGAGCTTTTCTGCTAGTGTTAGAACCATAGACATTTAACTGTCAAAGTGTAAACTGGCTGACTGCATTCTTCTACCCTCCCTTCCTGCCCCCAAGCCATCTGACCCTCAGCTTTCTTGTCTGATTTACTGCCGTGTTTCTAAATACCTGGCTGGTACTGCTCCCTGAGTTTTGGATACTTCCCGCTGACTTCTTAACCTTGTGGAGAAGACAGCTCCATCCTCTACACATGCCCCATCTCCCAGGCTCCCCGTATGTACCAGAGCAATACTCAGTATTATTTGCATGTGTTTATATCATCATCATCATTATTGGCAGTTCTAGGGGGGTGAACCCAGAGCCTCAAACATCCTTTGCAAGTGCTCTACAACTGTTTTATTTTTTGGGTCAGAGTCTTGCTAAATTGCACAGGCTGCCTCTGACTCTGAACTTTCAATCCTCCTGCCCCAAGCTGCTGGGATTACAGGTGTGTGCGAGTGTGCCCAGCTATACTGTTGTTTATAAAGATCGCTTACAGCTGAGTCAGGCAGGGTCAGTGGTCCCTCCTCCTCCCTGGATCTCAGGCCCTAAGACTGTTGCCAATCCTCTGACTGAAGTGTGCGTCAGAGGGTCTAGCAGGCCAGTGTGTCCCAGGGCTCCGTTCTTGGTCTCTCCTCCTCTCCTGAAATCTTTTCAGGCAGCTGGGAGAATGGCTGCAGAGAAGGGAGCCATTTTTGGCCCCTGCAGACCCTTTCTATTGCTCTTGTGCCCGTCTGGCACTCTCTCTCTCGGTGACAGTCTTTCTCTGGGAAAAGGGGCTGCTCAGAGCTCCCTAAGTGTGCCGCCAACCACACCCCTGAAGACCACTGCCTCCTCTCACATCCCAGAAGTTTTCTCTTCCACCCCACCTCTGGCCATAGAGTTCTGTAAGTCCAAGTCCCTCTGAAGCCACCAGCAAGGCCACTGCCATGCTGAGGCCACCAGACTTGCCTGTGCCCCTGCCTGCCTGCCTGCCTCTGTCGTGCACTCTGGATCTGCTCTGAGGGATTTTCAGTGTCCTCACTGTGACTATGGGGTGATCGCCTCTGTCCTAAAACCAGGGAGGACAGGGCCACGCCTCCTCCTTAGCCTTGCCAACGTTCTTCCCAAGTCAAGTGCAGCGTGTCCTGTGTACACAGCTCTCTCATCCTTGGGGGAACCACCATCTGTCCTGTGGGTTCTTTCCTGGGTGGGGTGTCCTCCCACCTTCCCCAGCTGTCACCACCTTGCTGCCAAGAGTGCTGGGCCTGAGCCACCCAAGGCAGAACTGCCAGAGACACCAGGGAGACAGCTGTTTAGCCGCGTCAGCCCAGTACTACAGCGGGACTCTGTCTCTTTCCAGCCCTGGCCGGGGGGACACTGTACCCCTTGCCTGGCCATCCAAGGAGCATTCAGGACAACCACCAAGATAGAGAAATCCAAACGTTCATACGATTGGTTTAATTTTTTTTTTTCAGCAGGAGAGAAAAGAATAAAGTTACAAGATTCTTTTAATATTTTCACAATGTTAAAACTAAAACTGAGCTCTAGGCTATGTGTGTAAGTAAATCTAGAACACAAAAGGGTTAAATAAGATTTTCTCTTTAAAGGTACAAGAATTTAAGCTTTCCTTACATTGAACAAACTTCACAGAACAGATACTGCAGGGGAACAAGCCCTGCCCCCTCCCCAGGCTCTCCTGTCAGGAAGGGACCTTGATCCTGACCCCTGCGCCGCGGCCCCCACAGCGCCTCCTGCCTACTGCTGCCCCGAGCAGCAGCTGCCGGGGCCATGCGGCGGGCAGGGCACGTGCGTGGCCTCTTCAGGGTGTGAGCCTGGGGGGGCCTTGGCAGGCGCCTCACTGAGGATGGCCATGCAGTGGCCAGAGGACCGTGGCTTGACAACAGTGGTAAATGCTGGGCAGACCTGGCCCCTCTGCCCTGGGCTGCCCCAGAGCAAGATACCAGTCTGGGTCCTGAAGCAAGAATTAAGGCTGGAGATTTTGCAGCGGAGTCCACTCTGCTGGGGTGGAGGGCGGGTGGGAAGAGGCTGGGAAGAGCATGATTTCCTATTTCATTATTTTGGATCAAAAACCATTTGCAGTTGCAGGTGTTCTGCTGTTCGTCTGCAGACAGAGTTGAGCTCTATGGTTGTATACAGAGGAGAGTTGCTGGGTTATTCCGTCAGTAGCCCATGTAGGCAGTGCACGCCGCCTCTGCAGGAGCCGCTAGCCCTCGCCGGCCCGGAGCTGCCAGGGATGGGCTGTGAGGGGCCTAACCCTGTCTACCCAGCCCCTCGGCCGACTGCCAATGGTATCCTACCATGATGGGCAACAGGCCAAACATCTGCCCCAGCCTGAGCTGCAGTGTTCCTCTGCACACGTGAGGCGGCAGTGGATGAGATGCCCCCCACCCCATCTGCCACAGCAAATGTCACTCTCCGAGCCAGGCTGTGACCACAAACCACTGTCCTAGAGAGATGCGGACCCACAGTCCTTGTGAAGCACGATGCCTTCCCTTCCTAAACTGGCCAGGTGGAGGACATGGACTGGCCGTCCTTGGGCTAGGGGCTGCATAGGAATGAGAATGGAGCGAGGGCACCATCCTCTCGGCCTTTCTGGCCAGAAAGGGCAGAGGCTGTGGGGAGCAGCTCCCCCAGATGTGCCCCAGCAGGACTACTGATTCCTGGTGGCTATGAATTGTCTTCTTTAAAAAAATTCCCAGTATAGAAATCAGGCTGTGGAGGCCCTGTGTGGACTCTGGCCACAGCTGCAGGGCTGCCATAAGCCAGATCCCTGCATTTGGCAAATGGCAGCCAGGGCCACTGGGGTCAGAGTGCACACTGGCTGCTTCTCCTGACCACGGATCCTGTGTAGAAAAGGTGGGCTCATGCGTAGGACTAGTCTTGAGTGGAGCTAATTTTCAAAGTGAGGTTACTGTTTCTCTTCTTGTGTGACGAGTTTTTTCCATAACAAGTCAGGTAAAAAATTTCTGTGAGCATCTGCCCCCATCCCCATTTCCAGCTCCATGGGAGAGCAAGACCACCACCCAGCCCAGCCGTGTGGCCAGTCTCAGCAGCCGCCTGTGGCCAAGGCACGCGTGGCCATCAGGTCCTGGCTACAGGGACTAAGGGTAAGTGAAGAGGCGAAAGGCCGAACATTAAACAGAGTTTCTGGCAAAGCCATGTGCGTCGTGGGAACTTTAACACCAGCTTCTACTCCTCTATTAACTCAGAGTCTCCATCTGGAAAACTTCCGCTTAAGGCTTTTTATAAGTTTGACTCCAGCAGTGACAGGTATGTGTTGTTTTAAATCCACTAGCCATGCTCAAAAAAAAATATTCTTCATGTTTTAATTTTATACAATGGCTAGCAGGCACCTTAGTAACCAGCCAGAAATCAATTTCAACCACCATCAACCCCTAAACTACAGTACCAGGATGGCTGGCTAAAGAAAGGAAACGGCTGGCTGTAGTCTGACGCGTGCCCAGTACAAGGTGTCTGGCTGACTTTGTCCTAAGTAAGGCTAACATTAGTGAACTAAGAACAGCGTCATGTGGTGGCCGTGCCTGGCCTTCAGGAGCACCCCTCCCCGATGCGCTGGCAAGAGCGCCCCACTTTCCGGTCCAGTTTCACCATTTTCATGATGGCTTCCTCTCGTCCGCGACCCATGTGGTCAAATGTACAGTCATGCTGCTCGGGGAGGCGGTGTAACATACAGAACACGTAACCTGCAGTGGCGGGAGAAGCAGAGGAGAGACTGTCAGGGCGACCTCACTGGAGAGGGTGGAAAGACAGTCTGGTGCTGCTCAATCGCTCATCACAACACCCCGCACCACAACACAAGGGCCAATGCTTCCCATCCCACAGCTGTGGTCCTCAGAGGCTGCACCCCTAGACCCAAGGGGAACCCCACACTGACTGGGGAAGTGAGACACAGCCCCTGCCCTGGAAAGGTACGCCTCTGGACCTGGCCACAGTGTAGCAGAGAGCACAGGGATGCCAACTAAGCACTTCCCTGGCTCTGGGAAACTGCAGTGTCCACCACAGGATACCCAGCATTTCTAGGAGGCAGAGAGGAAAAAGAAATGATTATGGCTTATATTACATCCCACCTCCTGTATAGCCAGGGCTGGGGGCACGGGAGAGGGATCAAAGCATAATGCATAAGTGAATGGGGGCTTCCACAGGAAAAGGCGACACACAGCCAGGAGAGAGAAGCGCTGAAGTGCTGAGCTCAGAGTGCTGACTCCATGCAGCCCACTGCTTTCCCAGCCGTGGGGGGCAGATGGGTCCCATGCAAGGCCTCCCATCGGTGCTGCCCTCCCAGTCACCGAGGCAGCTGTGGGTTCTCTCTTTCTGGAACACAGCAATCCTAGAGACCCTGGTCTGGTGTGTAAGACAGGAGGACGGTGGGCTGGGCAGAACCAGGGACTGAGGAGAGGCCACGGAGCACGGACATGTGCAGTTAAAATTAAGGCCCTTGAGTGGGAAACGATGAAGAGGACATGAGGGGGTCAGAAGAGAGGCTCAGAGGATAAAGGGGAGCACAAAGCTGCACTGAGGTATAGCCCACTCCCTCTTGGTTTCCTGTCAACTTCACAAACAGCTCTTAGTACATTCCTGATGGCCCTCTCCTCCAGGGAGGGTGGCAGAGTTTCCAGGCAGGCAGACACCCGCCCATGGGGGCTGCTCCTTCCAGAGCACTTCAGCCATCTGGCCTCCCCTCCACACCTGTGGGCCTAGGTTAGGTCCACACAACCAGGCCTCCAGGTGAATTCTGAAGGTTTCCTGCCCCTGCTATCCCTGTGCATCTGGAGCTGCACCCGCAGTAGGCCACTGTGCTTCTTCTCCTCTCCCTCCCCTCCCAGGCAAGCAGCATTCCTCTGAACAGACCTTCCCTCAAGCCCAGGACCAAAATACAGAGAATGGATGGCCACCCCGTCAAACTGGCTCACATGCCCCCACAGCCTCCACTTCTTTTCAGAGACGTGGAAGCCCTGGTTTTAGAATAGCTGGAATCGGAAAAAGGACTGAGCGGTCAGAATGGATCAGAGTTTCAATAGCCTTAAGGTTTAGGAATAACTTCCGATTCAATAGACATAACTTTTTCTTTTTTTTTTTTTTCTTTTCTTTTTTCTTTTTTTGCAGTACTGGGGGTTGAACCCAGGGCCTCGAGCCTACATTCTTTGCAAGTGCTGGACCACTGAGCTGCGCCCCCAGGCCATTTTTCTTACTTTTTGAGACAAGGTCTTGCTAAGTTATGCAGACTGCCTCTGGTCTCGAACTTGCAATCCTCCCGCCTCCACCTCCCAAGCCGCTGGGATTACAGGCGTGTGCCACCACACCTGGCGTAGACATAACTTTTAAGATTAACTTCACCTAGACAATATTCTTAAGGCTGAGGGAGAAGGAAAAGGAAGGTGAGGGGATAGAGGGAGGGAGGGAGAGAGGGAGAGGGAGGGAGGGAGGGAGGGAGGGAGAGAGAGAGAGAGAGAGAGAGAGAGAGAGAGTGTGTGTGTTGGGAGTTGGATCTTAAGTGGCATCAAGGACACAGATGACACCCTTCTCAGATGCCTTGAGTTCAGGCTATGCAAGGGCGCATGCTCCAGCCTGGGGGGCCTGAGCAACCTGGCCTGTCCACTGTTTGAGAAAACACATTATTAACTGCTTCCCAGGGAGAGCAGGGCAATATGTTTGCCTCTAAATTGGGACTGGGTTTAAGGCAAAGAACAGAGATGAAATTTTTATCTCTCGAGAAGCTAAGCTCCCACTTGGTCCAAAAGCAAAGTTAAGATTAATGAGCTCATGTGTTATAGTTACTGATAAGTTCATTACTTGAAGATATTGGATACCAGTTGTCTTTTTCCTAAAGGATTTCATAGCAGAAGCGTGCATGGCCTCAGTATGCATCCTCCATCTAAGTAGCAAAACATCTTTTCAGAGCAAAGTCCCCACCTGGTGAGAGAGAATCCGCTCCCAGGCTGGGCACCAGCAGGATGGTGTCAGGACATGTGTGGACATTTTGGTCACCAGGTACGAATGTTTTTCTGTACTTGCAGCATCTACAGTAAGAAGCAGGGTTGGGGGTGGGGACCAACCCTGCAGCGCCTTCCCTACGATTCAGGAGAAGGTGCCAGGGGCTCCTCTCTCCTTCTGATGAACGGTGCTGGTTGCATAAAAACAACATAATGGATTATGCTGGAATGAACCAGGCTCCGGTGTATTCCCCAGCCCCTTCTTCCCGTTTGCTTAACTTGCCTTCTGCCAGCTAGGGGACAACCAACTCTGGAAAAGGAGTAAGTGACGCTCTAGAAACTCTCCCCAGTGGTCTCCATCCATCCATGGGTTCGTTATCCAGTCAAAAATTCTTCATTCTATACCAGAGCCCTATGTGTCTGTCAGACACACCTTGACACCTTGCTGATTTTTAAACGGTGAAAACTACTAACCAGAAGCTACATTTGGGAAGCAGTGTTGGTAACAGTGAGTGACACTGTCACTGGCTGGGGGAAATTTCTGAAGGCCAGCATCCTAGTTACCGCACTGAGGTTATTAGATGGCATAAATTAAGCTCAATTCCCTCTTCTGACAGGATCACTCACTAGAGGAAGTTACACGCTGGAACTCTTCCAGAATGCCGAGTGGGCGGGATCCCCTGACACTGCCAATGGCTAAATGTATTTATTTTGGTGTCGGTATCAGGAGTTCCTTGTCCTGGATGCAGGGGATGGTGGGTAGGGATGAGTGGAAATGAATCTTTTCTTTTGGGAAATGAGGGAAAAGTGAAAGTTTATTACAGAAAAAAAAAATGCACCAGGCTACTCCACAGGCAAAGCAGCTGGAAATGAAGAGAAGCTGGCAGCAGAATACTCTATAGGCACAGCAGCCTAGAACAAATCTTTATCCTCTTTTCTTGGGACCCCCAGATCAGTTTCCAGAAACCACTGCAAGTGTTATGAAGTTTGTATTACTCTCTGGAGAATTCTGGAGACCAAACCAGATATGGACAGGGATGAATCCAGGCTGCTGGGGTGACTGATCTTACTTTCAATGACAAAGTCTTAAAACACAAAGGGATTTACAGCGTCCTAGGGAGGCCAGCCTGGGCTACACAGTGAGAGACTGTCTCAACAAAAAACTGAAGGAAAAGGAAGGAAAACAAGTGAGGCCTTTTTAGAGAAGACTCTCAAAGAAGATGGCATCTATAAGGGATGAAAACAGAACTGATTGAATGAACTATGACAAGGTATCTGGTATTACCACCCAGGGCATAACATAATCCTCCCCCTCCACTTGGAAAGGGTATATATGAAAACTGAATTTGCTAACTCACTCATACACATACACTCCCCTTGCAATCCCACTGTTCAGTAAGTAACATGTAATTTTACAAACAATTTCAACATATTTTGACTTACCATAGCTATACAGCATACAGTGCTTTGAAGGAATAAAAGCAGGGAGAATATGATTAAAAGGATACTCATCCCGAAAAGAGAGCAAAACAGCCAGGACAAAAGTTTTGGAAAACATGATCTGCCTACTAAATGTGGTTTAATCCTAGCCCTTTCCTCTGCCAACCCACGTGACCAGCTTCCCTGCTCCCTGGAGCCCAGGATCGAGAGATTTCCCTGAACCTTCTCTGCAAGGAAGCAGTGCAGCTCCTTTAAGCCTGCCTGAGCTGTTTCCAGTAAATCTGCACAAAATGCTCAAGAACTTGTGTGGCTGTCTCTCGCTTGCTGGCTTTGGGAGCGATTTGGGATGATCTGATTAAAAAGGGAGGGTGAAGCAGCTGCTCCCTAAGCGCTATTCCAGGGCTGCACCCTGCCCTGCTCTTCTGGGCTGTACCCTCCCTGGGCATCCCACTGTCCTGGCTTTTGACAGGCCACCCTGGGCACAGGACAGGGAGAACAGTGGGGAGGAGGTCCAGGTCCCTCCCCTGGACCTTGCAATGTGGACTGGAAGGTGGGCTTGGCAGCTCCACCTTCAGTTTGAGAAGACCACCCAGGAAGGGGGGCCTGAAGACAGGAAGAGAGGAAGTAAGCCAGCAGGAGGTGAGGAGAGAGCAGTAGCTTCCTCTGAGTGCCAGAGGCCCAAGACCTCACTGCACAAACCTCAGTCCTCTTTGAAAGACATCCATGTCAATAAGAAATGCAGTGGCCCTTAGGTGACTCACCCTGCATAGAGAGGCAGGAGGCTGCTCTCGGGAGGAGGCAGTACCGAACACCACACATGTCCTCATCCCTTTCTAATGTAGATATGGGGACCGTAGCCTCAGCAAGCCACATGCCACATAGACATGAAAATGCCCAACACAGAAGGGCCTTGGAGACACAACCCCAGGAGAAAATGAACAGAGGCTCACTCTGTGGTGACTCTTTTTATAAAAGTCTCACACACGACTTCTAAACATGCTTGTTTGGTAGGAACCAAACCTCTGACCTCATCTTACAGCCTTTAAAGCTAACATGTGAAATGTACCCGATTCTTTCAGATACTCCCCAACTCAGCTAAATCTCACCTCTGCTTACAGAGGGGGGGTGAAGGTGTTTTGAGACTAAGCCTACATTACAACGTGCACAAATGCCATCATCAGGTAAAAATGCCATAACACTGATACCTTGCTCTAAGTGCTACAAAAGTTGTGACAATATTTATTGTTTCACTCGCGTGCAAAAATCAACAGCAATTGCTACTCTATAGGAACACTCTGGGGCTGTCACCCAGCCTAGTCCCGGTGAGAGAGGCTCTGAGGCCTTTGCCTCTAAGCACTGCTAGCAGTCAGGATAATGGGGAGCTGAATAAGGCAAATATCTGGCAATTCCCCCCCTTACTGTCCCCTTCCCTAAGCTTCAGGCAATGGCTACTGAATACTTAGCGGACCCCCCAGGCCAGAATTTCCCTCCACACCATAAGAACTGAGCAGGGGTCAGACTGTTGTTTTCCATGGAATACCCCAAGGGTGACAAAGAAAGTGATGCCAAAATTTACAAACTTTGAGCCCTTGATCTTTTTATTTGATCCACACCTGGCAGAAACACTGCTTGTTGATTTCATTTTGGAGAAAAAAGAACTTCTAAAGTTGGCACAAATGGGCACCTCTGGACACTTTTGTTGTTGTTGTTGTTGTTGTTAGTTGCTGTCAAGTCGGTATCCGACTCATAGAGACCCTCATAGGGTTTTCAATGGCTGTTTCGGGATTCCCTTGGGAGTGGATTGCCAGGCCCTTCTCCCATTTTTGTGGTGTGGGAATCAAACTCAGGACCTCAGAGACTGCAGCGCAGCGCTCTACCAACTGAGCTAAATCCCAGCCCCCTGGACACTTTTAGACTTTAATTAATTGAACTTTGCTTTCTTTTCTTATAGATCCCTACATGGCGGCTCCCCCAAGTGGCTGTTCTATTAAAGTTGTGGACGAGGGTGCACCTCTGCTCCAGCCGCTGCATGTTTTTACCTGACTTGCAATAAATGTTTTGTACTTTCTTGCTCATTTGAATTTCAAATTGTCAAAGGTTCTAGTAGAATATAAAAATACTGACAAGCCTGGGGGACTGAGGCTCCGTACAACACTCCGCTGGTGTACAGCGCGAGATGGCAGTGCACGTGCCATCTGTACTGAGGTCCTGCTCACCAGCCTCCCTGCCTGTGCTGGGTACAGCACAGTGACAAGGCCCCAGCAGGTATGTCCAGGTATCACTTGGTATCTAAAGTGTCTAAGAAATAACAAGCCAGGTGCTGTGGGCACACCTGTAATTGCAGCTACTCAGAAGGCTGAAGCAGGAGGATCACCATTTTGAGGACAGAGGCAGCCTGCATAAGTGAACAAGACCCTGTCTCAAAATAAAAAAATTTTAAAAAGAAAATGGACTGAGGGTGAGCTCAGTGGGAGAGCACTTGCAGAGCATGTTTGAGGCCCTGAGTTCAACCTCCTGGTAAGGGGGTGGGGATGAGTAAATTAATAACAAATAAAACTGGCCCATATGTCTGAAAGGACTACATGAGCTCAATGGAAAAGAAGAGTTACATTTTTCCAGAAAGGTAAAAGTTTCCTACAGCTCAGGACAGCTCCCTGAGCTCCTAGCTCACCTGTAAGCACACACTGGCCACAGCAGGTGGTTACAGGAGAGCTTGTTGGAAAGCATTAGCCGCTTATCCTCCCACCAGCAGCAATCCCTAGATTACACCATATCCACTGACCTGATGCCCAAGGCAGAATTTGTAGCACAGAAATATATTAAAGGATCTTAATGCATTTTACTCCACCAGGCTCACTGTACAGAGAAAGCAGCTGCAGGTACTTCAGGAATGGAATGTGTCTGCTTTACATTCTCCTCCATCCCCAGCTTTGCGTTGGTGGAGGGAAAATCATTATATTCCAAGAAACAGACCTGGATCACTGCGCTGGCTGACACACTGCTCTGCTGGGCTGGAGAAAAGCAGCAGTTGGCCAGAGGTCAGCTGCCCAGGGCCTTGGAACCAAAGCCACAGGGAATCACCAAGCAGACCTCTGTCTGTGTTTTCCAAAGGGAAGGAGAAGCTGCAATTTAGAAAAGCCCACTCTGCTCCTTAACAAGCTAATAGACAGCACTGAGTTACACTGAAACAATTCTAAGGCAGAAATAATCACCTATTTTCCACCAAATCAATTAAAATATCAGTTACATACAAGCTAAACATTCCAACACAAAGAGCAGTGTGACAGAAGGCTAAGAGCCCATGCAGCAGGAGCTCAAAGCAGCTGCACATGTCCGGGTGGCATCAGCCCCTCCCTGTGCCGGTTCTCACGTCGCTCTGAGAGTAGCCAGCAACAAGGAAAGAGAACCATGCCACAGCCCACCGGGATGAAGCTCTCAGTGCAGTTTGTACACATGCCATTTTATCTTATTCTATTTTAGTTTTTTTTTTTTTTTTTTGGCGGGGGCAGGGTTGGGGATTGAACCCAGGGCCTCAGTGCATGCTAAGCAATCGCTTTACCAACTGAGCTAGACCCCTAGCCCCTAAATGCCATTTGTTGATGTTGTTAGGTGTCATCAAGTCAGGTCTGACTTATAGCGACCCTATGTACAACAGATGAAATACTCCCTGACACTGCTATGCCCAACACTATTGTTAGTGTTCTCTGCTATTCATAGGGTTTTCAATTGCTGATTGATTTCTTTTGGGAGTGGGTTGCCGGGCCCTTCTCCCAAGCCTACAGCACCTGGTATTCCCAGGTGGTCTCTCATCCAAGTACTAACCAGGCCTGATGTGGCTTAGCTTCTGAGATCTGATGGGATCGGATGCCAGGGTGGTACGTAAAGCTACAAAAATATCCACCCTGTTGATACCCTTTATTATTATTGTTTCTCCCTGACACCCACATTCGTGCCTCGGTTGCCTCTCTCCTGTCCTGTGGGAAATGGCTGCCCTGTCCCACTAATGTCTCTTTCCATCACCCACTTGGGCAGCCCTGACTCTACCTGGCAGTTGAAGAACAAGTCTCCCACCATCCACTCTGGCTTCCACCTAGCAGAACCTATTTTTGCCACCTTGAGGGGCAACAGAGTGTCCATAGCACAAAGACGACTGTGACTTGTGAGCGCTCTCCTCCAAGCAGGCCCTTCCACACCATGCCAGGGGAAGGGGCCGCTGCCACCTCCTATTATGCTGGGCTGTTTTACAGAGAGACAAACATATATTTTAAAACTACGAAAAAATGGCTCAAGGTAGTTTTTGCAACAGGAAATTGACTTGCTTTCCCAAACAGCACTTCACTGCAGTAGTTGAAAGCAGACAGTAGTACCCTCTTGGATGCCACAGCAGTTTTTTGGGCCCCTAGGAGAATATACCATGGACTGCCAAAAGAACCAACAGATCTGTCCTAGAAGTGCAACCAGAGTGCTCCTTGGAAGCAAGAATGGCCAAACTGCGTCTTACATATTTAGGACATGTAGTCAGGAGAGATCAATCCCTGGAGAAGGACATCATGTTTGGCAGAGTGGCAGGTCAACGCAAAAGAGGAAAACCCTCCACCAGATGGATTGACACAGTGTCTGCAACAATGGGCTTAAACATAAATAAGATGGTCTGCCTGGCACAGAATCGGCAAGTGTTTCGGTCTGCAGTACGTAGGGTCGCTATGAGTCAGACTCAACTTGACGGCACCTAACAACAACAACAACAACAGGAGGTGCCCATTCTCCTGGCCGTCCCCTTGCCCACTGTGGCTGTATATGAGCCTTCACTTCTGAGGGAAGTGCTGGTAAGAAACTTGCTTTTTGGGTGACTTCATCTTCCCTTCAGCAGGCCCCTGATTTGTTTGGCCTTCTCTTCAGCATTTTCTTGTCATTTAAAAGATGATCTCAAGGACAGCAGTCTTCCACAGAACCAGGCCCAGAGCTGCAGTGGATGTCAGCAAAAGGCTGCAGCCATCCCACCCAGTAGCCAAGAGGGACACGGCCAGGGCTCACCGGGGTAGCTCACTTGCCAGGCTCCTGCCACGCAGCCCCCCCAGGAATCTATTCTGGTTCACCTCCCTGAAAGCACCTCTGCCAGAAGAACCAGCCCAACCAATTCACAGATGTCCAGTGGCAGTGCTGCCAGGGGCATTATACTGGAAAGACCATGCCTCTCTAACTAGAGCAACACCTGGAAAAAGGAGGATCATTTTCCCCATTTTCCTCTGCTGGCCTTTCCCTCCCTGTGCTGGGGTCCCAAGAGCAGCACGGAGATGACAGGGCAGTCACAGGAGACAGAGTTTAGCCACCCCCTGCTGCCATGGCAAGTCCCTTCACGGGTGATCCTCTGGTTCTCTTTCAAGACAATCCTGTAAGGAGTGTGTGCTTTGCACCTCAAGTGCTGGATTCGGGCTCCAGCTGTACTGTTTTGCCAGCTGTGCGGCCGAGTGAAACACTGAGCCCTTCAGATCCCTGGCCAGGTGCTATCAAATGGAGTCATTATAAGCATTAGAAACTCCCTGCCTGTGATGCTCCAGCTTCCTGTTCCTGGACTCCGCCTCAGGGTGCAGTTGTTCCTCTCACTTCATGGCCAGCACACGCGGCTGCCCTCCTCCACCCACCTGCCTTCACCTCTCAGCCTTGAGTCAGGATCCCTTCTTCGAGAAGTCCCACTGACCCAACTGAATGAATGTGAAAATCTCGCCTGGCACAGGTGATGTACAAGGCTCCTCTCCCTCTCCACAAACCTGTTTTATAGACCATTGGTGCATGCTAAGTGACGAGCTCAGTAAAGATTTCTGTTGCAGAGATGCAAATTGTAGAGAAATTTGATTTAAATACATAAAGACTACAGAGGGCAGCTTGGAAAAAGCACTCAGTGCTTAGGGATGCCTTGAAAGAGATATGGAAACTTTCCAAGGACGGTGGGGAGCAGCTTCTCTGCCACCGTGGGGCACGTCGGCAGGTATAGCTGAGAATCCCGAGAGCCCCTCTCACCAGCAGAGGCAGGGCATGTGCATTTCCAATGCTAGTCATGTACAGACTGTGTGGAACAGCCTTGCACTGGTCTCCCTGGGACTGTAGGCTGGAGCTCTGGTGAAAGGATGAGGAAGTGGCAGGAAGGGGCTGCAGACACTCTGTTCCCACCCGGGCTGCTTTTAAGAATGTAGCCTCTCTACACGCCTTGTGTTTTCATCACAATGATCCAGGAAGGGCACTGGGAGAACTGCGAAGGTGTAAGCATGTCTTTATTCTCAGAAAATCTGACCTTTAAAGGCACAGGTCAGACAATGTCTGCTGTCCACTGTGATGAGTGGGGGCAGGGGCAAGAACCTGGCTTCTTGGTCCTTCATGTTTAAAGTTAGTTTATTTAAATATACTTCCCTAGAGGGGACCAGGCTTATCCAGTAGCAGAGGAATGGTTTAGCTGCAGAGATACACTAGAATCTGAAGTCAGACTATGGACTCTAGTTAGCTCCTTACTCAATCAACAGCCCACTGTTAGGTCCTACAAACTTCCCAAGTGGAAGGAGCTAAGCTAGCCCAGCCCCATGCTACTTGGGGGTTAGGGAGGTGAAGGGCTCAGGTAACAAGGACTTCAAGTGGTTGCAACTTGGGTCTGAACCCCACCCCATGAACAGAGGCTAAAATGGCTGATCCAATGGCCCTTCCAGTTCTCATCTGAGCAGCTGCAACAGCTGACGGGCTCTGTGCTCTGGGATAACTACTTATCTCGTTTTCCTCTCTTTGTCTAGTAGCAATTCATCTACTATCCTTGAAAAATTGGAATCACTCAGCACTGGGCCGTCTTACTTTTCTCCTACAAGGTTTGAAATTCTAACTACAGCAGGGCATAGTGGGGCACACCTATAATCCCAACACTTGGGAGGCTGAAGCAGGAGGATCAATGCAAGTTCAAGGATAGCCTGGGCTACACAGCAAGACCCTAGCTCAAAAAAAAAAAAAAAAAAAAAAAAAAAAAAAAAAAAAAAAAAAAAAAAAAAAAAAAAAAAAAAAAAAAAAAAAAAAAAAAAAAAAAAATCTAACTGTGAATGCTAACAATGCTGAGACTTATCTCTCTGACCCAGACCTCTCTTCGGAGCTCCATGCCTCAGTATTCAATTATCTACTTGGTATCATGACTATGCCTGCAGCTGTACCACTGTGGCATCTGTCAGATCTTGGAAGCTAAGCAGAGTCAGGCCTGGTTAGTACTTGGATGGGAGACCGCCTGGAAACACCAGGTGCTGTAGGCTTAGGAGAAGGACTCGACAACCCACTCCCAAAAAACAATCAGCCACTGAAAACCCTATGAATAGCAGAGAAGCACTGACAATAGTGTTTCACCTGTTATATGTAGGGTCATCAACGGCACCTAACAACATCATCTTGACTGTCTCAGATTTTTGAGCTCATAACACAGTTCTGGAACCACCAGGGATATCTTCTTTACTCTTCACCTTCAATCACGAAGTTCTGTGGATCCTATTTCTAAAAATCAAACCCATTCTCTCCTTTCCATCTCCACTGCCACCAGTCTCTTTTTGGTAAGGCAGCTGCAATACCTTCTATAGATAGCCATCCCACATCAAATCCATCTTCCTAGTAGCAGCCAAAGGGATTAGACAGACTCTATGACTGCCAAACTCCCTACGTTAAACTCTTTAATATTTTCCAACTGATTACAATAAAAACATCACTGTCATGGCATAGTTGTATACTTAGCTGCCTGTGACACTCCTGTGCCACCCATCCCCTACATCTGTGTTCCAGACATGGGCCCTCTAAACGAGCTCTCGCTCACTGAAGCCTCAGCCTCGATGTCTTTTCCTGAGGAAGACCTCCCACACCCCACACCAGGTTAGGGCCCACATGCATTCATGGCACCTTGGACTTCTCCTTCAACCACTACTCACAATTGTAATTTCAAAATTATTTATGTAATTTTTTCATTTAACTTGTCTCCCTGACTAGATTTCATGGAATCACGGACCATGTTTCTGTAATTTATCATACATCCCTTATGCCTAGGACAGGGCTTGGTGCACTTAAAATATTATGATTCAGTGAAGGAGTAAGAGGTTAGTTACAAAGACAGTGTGTTCTCTGAACCTCAGGGCTAGGGTTCCCTACCCTTGGGCCTCAGACTGGTACCAGTCAGTGGAGTGTTGGGAACCAGCAAGAGGTGAACAGTGGGCAAGCAAAGTGTCATCTGCCTCCTCACTGGAAATCATTCTGAAACCACCTCCGGACTGTCCCCTACCCTACTCTTGATCTATGGCAAATTTGCCTTCTGTGAAGCCAGTCCCTAGTGCCAAATAGGTTGGGGACCGCCAACCAAGGTGGCTGACTCTGGTGTCCTTGCCCTTACCTCTCAATAGCACGTGCCTATTTCCTGTTTTTTGGCACCTTCCCCTTCCCTTACTCAGTGACATCATCCTCGGGACCACTTTCTTACCGCATTGGCTGCTGCTCCTCAGAGTTCTTTACTAGCTTCTTTAGAAATCCCACTAGAATGAAGTCCTCCAGCATTTTACCCATCACATCCATCCTTCACATCATCACTTCCAGAGCCAAGGCTTCTAGTAGAACCTCAATGCTGATGCCTCATGGAGTTAAGATTTCTACTCATGAATTCTTCCCCTAAAATCTAAACTCCTATATGCAACTGCCTACTCATAAACACCTCAAACTAGATTGGCTAGTAGGCATCTCAACTATGGTATGTTCAAGACAGAACCTTAATCCTCTTGACCCCTACATTACTCCATCTCCTCATCTTCCCTACCTGGTGAATGAAAATATGCCCACCCATCCAGCTGTTGTTGAAGTCAAATCCAGGACTCACTCTTGATTGTTCTTTCCCTTATTCTTCAGACTGACTTTATCAGTGGTCTCATTAGATTTAACTTTAAATGATGTCCTTAATGAGCCCATCTCTCTATCACATGCAAAGGTTCTGTGGCAGGAATGAGCTCAGCATATTGAAGGAGCAGACAGAATCCAGTGAGGCTATGAGGCAGGGAGGCCAGTGGCTCCATCATGGCTCTCCACAGTCCTTCTTCTGACTTTGCTGCCCTATACACCCTCCCCTTTTCAGTATGTAGAGGGACTTTTAGGATAATTAACCTGAAATGTCCTTGTTTCATATTTGTTAATTCATCTTTGAATATAATAATGAATACATGAATATATTTCAAATTGAATAAAATAATATTCAGCTTTTAAAAGTAAGTCTCTCATCCCATTCTGTTACCCTCCCCAGAGGTCAAGCATCCATTGCCACCAGTCTTTATATATTCTTGAGTCTATGCATACAGAAGCATTTCTATTTATCTCCCGGAGGGATATTTTAAAAATGTAAATCAGATCATCTCACTCCTTTGCTTACAACCCTTCAATGCCTTCCTTGCAAAGGCCTACAAGCCCCCCAAAGAGTCCCACCAGCCCTCCACTCTTTCCACACAGTGCTCCAGCCACCCCGGCCAGCTTTCTGTTTTTAGATAAGCCAACTTCACCCCCCTGCAACAGCCTCTGGTGCCCTCTCTGGCTAGGACACTTTTTTCTTCCAGCTTGCACACCTCAGCCCTGCTTTCATGTCCTCCCAGGTGCATGCCTGCCCAGCCCAGCTGAGCTCACTGTGAGAGGCAACCCCAACTGTCCGAGATGGCATTAGATGATCTCCTGGAATCAAAACCTTGCTGTAGCATGTGATTACAAATGAGCTGAATAAAGATAACAAAGAACTAGTGTTCAGTTCTCTATTCTACTCAGAAAAAGTTACACAAGTAGGTGGCATTCCCCATAGGCCGTCACTCTGCTGCAGTGGCCCTCCTAGGCCTGGTACATGTTATCATACATGATGGGTGTGAGGCCTGAGATCAAGTACAAAGGGAGTATTATATCACCCCCTCCTCCTAACTGTCCTCTGCCTGGGCAGCTGACATAATTAGAGTTACAGCAAAAAACTAGTCGTGGCTCTACCTCTCAGGGTAACAAGAATGACTGGGCAGCTGACATAATTAGGGTTACAGCAAAAAACTAGTAGTGGCTCTACCTCTCAGGGTAACAAGAATGACAGAGAAAGAAAACACCCTTCACATCTCAGAAGAGAGCAAGAAATGGGCCTCCCCAGCCTGCGGATGGGCAGTGTGGCCAATGGCCACCCATGGGGTAAGTGTCAGTAGACTCTCTGCACCCCACCGTTCTGCCTCCATTTTGGCCCCATCCATTTCCTTTCATTTCTAGCCCTCTATTTTGGTCCTTCTCCTTTCTCTCCAACACCTTGATTTCATTTTGATTTTGTTTCTCAAAGTCCCTGAGTAGCTGTGGTCCTTAACTCCTGATCCAGCTGTGGAGGGCCTTCTCAATGGCAGGCTCGAGAGAAGCCAGGGGGACTGGCAAGTATGCATACCATGTGGTGGCTGCAAGCGGACCGCTCTTCTGCCTGTAAAGCCTCTGGGAGATGTGTCAGTTCCCACTGAGCGATGTGCAGTCCTGAGTAGGAATGGGAACAATGTCTACACAAACAAGGAGAGGTGGAAAGGCATTTTTCTAGAGAAGCTAGCAGCTCCAATTATTTTGGGTACTTCTCCAGTGAACTACTGGGCTGATTCATCTATTTTTTTCGGGGTTTTTCTGCCTCTGAACTTTGCTTCAATGTCATGGTGAGTCTCATCAACCCAGATCTGAGGTACAGTAGCTCCTTTTCCCATTATTTAAGAGAGTGCCACCTCTCAGCCTGTCCAGGGATGCTCTTTTTGAGTCTCTGGGCAGGTACTACCTGTCATGCCCCTCACAAGTCCTGGCCCAGGGACCAGCTCCCTGGCAGCATGGCGTGGGTCCCAGAGACTGAACAGTTCTAATGACCCGTGGGAGAGCCGACAACCTGGGAACACTCTATGCATGGAGGATTGTCTATTTCATGGGAAGATGTGCTGAACTCTAAGTCAGCCTTCTCCATACATGCTTTCCTAAAGATGGCAGGGGTCTCCAATGCAAGTTCATTCTTTGTAACGATGGCTACTGTATAAACCAACTCCATGGAGTTTCCCTTGCTCCTGGCCATACAATCTTATTCTCCCTCCTAGCTGGTGACAGGAGAGTGACACGTGAAATGGCAAGGCCTTCTAGGAGTCTCCTGCCAGGCCCCAGTAGCTGAGGCATAAGGGCTGTCATGTGAGCTCATCAGGACCTTCGTCTGCTCTGACAACAGCACTTTCCAGAAGCAGAAACAAACCTCGCTGATATGGATCATCTCAAAGGAAAGATACTATAGAAATCTCATCTAATAAATAAAGGATTCAAGTGTCCATGTTAGGCTGCCACTCTCACAAGGCTCAAAGAGTCAAAAGTATTTACTGGTCACCTCTGTACTGTTTATAGAGCTCTAGTGTGGGGGCAGGGTGGAGGAGAAGGAAAAAAAAGAAGTCATTAGGGCCTGCCTTCAAAGACAGCAGAGATGCAAAGAGAAAACAGCTGAAGGTCACAAGAAGCAAAGCAAGAAATCAACTGCAAATAAAATCAATACAATTCAGTGATGTGCAATAAATCGGAAGCACCTAGGAGAGGTCAACTGTATCAGCGGTCTTGGAGGAGGTAAGTTTTCATGGAGAGTGAGGACATGAATTGGCACTCTGGAAATGGAATGGCCACACCAATAAGAATGAAATGCCACTTTGTCTCATCTTACAGGTGCAGCAGGAGACAAAAAGGTGGCGATGCTGTAGACCCTATCCCACGAGGCATCATATCTTGATGGGATGACAAGTGACATGAAACTAAAAACCATGCACTGGAACGACTCAATAACACTCCAGCAGTGGTTCTCACACAGTAGGTCACATACGATTTTACCAGTCAATGTTCAATAAAAAGCATCTCTAAACTGGGGACGTGATTAAGGTATGGGTAAAATTCTTAAGCAATGAAAATATGGAAAGCCCATGTTCTGTTCATCTCCTCTATGTTTAGGGTCCCCAACTGGTCAGCTTAGGGACATGAAAAAACAGACCTGGGCTCCAGTCTCAGATGTTTCCTTAGCATTTCTAAGTTACTTAACTTTAAATTTCAGTTTCCATCTCTGTAAAAATGGATGTACCCTTGTTCAACAATGTTTTTACAAGGGTTAAAAGTATAGGCACCCGTATATACCAGATGCCCTATTCTTTTTCCTCTACCGGAACAGCACAGCTATGATGGAGGATTCCCAGTCTATTCACAGGTTATCTAGGCATCACTGTACCTCAGGCACAGCCACCGGAGTTGAGAGTGCAGTGCTCATATAGTCTGGGAGGAAGGAATAGCCATATAGATAGACAATTTCAATATGCTTTCAAAAACATATCAGTTGAGACCAACTATGGTCTCCACAGAAGAGAAGACTTTTGAGCAGTCTGAGGAGGAGATGATTAGATGAAAAACAGTTTTCTTTAAAAAGATAGCTAAATTTTGTCAAGGGTAGTACTGGTTGAACCCAGGGCTTTGCACATGCTAGGCTAGTGCTCTGCCACTGAGCTGTTCCTCTAGCCCCAAACTCATGATCCTGCTGCCTCAACCTCCCAAGTAACTAGAATTATAGATATGTGCCACAGTGCCTGGCTCAACTGTGCTTCTAAGAGATGATATACAATCTAAAAGTAAAAATATTAAATTCTATTCACAGTAGCTTCAAAAACTAAAACAGGAATAACCTTTATAAACATTATATACTGAAAAATATAAAACATGGCTGAGAAATTAACATCTAAATAATGGAGAGACATCACATTTACAAGTGGGAATATTATTAGGATGGCAATTCGGTAGATACTTTTGTAAAAAAAAGATTTGTAAAAATGGGAATATTTGAAAATGTAAACAGATTCTTTACAAAGATGTATGAGTAGCCAAAAAGTGCATAAAAAAGATGATCAACATCACTGATCATTAAGGAAATGCAAATTAATACACCACAGGGGGACACTAGCACACATCCACCAGAATACCTAGAATTAAAAAGATTGACACTATAAAATGTCAGCAAGGATATGGCGAAACTAAAACCTTAATTCACTGCTGATGAGAATGTAAAACGGTACAAGCCTCAGCATGCGTGGTGGCACACGCCTATAATCTCTGTGACTCAGAAGGCTGAGGCAGGAGGATCATGAGTTTGCGGCCAGTGGTAGCCTGTGTAACTTACTGAAACCTTGTGTCAAAAAATAAAAGATGGGCTAGGGTGCAGCCCAGAGGTAGGGCACTTGCAAACAATGTGTGAGGTCTTGGGTCCAACTCCCAAGTACCACAGGAAAAATAATAAAGGTATGAGCCTCTTGGAAAGGCTTTTTGGATTACCATTTAACCTAATAAATCTACTCCTATGTATTTACTCAAGAAAAATCAAGATACATATCTGTCCACACAAAATCTTATGCATGTTTACTGCAACGCAAATGTAAGTCAACTGATGAATAAATAAATGTATTATCCATTCAATGCAGCATTCTCAAAGAGAAATAAATTACTGTTATTAACAACACAGATGAATCTCAAAAGCAACATCCTATGCGGACATAAGACTACACACTATATGAATGTGTTGATATTAAAATTCTAGGAAAAGCAAAACTATAGCAACAAAAAGCAGATTAGTGTTTGCCTAGGGCTACGGTAGGGGAGTATAGGGACAGACTGGAAAGAGGAATGTGGAGTCTTTCTGGGATGATGGAAATAATCTAAAATTGAAAAGGGACAACTGTATAACATGAATTTACTAAAACTCACTAAACTGTAAAATGGGTGAATTTTATGGTATGTAAAAGTATATCTCAAAAAACTGTAAAATAAAAAAAAATAAAAAAATAAAAAAAAAAAACTTGGTCACATTTAACCAAAACTATTATTTTACTGGAACAAAAATGAAATACACCAGCAATTCATTTCCTCTGACAAAAATCTCTTTTTCTCCCCATAAAAACATTCTAAGCTGGGTAACCTCTGCACGAAACACCTTTAATAAAATTATCTTAGAGGTATTATTGTTGCTAAGATTGGACTCTGGAAGCAGCTGCTAGTCTGCTATTGAGATGGAAATTTTCATGTCTTGGGACAAGGGTCTCTTGGCTCATGTGTCAGTAGGGCATAGATGGGGATGTGGCACACACTGCAGCAGAAATGTCCCGCACATTTTATATTTTAAGAGCTTGGTCTTTGATGTTCCTTTGCTTGAGGACAGGTGCTCTCATGTTTTTGTATCTCTTGGGAGCCCTGTTGAAGGACTACGGCAGGCTGGATTGCTAGGACTATGGCAGGCTGGATTGCTAGGACTATGGCAGGCTGGATTGCTAGGACTATGGCAGGCTGGATTGCTAGGACGGTGCTGCACTGATGAGCTAAATACATGGAGTTGCTACTCAATAAAAGTGTGGTTTACTCTAACACCTTAACTTGCAATGACAGAACAGCAGCAAAGGGACTATAATACATTTGTTTTTTGACTAGGACTCTTACAAAAATTAAATGAGAAATAAAGATAGCACAGTGGCATTTAGGTAAAAGTACAGTGAGACCAAAAGGAGGAAAGTAGCAAAGGGAGACAGTTTTCTCAGAATTTGCCTCAAGATTTCTAATTTCTCTTTTCCTATTGGAGGGTTTTCCCCTCTTTGGGAGGGTGGGCAGAATACTACTTTCTCTTGAGCCACAGGTAGCATACACCTCTCCTGCTATTTCTGGAGTACAAGAGAAACTTTAGCCTTTTATTACTGGACTCGTCATAAAAACAGGAGCTCCTAAAGGGCTAGATCCTGCGGTAACCGCACTTTCTCTGTACAACCCATGACAGTGTGGCTTCTCCACTCAATGGCAATAATGATAACCCAGAAGTCAAGTCAGTTTCGGCTGTGATAAGGGATCTCTGGCATGCGAGGCAGGGGGTGTTAGCTATCTATCATTATAACAAAGTACCTTAAAAGACAAAGCATCAATTTTGGCTCACAATTTCAGAGGTTTCGGTCTATGGTCATTTGACCCTGTTACAATGGGCCTGTGATAAGGCAGAAAAGCATGGTGGGAGTGTGTGGTAAAGCAAAGCTGCTCACCTCATGGCAGCTGAGAAGCAAAGAGAGAGAAGGGGCCAAGATTCCAATATCCCCTTCAAGAACATGTCCCCACTGACCTAACTTCCTTCCATTAGGTCCTACCTCCTACAAGTTCCAATACCCCTGAGCAGCACCATCAGCTTAGTGACCAAGCCTTCAACACATGAGCCTTTAGGGGACATTTAAGGTTCCAAGGCATAATGCAGGGTGATCTAGGTTAGAGCTCTGTACACAAAATAATGCCTTTTTCTAAGACAAACAGTTCCACTTTCTTTTACAGACACAGGAAAGAATACCATACAAACCTGCAGATTCACACTTGGCTAGGAATTAAAATAATGGCACAAGCACATAGATTGATTACTGATACTGATGAGACACTCAGCCTGGTAAAATCATGTCCATACATGCTTCATAACCACTGCAGCTCCTTGCCCCACTCTGGACCTTAGGCCATCACTGTTCATTCAATGTGCAGCCCCCTGTAGTGGCAGTAACACCTGCTCACACTCACACATTCCTTTTCACTTAGTAAGTCAGCTCACATTTATCCTAGATCGCTTCTCTACAACTATTCAACAGCCTCCTTGGCTTTCCTGTGTGCTTAATTAAAAACAAAACAAAACAACAACAAAAACCAAAGTCAAGTTAGATCATGTTGACCATATTCAAAACCACTGCTGGTTTCTCACTATAAACCAATATCTGAACTTCTTAGACTGGAACCTGGACTCTTCCTCCCTTTCTCACAGTCCCTTCTCACTTGATGTCAAGACTCCAACCAACTGCTCAGAAGTCATCTCTACAAACACAGCTAGGCCCAAGCATTTGCTTTTTCCTACATGTAAGGTCCACCCTTCCTTTAAAGCCTCCATTGTAGAAGCCTGTCTAGAGTCTTCTAGGTGGATTAATCTCTCCCTCCTCATATACTTTTAACATATAATAGCTTGTGTTTTGGTAAAACTCTAATGATAGGCCACCCTATTTTATATGTGCATGCCTTCCTCTCAGACCCAGCAATTCACTACTTGAGTACATATTAAAATCATCTTAGAGATCCTTAGAGAAGTGGCTAATTCCAGAATTGGGAAAGGTAAGTAGAAGTATTTCAGACACATCTTGTTATGCTACAGAGTAAACAACTGTTCCCAGACTCTTCCCCCTTCCCAAGAAAGATGGGGAGCATGTCACAAAGACAAGATAGCCTGAAGGAACTTCTATTTGATGAAGTATGGAACAAATTGAGCAACAAAATAAGTATAGTATTGAATTGTAAACAACTAAAAGAAATAAGACTCCATAGCAGTAACAGATAAATAAATGGGGAAGAGGAGGCGGCCTCACAGAAGAATGCCAAATGTCAAATAGTAACCGTGGAAGGAGCGCTGGAGTTAGTAAATCTTCATTTTGCACCTATCATAGTAAGATTGGTCCAAACAAGAATCATTAATGCATGCTAAATCTAGAGGAGGTCTGGCATCCAATCCCACTTGGTCTTGGAAGCTAGGCAGGGTTGGCCTGGTTAGTCCTTGGATGGGAGACCGCCTGGGAAAACCAGGAGCTACAGGCTAGGGAAAAGGATTTGGCAATCTGCTCCCAAAACAATCCACCACTGAAAACCCTATGGATAGCAGAGACACACTGACAACAGAGCCAGGCATGGCACAGTGTTGGGTAGTGTTTTGTTCTATTGTACTAGAATCACTATGAGTCAGAGCCAACTCGACATCACCTAACAACAACAACAACAACAACAAATCTAGAGGAAATTTTTGATGAGAAGTAAGGCCAATATGCCTGCCGCCATAGCCCTGTGGCATCGGATCCTGTCGGATCTTAGAAGCTAAGCAGGGTCAGGCTTGGTTAGTACCTGGATGGGAGACCGCCTGAGAACACCAGAAGCTGTAGGCTTGGGAGAAGGACCTGGCAACCCACTCCCAAAAATCAGTCTGCCATTGAAAACCCTGTGCACAGCAGAGAAGCACTGACAATAGTGTTTCCCCTGTTGTACAGAGGGTCGCTATGAGTCAGATACCAACTCGACGGCACCTAACAACAACAACAAGGCCGATATGTCCTAAAAGTGTCTTCCCACAAATTGCTTACTAGGTACAAGGGGGAAAACAGCAGCTATGCAGTGAGAAACTAGACAATAACTTGACTGGGTAGGTGAATCAAAGTTACCATCAACA
The DNA here is from genome assembly GCA_007922755.1 of Pedetes capensis. NCBI lineage: Eukaryota > Metazoa > Chordata > Mammalia > Rodentia > Pedetidae > Pedetes > Pedetes capensis. The sequence continues at coordinate 174,069 of VMDO01001494.1, forward strand.
ATGAGGGGCTGATGGACATCTGTGTCTTCCAATGTAAAATTCTTAGCAGGACACATCATGGCCTATGAAGTATTCTAGCTGGCTGGGAATATGTGACCTGAACCTAATTATGAAGAAACATGAGACAAACCCAAAATGAGGAATGTTCTATTTTTTAAAAGTATGAAAAGGTGTGTATAGGGACAGAGGGTCGTGCTCTTTTAAAATGTCAATATCATAAAACATAGAAAGGCCATGAAAATGTTTTAGATTAAAAGAGACCCTAGACATGTTACAACTAATGCAACAACTGATTCTGCACTGGATCTTGCACTAAAGTGGAAAAAAGACTTTTATAAAGGACATCATTGGATCAAAAGACAAGAATGGAATATGGATTACAGATTTGATAGAAAGTATTTTATCAGTATCAATTTACTGAAGTTGATAACTATGCTGCTGTGGTTTTGTATTTCTTAGAAAACATTCACTGAAGTTTACCAGGTGGGGGAAGGGCCATGATGTTTGCAACTAACTCTCAAATTTCTTGGAAAATAATTATTTCCACATAAAAAGTTGAAAATAATACCTGGGGAAATTTCTGACTTAATTGCTTAGAATAGGGCCCATATATTCTTTTTAAAAAAAGCTTTCAAGGACCGAGAGCTGTCTAGAGCAGTATGTCTCAAAATATGGGTCCTCAGAACAGCAGTTTCAATATCATTTAGGACTTGTTTCACTAAATTAGAACCTCTGGGAATGGAGCCAGCAATCTAACACATCCTTCAGGTGACTCTGATGGCCCTCGCATTTAACCTGGACTATGAGCTCCCGGGTTCTGTATTTCTGGTTCCTCTATTCCCTGACGAATCCTATCAAAATGCTTCATGCACAGTCATTTCAGTAAATGGTTGCTGAATTTGGCTTGACAGTGAATGGTAAGTCAGAAGTGACCACTGAGACACATAGAGAGGCCAAACTACTCTAGGGGCCCCAGTTAAGGCATCACTGGGTTTCTAAAGTGAATAGAAAACTTAATTTTGAAAACAGTAAAGTCAGATTACCTATGAAGTTAATAAAAGCAGTACTACCAAAATGGAACATACCTGCTTACAGTTTGTTAGTCACCACCAATTGAAAATATACAAACCCTTATGCAAATACTTACACTGGTATTTAAAAATTCATTCTGTGGTAATGAGAAGTAATGCACAGTGATTACAAAGCCATGCCGTGGATATCACAAGATCTGTTTAGAGAAGACAGCACTCATGCGGCTGTGAAGTGGCCAGATAGGATGAGGATGGCCAGGTTTCAGAACACCCCCCTCTAGGTGGCATTTCAGGAAACAAGATTCCTGCCATGAGAGTGAGCTGATCAATTTGCCTACTGAATAGAAAATGAAACAAACAAATCCATTTTTTGCAGTTGTTTTCTATCTTGAGAAGTGAAATTATTGAAGATGCTCTGAGATCCAGGACATCATCTCAGTTTCACCACATGCCTTTTCTAATTGGTACCCTGAAAGATTTCACAGGAAAAGGGTGTTACTTTGGTATTGTTGACTTAAAGGTTATCTAGTCACAGTGAGGCAGAGAAGAATTCCTCTTCAAAATTCACCTCCTTGTGGAAAGCCCATGGAGTGTCTTGGCAATTAACAATTCCTATCACCTATAGCTGTTTCCTATGTGAGAAGGCTCAGAACTCGCCTTACAAATTGCTCTTTTGAAGATCAAAGGGAAATGGAATGTGTCTCTGTATGCTCTCGATGAAACTGTAATTTAATGGAATTTTTAGAGAAGGCTTTGCTGGCAGTGTTTGGATGACAGCCCCAGGGCGGAGGATTCAGGGGAGCTTGGCCACTCTTCCCCTTGGAGCATCTTCCCTGTCTTTAATTGGCACCTCATTAGAAATTAATGAAAATGACATCCTCTGTTCTTCCTGCTCTAGGCATCGAATGCTACAAAAAGGCCCATCACAATTCATAACACATTCAATTTATATAGCAATGGCTCTTAAGCATTATTTATGAGATGTGAATTTCTTGTCAGCAGTTAATAACCTGTACAGAATGGAAGGGGAATGGAAGAAAAGATTGCGAATATCTCTCTCTCTCTCTCTCTCTCTCTCTCTATATATATATATATATATATATGATTTTGTGCAGTGAAGAAGTGTTCTGTTTGAGTTCAAATTACTTTTCCAAGTCTTCACTTTCAGTAGTAAATTACTACCCTCCTCCCAAACCTTTCAGGGAAGTTAAACATCATTCCAACAATCCCTGCATCCTAAAGGAAATAACCACAGAACTGGCCCTTTCCTAGAGAAAGCCAAGCAGGCACACAGGAGACAGGAACATAAGAGCTATCTGTCAAAGTCAGTCCCAGATGTATATGTTCCCACTGCTGTCTCCTTCTTTTAAAGTGTGGCAGGTAACTCAAGTCATTTTTCTAGGCACACAGTGTAAGGCTCTCAATGAACCAACCTGAACTCCCAGCTTTCTAGGCTCAATTTGAAGAGACTGTATAAAGTTGAAGGCTTTCTTCCCCAACAGAAAAGTCAAATCTCTAAGTAGCCTCTCAGAAATGGGCACAAGACAAGGCACTACACATTAGATAAGTGAAAAAGAACGCAAGTCTATGGCAAACACACAGTCACCTAGAGACCCAGCCTCCTGCCCAGGACAGTGAAGTGCAAGGCAGAGTAACCGTGATACTTTGAAAGTCAATCTGGGTTCCCTGTGGGGCATAGGATGTCAGCTAATAACTCTTTCTGGATTTTTCTCAGCTGAGCACTAAGACCTTAAGAAATTAGGTGGTTTCCATCAAAGTTAAGGGTAAATTGGGAGATCTGGGGACACCACCTCTGGATCTTTGCACTAAATTATAAATTCTGGCTGCTTGCCTGACAAGGAAAGAAAGCATTAGCCACTGCCAGAGGCAAAATAGTATACTTGTTGGGCCAAATGCTTGATCTGCTATAGCAAAGCCAGTGTATTACATAGGATTCAGGTGCTTTAGAGATGTAAGAACATAAGGTATAGAAAAATCCCACCATTCTAACTGAGAAACAACCAAAGCCTATGTTAAAAAGGCAACAGGCAAAATGGCCAGGTAGGCTTCACAACACTGATAACAGACTGAACTGCTGAAACCCTCCAACAGCTCATGTAGGCACAGAAGCAAGAACTGCAGATGGTAAAGGATTAGAGACCCTTCAGAATGAGGCAAAATTAGTTAAACATCACACCCCAGAGCTTCCTTGACTAACCACAATATCCCTGCCCTCCCTCACCCGGAATTTAATTACCTGATGGGGCTGAACAAAACACAGACTAAGGAGAAGGTTCTGGCCTTGTCCGGACCACACACATGTATGAACACAACTGACATGTGAAAACTGGTGACAATTTCTGCTCCCACCACATAATCTTCCTCTTTACACTGTTCCATAAGCATCTAATAGCATAACTGAATGCCCTAGAAAATAAATACTCCTCTGGATCCCCCATATTGGCCCCAGTTCCTGCAGCTGAATATATGCTTTTAACCTCACAGAGCCATACATACAGGAGTGTGTAATATTCCTGGTCATTCCTGGTCATGCGAGGAATAAACATTCCAACTTGGTTTCTATGACGAACAAAAGCTAGTCTACCTGTCTGCCCTTCTCATTTCCAAAAGATAACTAAGAGACAGGAGCAGCAAAGGCTGTTTCTTCAGAAATAGACTAGTTGAAAGAATTTAATTTTATCACTGTGGAGTGAACAATTTAGTCCTCACTTGCCAGCAATGGTACTTAAAAGGATGTATGGCTATCATGGAGGTGAAGTCTCAGAGGCTAGAACCAGGCTCAAATCTACCTGTTGACAGCTCTGCTCCAGAGACCAATTCGCAATGCATTTGTTTGTTTGTTTGTTGCAGTGCTAGGGATCAAACCTAGGGCTTTGCACATGCTAGGCAAGCACTCTACCACTGAGCTACACACTCAGCCCTAACATTATTAGAATCAGGAAATAAAAATAGGAACAGGAAAAGTCTAAGGCAGCCTAAAATAATGCAGCTGCAGTTTAGCCCAATGTGGCATGATCTATGTGATCAAGAGGAGAGCAAGGCATAAAGTTTTAAAAAATGTGCCCCTGTGCAGCAATCCTAAGAGGTGCTACTACAATGGATAATTACAGAAAGTTTACTTTAAAGCTACTTCAAGGTGCTAACTCACTGGATGAATTAAGGTTCAAAGAAGAAAAATTTCTAGTCAAACTCTCATTTAAAAGGAATATGAGGAGAAATCTTCTAGTCATCATAAATAGTAAGAAGCTCATCTAAAATTAATGTCTGAATTTTATGGTGTGTTTCCCAGAAATTTGATGGTTTGACTAATTTCTCAAGTTATGAAGGGGACGGAACCAGGGAAGTAAGTAATAGAAGTTAGAAGCAGCAAGCAGTGACAATGTAACACAGTATGTCTAAGAGCAGGTGGGGAAGTTCTTTTTTATGTGTGAGGGGAAATGGTATTTAGAAGCAAAAACTCCATTCTGGATTTCTCAAGCTCTAACCCATAGCTTGCAGGGAGATAGGAAAGGAATGAAAGACTTCACTCCTTAGGGATAATTTCCAAATCTGTGCCAGGTGTCAAAGACACAGGCCATCACGGCCCTGCTTACCACAGCGACACGATCCCAATTCCTGCTGCACCAGCTCCAGTTTGGTTTGGCACTGGAAGCACCGACGTCGGCTCTTCTGCTTAGATCGGCTGGTTTCCTCCGATCGCTCAGTACTCTCCAGTAGTCGTGGCCGTTTCACTGGTGAAGCCTCATTCTCAGACTGTGAATCTGACAAAACAACAGATTTGGAGATCAAGATTAATGCTTGGCCTAGCAAGCACACCTGATTAAGGTACTGCCAAGCGCTCTTCTGTCCAGGTTACTGCCCTCATTCAGGAAGGAAGTGGATGCCTGTGAGCTGGAGAGGAAGGTGGGGATGGCTCAACAAAAATAATTTCTTAGCTGTGTTGAAACACAGCTAAGTTTCCCTGATGAGACCATTCCATTTGGAAATGGGATCCTCTCTCTCTTCTCCCCTTCAGTGGACTCCAGATGTTTAACTACTTGTATTTGTAATTTCCCTCTTATTTCCTTGTCCTTAAGTAAACTGTAATTCTTATAAAACAACAACAACAACAACAACAACTCACTCTCTCTCTTTTTTTCCCCTTCCAGACAAAGGGTCTCCCAGAGAGATCATCCTGACCCCAACGCCTGTGTGCTGGGATTACAGGTGGACACCATTTACAGCGCTATGCCTTGCACAATTCCATACCCAAAACCAGTGTTAATGAGTGACTGATAATCTTTTCTAGTAAAATTACTCGCATTTCTACCCCTACGCACACAAGAATCAGGCTCTACTATTGAAAAAAGGTTCAACTTTATTCAGTGTGAAGGAGTACCCCTGCTTGTTCACAAGCACGATGTCCTAGCCTCCTCTTGTGGGGTAATTACAGAGGCAGCGCTTGGCACGACAACCCTAGGGCCTGGGCTACAATGGCAAGTGGAGGGAGGTGCAATGTGTGACAACGGGGGTCTTAACTAACCTCAAAAAGTAACTGAAATGCAATAAAGTTCATATCACAGGCAGGTTGTAAATAATTCTTGCTTTCAAAAAAAGGGGCAGCAATTGGGGGCTTCATATGCCTGTGACAGCCACCACTGCATTCTGAAGGTGTACTTCTTGCCAAGGCTCCAAAGTGGTTTGTATTGCATCACCTCTGGAAGGGAGTCTCCAATATGATCTTCTTCAAGATAATGATAATACAGAGGCCACCACTTCTCACCTCTCCACCACCCCTGTGGTGCTAGAGCCATAACCATCTTGTTCAGCCTAGTATAACAGAAGCCTTTTAAATGGTCTCCCTGCTTTACTCCTACAGTCTATTTCCCACACAGCAGCCAAGTGATCCCAAGTTAGGACCAACACTTTCCTGCTTAAAACCTCTAATAGTTCCCCTTTTCAGAGGAAAGGTCCAAATATTTACTATGATCTTCAAAAGGACTTGCACAATTTGCCCTACCCTCATCTTCCTCACAACATTTCTTGCTACTTACCCTCTCTGCTCCACCAATATTAACCTCCTGATTGTCTCCTACCTCTGGATCTTTGCACTTTCTGTTCTCTCTGTATGGAACACTGTTCACCTGGGTTTGCATGAAATCCCATCTCCTTGTCTTTGCTGTACAGTCATATTTTCAGTGAAGTCTTCTTCCTGGATCACTGTATCTGGAACACCCTATTGCCTTTCCATAGCACTTTGCCGCCTCCTTTTTTTCCTGCCTTATGTTCCTCACCAGCAAGTATCCCTTCTGATGTTTAAGCTTGATTGTCAATTTGGTTGGACTGAGAAACTCCTAAAAGATTAGGAAAGGATACCTCTGAGTATGTCTGTAAGGGTGTTTCCAGCTTAGATGATGAGGGCTGTAACCTAAAGGATGGTTTAATCCACTGATGGATTCAAAACCTGAATAGACTATTGGGAGGTGGTACAAGTGCGGAAGGTGGGGCCTGGCTGGAGGAAGTAGGTTACTGGGAGTGTATCCTTATGGGCTGTATCTTGCCTTCATCGCTTCATGTTTCATCCCAGCTGCTTCCTATCTGCAATGACATGAGTTGCTCCACCATGTCCTCTCCACTACAATGGACTGACACCTGGAAAACTGTCAGCAAAATAAATCTTTCCTAAGTTGTTTCTGCCAAGTATTTGATCACAGTGACCATAAGACTAACATATTCCTTAACTCTGTCTCCTTGTTAGGTCATTGACTCAGGTCCGACTCATAGTGACCCTCAGAGGGTTTTTGATGGCTGATTGTTTCAGGAGTGGGCTGCCATGTCCTTCTCCCATTTTTTGTGGTGTTAGAGACCAAACCCAGGGCCTCAGAGCACAGACCAGTTCTCTACCAATTGAGCTGTTTCCTAGGAGAATGTAAACTCTGGGAGGGCAGGACATTTCACCTACTTTGTTCACTGGTGTACCCTCCATGCCTACAATTCAATAAACATTTCTTGAAAGAATTGTCTCCTTAGCCATCCTGATTTTCCATTTAAAGTGGCTTGAGTGAGAATCTGCCACATGGTGATATATTTTAGTGGAAGCTGTCTGTATCTTTCCCCAGCCTCCTCCTGTGTAAGAAGGATGCTGCACTTCACCAAAGATTGTCTACTCGCTCCAACAGTGATGGGAGGCAGGGAGCAGTGTGCTTATAGCTCCAGCCCCAGTGCTTAGTGGCCTGACATATAGAGGCCTTGCACCATTCTTCGCAATTGCAAACTTCATTTTTCATCTCATTTAATTCTTCCAGTCCTACATGACATTTTACCCCAATACAAACCAACTAAATAAGGCCTTTGATGAAAACAATTGAAAGCAAGTTCAGCCTATTTCCCAGCTCTGCTGAGCGAAGCTGTCCAGACCCAATGTGGTGGCAGTGGCCGCCAGACAAGCTGGACCCCCTCCCCATTCCTCTATAAGAGCAACAAGCAACAATCTAAATGTAAATCATTACAAACCAGCCAGCCAAAAGGAATTCACCTTGTAAGAGCCACATTGCTCTCCTGGGGGTCTTTCTTCCACAAACCAGCAATAGCACTATTTATCTTAATAATCCTACACTTTTTTTTTTTTTAGTAATGAGAAGAAAAAAATTCTAGAGTAACCTAATCAATCCCCCCCCCCCAAAAAAAAGTGTGCTCTGAGACATAGTTCTGAATTTTAAGCATCCTTGTAAGAAACTGTCCCCTGCCAGCCAGGGTAAGAGGTGGGGTTCCTTGCAAGAGGGATGCAGTTGAACTTTTTTATTACTAATAGGTAAAATCCAGATGGTCTTGGCATGATGCCAGCACACCTATAATGTAAAAAAGGACCATTCAGACTCTGAGCTTCTTTCATTCACACCTCTGACAGAAATGAGTGTGTGTCTGAAAACAGAGTTCACATTGCAAGCTCTTCCCATGAGTCTGGCCCATACTGTCAAATGTACTGTCTACTCACAGAGGATCCACTTCCACGTGCAAAGCAAATCCCTGCTGTAAAGAAAAGACAATTTAATTTCAGGTGGCAGTAAAGCTGGGGGAGGAGAGAGAAAGAAAAAAAGTACCCTTCAAGTGTAGCAATGCTATCCACAGCTAACTATTTTCAAATAAACAAGAGAGTGATATGTAGAAATTTTTTTTTTTACTGTATGATTCCTATGATTGGAAAACCATTGATATTTATATAATCTTAATCGGTCATCACCAAGCAACCTGCTTTGATGGGATCCCCAAAAGTTAGGAGGCCTGTCCAGTCTTGACCTCTTTTTCTCTAATTCCCTTTAATCAGACCTTATCTGATCAATGAGTGTTAATAACAATGCTATGCTCCTGTGCTGAGATTTTCCTTTATCCATTCCCCACTAATATGAAGACAACTGAGTTGTATGTTCTGGTAGGCAAGAGGCATGAGATATTCCTGAAACAACAGGTCCTAAAGGAGGTTCCTGGTATTACCAACAGCTTCTGGCTGCACTGCACTGGTCATCCTAAAAATTGCCCCTTTAAGTCCGTGTCCCAGCATCTATACAAGTCTACAACTAAAGGCATCCCTATATATAAAATCTGAGCTAGAAGAAGCCATCCTACACAATTTTACACCAAGGAGACAAAATGTCTAACAAAATGTGTTCTTTTTAGAGTCAAGGAAGTATTCCCAGACATTAAGAGATCTAGGACTTTTAAGCTCTGGAGTATGCCCACTTACCCTTCCCTCAGCTGATGGTCCATATAAAATCTTTGTGCCCTCTCATGCTCTCAAATATCAAAGAGGAGGGGACTTAAGCTCCCTAAACTGTTCACCATCCTCTACATGCTGGCATCCAGCAAAGTGACCATATTATATGTAACTTATTGGCAAAGAAAACCATTCTTTGGCATTTCCTCAGAAGTCAACTTAATGTTTTCATTAGAAACTCACGAAATAAGTAGCAGTCTATAGGATCATTATGTCTGTGTAAGAAATGTACACCTTCTCTGCCAATTACTTAGTGAAACCTGTACCACGGGGTGAGCTGCCTAAATAAACAGATGTCCAAGGGCAGGGATTCTTATTACATAATAAACAACTAAATCACCGGGCAAGGTGGCACATGCCTGTAATCCCAGCGATTTGGGAGGCAGAGGCAGGAGGATCACAAGGAGAACAGAGGCAGTCTGCGTAATTTAGCGAGACCCTGTCTCAAAAAGTAAAAAAAAAAATGGGCTGGGGGTACAGCTCAGTGGTCCAGCACTTGCAAAGCATGCAAGCGCGAGGCTCTGGGTTCAACCTCAATACCACAAATAATTAATAAAAAGTATTGTTATATTAATAATTATTATTATAAACTAAATAATTCAACTATTTGATTATAAATTTCATGTCAACCAGAAAAAAATTATCAGAAAAGATCCAAACATGATTAACATTAAAGGAAGCATCTACTGTTCACATTGGAATAAATTAAGCCTTCATTGTTTACTTTGGCTCATAAATTTCATACCTGTTACCTTGAAACATTTTCAATTTCCTGAACAATGACAGAAGACACCTAATTAATCTACTTGCATACTCTGAACTTGGGTGGTAAGAGTTAAATGTAAGGAGAAAGGTGAACAGAAATAACTCTTACATGCAGCTTTAACTGTCAGAAGAAACAGGTTCTTGCAAGGAGCATGCTCATTAGCAGCAGGAGGAGCTGTAGTGGCAAGCTAGAAACTGTTCCCACTCCAGGAGTTAAGAGTGACTTCTAATTAAAGTCCTTCACAAAGAGCCAACAAAGCAGATTTTTTCCAGTGTGCTTTCTCTTGAGAACAGAATTTAGTCTGGGTATACCCACACAGGGCTGGTGCACTCCCATGTCAGGTTCACAGCTCTTGGCATTCACCAAACCCCCACCCCTCCTTCTCTACCAGTGTTTAACAGAATGACAAAAACATCACATCTGATCTTTTAAGGAAAAGCTTAAGAAAAAGTATTTTACCTATCTCAGCTTTCGTGGTCTGAAGTAAGTACAATGATTTTTAAAACAATCTTCTGAAGAGAGAAAATCTTCTAATTGTACTTTCCTAGCCAACTACAGAAAATAATGTGAAGACTTTCAATGTAGGAACACGTTTTAACTGGAAAGCTTCATTGCAGACAACAAACACAGCTACTTCTTCTAAAATTCTGTTTTGGCTCTGACAGAAATTCAGTAAATTCCTTACTGTCACCATTCTTGTCTTTATTACTCATATTCTCTTCTGAAAATTTCCAAATAAATTATATCAGGCCTGTCAGAGTTGAATCCCAATCACTTTTCATCTTGTGTCACTGTGCAGCTGGCAGCCTGCATACACTCCAGGCCGCTAACAGTGGTTGTGGCCTGTTGACATCTCAGGCAGGCTCTTAGCCCTCTGTACAAACCCACACTCAATATAGAACAGGAGAGTGGGAGAAGAAAAGTGGTAACAAAGAAAGAAAGCCTTCTTCCAAACCCTTTTACCTACACCTTCCCATACTTCCATGAAAGAAAGAAGAATCCATTTAATCTGTGGCGCTATGACAGCTTTTGAGGTACTCAATCACTTTTTTAGAACCTATCACAGTCTCCTGACAGATTGACACTTATGATCCCAACAGCCTGTGCAAACATCAGTAAGAGCAATAATTAATGAACCCTCACACATCACTGCTGTCTCTCCTTCCACCGTTTAAAAGGAGCTTAAGCTGCTAAAACCTCTGTCCAGGAAATATAACACACTCTCAATGGAAAAACTAAAAAAGAGACTTGGGAAAAGCCAGTTTTATACGTACTTTCTTCTCATGGTTTGTTTTAAGGGTGTATGGAGGGACTAGATCCATCCTTTCCTGTCATTTCACTCTGTATGCCACAAAAAGACAGTACACAAAACTCCATTAACCATTAAAAAAAAATTTGGCACCTTGTTTAACTGGGGTTTTCTCCTCCTTTCTTACCTTTCCAGTGAGCCTAGAATAATTTTGTAATAACAAGTCTGTTAAACCATTTCATAAATAGAAGATTAGGTTTTAGAGGGTGATTATTAAAATTTTGGGAAGAATACCATCATCTTTGATATGGAGATGAATCTAGTTTGAAATACATCTAGATGTGAAATCCTGTATCATAGCCATTTAAAAATCAGTTGTTCACAACCTGCTTGGCAGTACAATTCCTGAGCATTAATCTCCCTCTCCTCCTCTAATCCCACTCCTCCACCCTAAATTTATGGGGTTTTTTTTTTCCCCTTTGCTATTAGAGATATCTGAAGGCAAGCTCATTTTCCCTCACAATCTATAGACTTAAAGCAGACCTCTAACTCTCCTCCCTGCTGGGAGTATAAAATGGGGAGATAGGGACAGGTATGAATAAGGCTATCTTGAGAATGCACTGGAGTTTTTAGGGTCTCTGTCTTTCTTGGTATTTTCAAAAAGTGAGGCACCTAAAATCTTCTTGTGGGTAACTGCTATCATCTAACTGTCTAATTTTGGTCCTCATGACAACAATGCAGTAGCTTCTTTTGTGAAGACATTATTTATTTATTTAGCAGTGCTGTAGACCAAACCCAGGGTCTTGAGCATTGTAGGAAAGTGCTCCGCCACTGGGCAATACCCTCACCCGAAAGAGACGTTTTTGACTAGAAGGCAGTTTAACAAGTAGCAGAAATCATGAGTCATGATAATTTATGCCCTTGAGAGGGGCAAATATCCACATTTCCCAAAGATGTGTTTTAAGACTGGGATTAGATGTCTTCCTTCTCTATAACCCACTTTGTTACATCGTGATGCCGAAGTAAGTGATTATGAATTCATCAAAGGCTAAGTAGAACCAAGATGCTAGATAAGAGTGTTCAGAGAGCACATCCTTGCCTTGTTCGTAGCCTCAGGAGGGCAGCATTCCATCTTTGGTCAACTTTTTATTTTGAAAAAATTCAAACATAAATACAATAAACACTTATGTATACACCATTCAAGTTCAGTAACTGTTAATATTTTTGCTACATTCCTTAAACTCTCCCTGTCATATTCAGACCCTTGTCCTGAACCATTTGAAAATAAATTGCAAACACCAAAAATACTTCATCCTAGAATACATATACATCTAATAACAAGGTCATTTCCTTACATGATCGAAATGTCACAACTAAGAAAAATAAGAATAATATTCCAATGTCATCTAATATTCAGTCCATATTTAAATTTATCCCACTGCTTTTGAAGGCATCCCCAATCAAATTTCATTTTGATATTTGGCTCTTATGTCTAAGTCTCTTAATCTAGAATAGTACTTTTCTCAAACTGTTCATTCATTCATTCATTCACATGGAGTTTTATTTAATAGTCTGGATTGGTTTTCCTGTAGGATGTACCACATTTTGAGTTCATTCTGTCTCTCAATCTATTTATTCATAGTATTGTTTAACCACTAAGGAAAGTGATTTTTAATTGTATACCTCCTCTGTTGCATATCCAGAACCAGAACTGTAAAACTTTCAGCAGGCACCTGTCATGTGGCACAACTAAGGGCTAAGAAAGATGCTGTGTGTTGTGTTAGGTGCTGTCGAGTCGGTATCGGACTCATAGCGACCCAATGTACAACAGACGAAACACTCTTGTTAGTGCTTCTCTGCTATTCATAGGGTTTTCAATGGCTGACTGATTTTCGAGAGTGGGTTGCCGGGTCCTTCTCCCAAGCCTACAGCACCTGGTATTCCCAGGTGGTCTCCCATCCAAGGACTAACCAGGCTTATCCAAGGCTAAGCAAGGCCTGACCCTGCTTAGCTTCTGAGATCTGACGGGATCGGATGCCACAGGGCTATGGCTGCAGGCACAACACACAGGAGGAAAGGCAGCTACTGTTTGATCAGCCCAGATTCTACTGTACTTTGGTAGTGGGGAGAAGAATGCTTTATCTCCAACTACCTCCACTGTCCCTTTGACATATTCTGGATGTCAGGATATGGTTCATCTAGCTCAGATGATAAAGCGCTTGTCCTGCAGGCTGAGGCCCTGGGTTTGATCCTCAGCTCTGCAAAAATAAGAGAAGGACCTGGCATCCCACTTCTGAAACAATCATGAAACAATCAGCCATCAAAAACCCTACAAACAGCAGAGAAACACTGACACAGTGCTGGGCATGACACCATGTTAGGGAGTGTTTTTGTTCTGCTGTACATAATAGGGTCCCTATGAGTCAGACTGACTTGATGGCACCTAACAACAACGTGTTGGCAAGTGGTAGACTGCTCAGGCAAACATGAGGAGACAAAACTGGCTACTACTATTACTTTATCCCACAAGTAATCTTAATCTGATGGCATTCTCTGTGGCTAGAGTTGATCCCGGGCTGGGATTTAGCTCAGTTGATAGAGCACCGCTCTGCAGTCTCTGAGGTCCTGAGTTCAATTTCCAGCACTGCAAAAATGGGAGAAGGATGTGGCAATCCACTCCTGAGGCAATCCTGAAACAATCACCCACTGAAAACCCTATAAGGGTCACTATGAGTTGGACATGACTCAACAACAACAAGAGAGTTGATCTAGAGGGCCATGCAAGTCATTCTTCTAATTACTTCCTTTTCAATGGTTTCCTGGCCCTTTTCTGATTGCCCTTCCCCGCCTGACAGACTCTACATTACAGTTGCTATATAAGACATCTCTTCATTGCTACATTGCTACATTCTCAGTTTATTTGATCTCTTTTATTATAGGCTTTTAGATTAATGCCCCCTCTGTTCAGGGCCATGACAACAGCCAACATTTCATTATTTCTCAAGTGCCCATTGTGTGCCAAGCACTGGACTTTGAACTGGCAAATCACAATTGAGTAAGGCAGTAATCTTTCCAACCTCAAGGAGGCCATAATTCAGAAGGAAAGACATATGTACAAATAAACCTATAGCCTAATAAGTAGGATATTAAGGTATGAATGGAATGCTATGAACACAAGTGGAAATGTAAGATTTGGGTAGGGAATTAAGGAAAAGAGGAAAAGGTTAGAAAAGGCATCTCTGCAACTTAAGACGGAAATTATATATAAGAAGACAGATGATTTTTAGTCCACATGTGTCATCGTTACATTCTTTTCTGTTGGCCCTGCCTTTTGGAATATCCTTGTATGTAAGTTGTTGCTCATCTAACTATCTTCTCTTTACCAAAAAATTATCAACTAATAGACTTTCACAGTTTGGGCAGCAAAGACACTTCGAGGCACTCTGTTGTTGTTGTTTTTTCTTTTTTAAGGGAAATAAAAGTGTTTATCTTACCCTTCACATTGACCTCAGCTGGTCCTTTTGTTTGTTTGTTTGTTTTTGTTTTCTGGAAATTCATGGGCATTTCACTAAAATGTCAATAGTCAGATCAGAGTTTTCTTTCTATCATGTTTATTAACCTTAGTATTAGCCTATCTATTCAGAAACATACATGGGTATTATTGCTAATTTTTCTTTATCTGGAATCTTCCCAGCCCATTTCCTTTTTAAGTATTTTAAGTTAATGGTACATTCACATGTGGTTGTAAGAAATAATACAGAAAGAGCTCATGTTTCTGTATTACAGAAAACTTCACCCAGTTGTCCTAGTTGTAACATCTCACAATTATCACAACCAGGAAATTGATATCATCAAAATACACAATACTTCCATCAGCACAAAAATCTTTCACTTCATCTTGCCCCCCCCCCCTTTTTGGCAGCGGGGTGGGGAGCCTGGGCTAGGCTTGAACTCAGGACACTCCTGTCTCAGCCTCCCAAGACCTGGGATTACAGGCCTGTGCCACCATGCCTGGCTCATACTGCCCTTTAATAATCATGCCTACTTCCCTCCCTCCCTGCTTTGGTCCCTAAATTGGTCCTTCATTTTCACAGTTTTGTCATTTTAAGAATGCCATATATATGGACATATACATGGATATACAAATGGAATTAATAACACACAACCTTTCATCCAAGCTCATTTTTAATATCATTAATCAAAGCAGGGGCTGGGATTTAGCTCAGTTGGTAGAGCACTGCGCTGCAGTCTCTGAGATCCCGAGTTCAACTCCCAGCACCACAAAAATGGGAGAAGGACCTTGCAACCCATTCCCAAGGCAATCCGGAAACAGCCATTGAAAACCCTATGAGGGTCGCTATGAGTCGGATACCGACTCGACGGCACCTAACAACAACAACAACAATCAAAGCAGGTAGAGATGACAAAAGAGATTCCTTAAGATGCAATAATAACTGCAACAATGAATGCTAATACAGAGCACTTACTCTGTATCCATACTTCCTAAATGCTTTTGCATATATAAACTCATTTCCTTTTTACAAGGCTATGAGGTAAGTACTATTATTACTTGTATTTTACAGATGACAATATTGAGGCAAAGGGAAAGAGAACTGCTGAGCTTCTCAGCTAGTACGTAGAAGAGTCAGAATGTGAACAAAGGGGGTATGGCTTAGAGACCTTGTAATTATGCTATCCTCTATACAATGGTTATTATGCTTAAAGATTCTACTTCTGCTCTCCCAAAAGAGTACCTGATCATGAAGACAAGTTTCTACTACTTTCTATTTTTACAAAGACTCATTTATCTCTGGAATGAGGGTGAAGGACAGATTCTGGGCCAAGTATAGGAATGAAAACAAGCTCCTCTCTCTGTTCCACATAGAATCTTCTTGCGCAAATATGTTTATCAATTTCTCTAGGGTACATCTCCATTGAGTAGTTCTGCTTATCCGCTGCTATTAGAATATAATTTATAAGATTTCTCATACCGTGTTTAACTTTCTGGATTTCTGTGAATTGTAGTTACAGTATTTAATTTATATAAAATCAGCTTTATTCTTTATTTTAATGTGCTAACTTTGTACCATTTGTCATATCTTGGGCTTAATCTTGGATATAGCCACTTTCATATTATTTGGGGAAAAAGTCCACCCACAGAAGTTTCTTAACTGATTACCTAGAGGATGATACCACAAAAAAGTACCACCAATATACAAGAAAAGCCAAAAGTCTTCATTTGAAATTCTAACAGAAAGGGTAAAACATGTCTTCTTAGCTTTACATGGGCCCCACATGCAGAAATCAAAGCTACTTCTTCTCAACCTTCCTCGTAGTTTCTGTTATGGTTTGAATATGCACATTTGTAAGACTAGAATGCAGACAGAAATGAGGACAGCAAAAATAAGGCTCATGAGGCTTCAGAAATAAATGAAGACTCTATTGGAAATTGGGCTAGAGGCCATCTATGTTACATTCTGGCAAACAATCTAGCGACATTCTGCTTGTGTCCTGAACTTTTTGAGTGAGGATGATTTAAAGGTGACAGACTAATTTGGTGGAAGAAATTTCAAGACAGCATAACACTGTGACAAGGTTATTGCTTGCTGCTTTTAGCCAGATTTATAGTTAGAATCGAGAGCAAAAAGCAGAACACAAAAATTTGAAAAATCAGAAAAGGAAGTGCAAACTCAAAGTTTCAGATAAAGCAAGTACAGACAAAACAGTTGTAATTGTTAAGGAGATTTGTATCATTAAAAAAGAAAGTGAGTAATTTGTACTGGAACAATAAGAGGAAAAGGGTCTTGGGGGAAAATTAGGAGAACCCATCAAAGGCCCCAGGGTGTAAAACTGCAACACCATTTGAAAGACTTTCATTTAAAAAGAGAGGCTCCAGGGCATCCTGTTAGAGGCCATGTAGAGAAATGCTTTCCAGGGTTCAGCCATACTCAGAGGCTGCTCCAGTTGTGGTCCAAAGAGGACTACATACTGTTTAAACAGGCAGCAAACTTTGGCATCATCCACATGGTACTAGTTTTGCAGGCATTCCATAAAGGCTTGCATCAAGGTTCCAGAAAAAGGTATAGGAGGACAACCAATGTATACCAGTGTCAGATTCCCCGAAAAAAGCCCGCTGATGAGGTGAAATGTCTTAAAGGTTTGAGGGTGGAATCTAAACTACAATATAGACCCCAGGATGTTGAAGATGACAGCAATGAGGAATGTCTGCTGAGGAAAGCTGTTGGCAAGGAATGAAGCCAGCTCTGGCCAGTAAATAGCAATGCACTGTGTGGGGAGGACACTGCCCAAGCCTGATGGAGCAGAGATGGTGACCCTGTATGTACCAGATGCCAGACATAGAACTGTAGGATTCAGTGTTTACCAGGCTGGGTTTCTATCTCACTTTGATCTAATATTTCCTTGCCATCCTCCTGTTCCTTCCTTTTGAAATGGGAATGTTTACTCTGTGCCATTGTATGTTGAAAGTATGTGACTTATTTTTGGTTTCTACAGGGGCTTATAACTAAGAGATTACCTTGAATCTCAATATAGACTTTGGACTTGGAATTTTGAACAATGTTGGGACTATTAAGGCTTTGGGGACTCTTGGAAGTAGACTGAATGCATTTTGCATTATGAGGTGGCCATGAGCCTTTGGGGGCTGGAGTGTAGTGTGGTGGTTTGAATATAGAATGGCCCCCAAGGCTCATGTTTGAACATTGGTCCTAGTGGGTTACGCTGTTTTGGGAGGCTGTGGAACCTTAGGAGGGGGCACCTAGCCGAAAGAAGTAAGTCCCTAGGGATAAGCCTTTGGAAGTTTTATGCAGGCTCCTGGTTCTGGTAAGCTCTCTGCTTCCTGTTGCTGTCATGTGAAGGTCCTCCGCCACAGGTCCTGCCACTACTCCACCATGCCTCCCTGTCATGGTGTACTGAAACTCGCTGAAACTGTGAGCCAAAAATAAATATTTCTTTCCTTAAGTTGTTCTGTCAGGTATCTTGTCACAGCAATAAAGAAGCCAAGACAGCTTCCTACAGCTCATACACCAGATCTCCTTATAAGAAAGGCATACATGAGGGTTGATAGACCATAAACCAGTTCTGGGTTCATCTGAAAAACTGCAGTCACCACATGCATTTGCTAATGGCCACTTATACTGTACTATTTACTGAAAGAGCATCATCAAAAGATAAATTCCAAGGAGGCTGCTCAGCAGAACCTGTAAGGGCAGCAATAAATGCAGTAGTCGTATTTTTTTTGGCTGGTACTTGGCCTAGCACTTCTTTGTTTTAGCTTCTCCACTACCAAGACCTGTCCTCCCTTCCCAACTAAACCGTATCACTTTCCCTCATAGATTTTTCACTTCTCATTGAAACTGACAAATAAACCTCAATAGATAATCTTTCCTTTTTATAACCTGCTTGGATATTTTGGAGTTCAACAACATTATAATGTATTGATTTTTAAACATATTACATTTATAATACCAGCAGAGTACAGCACAGAATAAGGGAACACTATTGAGACAAAACAGAGAAAAGCAAGGTTAAGAAACCCAAGAAAAAGGGCTATTTCTCAAAGGCCACATGCCCAAATCCCTTAATTTCTGTTTCTTGACTGCAAATCAGTCTGTAACCATGAAGATTCAAAACTTTATAGTGTGAAGACTAGCCTTGAACTTCTGTTCTACTATCTTTTCTAATATTACCAGAAAAGATCAGCTACAACTTATTTTCATCTATTTAAGGAAAGACAAACTTGAGAGGTTCACAAAGTACCTATATATCCAAATTTATTTACATGTAACTGTATATAAATGGGCAATACTCTTCTCATTTAGTTTTTCAGAACACAAATTTAGAAATTAAACTTCAAAAAAAATATGGAATAACTCTTCTACCTACTCTGTAATTCCATGAAGTCTAGAGCAACAGTCCCCAACCTTATTGGCATCAGGAACTGAGTTCGTGGAAGACAATCTAATGCTGCCACTGATCTCATGGGAGGTGGAGCTCAGATGGCAATGTGAGAAATGGGGAGCAACTATAAATATAGATGAAGCTTTGCTTGTTCCCTTGCACACCAGTCACCTCCCCTTGTGCAGCCCAGGGGCTGGTATGATGACTCCTCTCCCTTTGGGTATATTCCCAATAGTGGTATAGCTGGGTCATATGGTAGATTTTTAGTTTTCTAAGGTCCCTCCATATTGATTTTCAAAGTGGTTGAACCAGTTTACAACTATACCAGCAGTGTAAGAGGGTTCCCTTTTCTCCACAGACTCGCCAACACTTGTTGTTATTTGTTTTATAGATCTTGGCCATGCTTACTGGAGTAAGGCAGAATCTCAGCATTGTTTTGATTTGTATTTCCCTAACGGCTAGGGACAGTGAGCATTTTTTCATGTGTTTCATGGCCTTATGAGCCTCTTCATTTGAGAATTATCTATTCAGTTCCTTTGTCCATTTGTGAATTGGGTTGTTTTCTTGGGTATTGCTTTCTTGAGTTCTTTATAAATTCTGGAAATTAGTCCTCTGTCCAATGTATAGGATATGAAGACTTTTTCCCATTCAGTGGGGATTTCCTTGACTCTGTTGATTGTTTCCTTTGCTGTACAGCTTTTTAATTTCATGTGATCCCATTTATCTATTCTTGTTACAATTTCTTGAGCTATTGGACTCATATTAAGGAAATGCTTTCCTATACCTATATATTGGAGCACATTGCCTATCCTCTCTTCTATTAATTTTAAAGTTTCTGGTTTTATGTTGAGGTCTTCTATCCATTTCAAGTTAACTCTCATGCATAGAGAGATAAAGGTCAGTTTTCATTTTTCTGCAAGCAAATATCCATGTTTCCCAGCACCATTTATTGAAAAGGCTATCCTTCCTCCAATTTACCTGCTTTGCTCCTTTGTCGAAAATCAGGTGGCTATAGATGTGTTGATGTATCCTCTGGGTCCTCTATTCTGTTCCACTGGTCTTCAGGCCTATTTTTGTGCCAGTACTAAGCTGTTTTTGTTACTACAGCCCTATAGTATAAAGTCAGGGATCATGATTCCACCTGCACTAGTTTTTCAGCATAAGAGTGTTTTGGCTATATGTGATCTTTTGTGTTTCCATATGAATTTTTGGATCTTTTTTTTTCTATTTCTATAAAGTCTGTCATTGGGATTTTAATGGGGATTGCATTAAACCTACAAATTGCTTTTGGTAGGATATCCATTTTTATTATATTGATTCTCCCAATCCAGGAGCAGGGAAGGTCCTTCTACTTTTCAGTATCCTCTGCAATTTCTTTAATGTTTTGAAATTTTCCTTGCAGAGATCTGCAGGGTCTTTGGTTAGACTGGTTCCCAAAAAGAGAAATCCCACATGTTCTCACTCATATGTGGGAGCTGAATCAAATTTAAAAGAAGGAAAAAATCCTATATATAAATTGGAACATAATAAAAAGCTCAGGTAAACTTAGCAGAGAAGGGACAATTTAAGGAGCTGAAAAGAGGAGGGAGGGATCTAGCAAAAGGAAGCAATAATGACAGAAGACGGGAGGGGGGGAGGGACAAGGAGGAGTGAGGAATGAGAGAGAGGTTGACCTCAAAATAAACAGCCCAACTTTAATAGTTTGGAAAATAATTATAATAATACCAACAATACCAAAGGATGGCAATAATGCAAACGGTTAGATTATTCGTGTAATACTGCTGACAATGTAAAAAGATAGATCACTACAGAAAAATGTTTGCTCCTAAATCATAATCGGGATGCACGGGTATAGAAAAATATTCCCACAAAAAGACATACAAGTAGAAGGGAGGCCACTGGTGTGTGGGTGGGTGGGAGAGGGGGGAGGAGGGGCACAAGAGGGTAAGGGGGAAGTTATCTGTGCAATGTATAATGAAACGCATATATGGAAATGTCACAATGAAATACATGTCAGAATGAAACACATTAAGTTGTACATTAAAAATTTCCAATAAAAAATGGTTTGTAAAGGAAAAAGAAAGAACTCCATTTGTAAAAATGAGCTGCTGGAAAATCAGAGGCAAAGAACTACTATTATGAAAATTGTGCTTCATCCATAGTTGAAATAAGAGGTACATTTTAACCTCAAGTCAACCAATTCTGCTCAACTCTATTTGATGAAAGAATTATTTAATCAAAATGATCACACTATGAACAATCATACTAAAAATCAACTATATATTGCATTAATTTTAACCTCCTGGTTTTGAAAATTATACTGTGGCCACATAGAATAATTGCCAGATTTTAAGAATTACATACTGAAGTTTTTGTATAAAAGAAAACAGAATCTGCAACTTAGTCAAATAATAAGTAATATAAATGTAATATACATACACATATGTATATAGAGAAACACAGAGATAAAGACAGTGTGGTAAAATGTTAACAATGGGGAATCTGGAAGGGGAGTACCTAAGAATTTAACATAATATTCTTATAACTTTTCTGGTAAGCCTGAAATTATATCTAAAAAGAAAAACACCACAACTATATTTCAGGGTAGCCATACTTGGAAATGACAGGCTGGAGTACTTGCTGAATTCCTTCCCAGAAATGCTGATCCTGCTTACATCTGATGGGAAAGTGCATGACAAATGATTGCAAAAGGTAATCAACAGTAAGGTCAAAACTTATGCTTCTCCATTTTTGTAGTAAAGTCAACAGTCACTTGTAAGTGTATTTTAATGTTGACCACAGACTTTCACATGTCACTTGTAGTCTATATTCCTCTCACTTTAATAAGGACCCGTTTTTAATTGTGTCAATTACTGCAACTGCTATTCCAGGAATGAGAATGATCAAGAACTTAAGATGTGTTTTTAATCTTCTAGAAATGGATATATCAACAGGTTGCCAAGGAAAAAGTAGAGCTGAATCCTGTCAGCTACAGGAATTATTAGTTAGTGCCAAGCTGGAAAACACATTGCTATAGCTAACACCTCCCATTCAAAATAGTACTGGACAAATTCCCTTTCTCCAGTCAACTTGCTTTTAAAAACTATCTTGTATATTTGGACACATAATACAAGCTACAATGTAATAACATTATCTCTGGGGAAGAGTTCAACTTTCTCTTGAAATAAAGCAGCAGCACCTAGTACTTTTTTTTTTTTTCAAGTAAATATGTACCTTTGCCCACATTCAAGATAAAAATCATAAAGACTACTATACTCTCAATCCATTGCTAAAGTAACAGAAAAATGCACAAAATCTGAGTTAAATGTCCTATTTTCTTGCTTACATAAGTTTACATTTTTCATAAGTTTTCAAAGGGCAGATGAATGTGGGAAATGAAAAGCATGTAACTAATTCCCTCATCTACTGAGTTAATAGAGATATGGTTTATTTAAAATTCCAAATTGTGGTTCTGCTATTTGGGAATGGCTTTCTGAAACTCTGTGGGCGGATACTGGTAATGAAACAGAGAATTCAGAACAGCAGGGAGCATAAGGCCAAATAAGCTTTTATAGAAAAGTATGTGGCCTGCAGCCGTGGCCCTGTGGCATCCGATCCTGCCAGATCTCGGAAGCTAAGGGGGGTCGGGCCTGGTTAGTACTTGGATGGGAGACCGCCCAGGAACACCAGGTGATGTAGGCTTGGGAGAAGGACCTGGCAACCCCCTCCCAAAAATCAATCTGCTACTGAAAAACCTATGAACAGCAGAGAAGCACTGACAATAGTGTTTCCCCTGTTGAACAGAGGGTCGCTGTGAGTCAGATACCGACTTGAGGGCACCTAACAACAACAACAACAGAAAAGTATGTACCTGCACCAAAAAGAATTATACATATGTAGTGGGAGGCTGGTTAACTGAGTCCACAAAGACACCTGGCTGTTCAGATAACTAATAACAATATCAAGTTGCTTGTGACAAAAATGTCTCCATGGTTAAACTTTCTGACTTTCAATCATAAACAAATGAATTTATTGGCCAAAGTAGCTTCTCATGTTGTTGGTTTAGATGCAACAGCCAGTCTTTTTCTTTCTTTCTTTCTTTCTTTTTTAACCAACATTTTAAGTATAAGAAAACTAGTAATTCCTTGTAGCTGCTAAATTGTGACAGACCCCAGAAAGAGGAGGAGAAGCAAACAATTTTAAGTTTCAAAAAAGAGAAAGCAAACAAACAAGAAAAAAAGAAATTTAGAACTTGGGAAACTGAAGTATTTCTTGTTTTAAAAAGGCAAACTTGTGAAATCTTTGTAGATTACTTTCCATGAATATATAGAGTAAAATTTAATTTTTGAAACTAGGACTAGAAAAAAGGCAAAACAAAAAAGTTTTTATTTTCCCAGATAAAATGCCTAATTTTCTTAAGAAAGGACAGAGGGCCTCTGGGCTTCCTGTCTTGCCTAACCCTGAGCTGCCTAAACACAGGGGGCTAACTGTTCTCCTTCCTTCCAGGACTCCTCTATCTCTTCCTTTCTAATTTCCAACATGACAAGCCTTAGGTCCTTATGACCAGCTGATTCCATCTTTTTCCAACCACACTTCCTGTGTGAGTTCTTTCTCATTTTCCTCTATACTCTTTTCAGGTCCCTTCTCTCCACATCTCTACTGTCTACTGAGCATTTCCCAAGGCATCATGTTAGGCTTCAAATACACCGTGTCATTTAACTTTACTATTCATTCTGTTTTACAGAGAAGAAACTCTATGCCCACAGAGAGGTCCACCAGCTCTTTTAGTTGGCACTGGAATGTCATGTGGTCTACCTCTACAGCCACAGTTTCAACCACTACCCTCCACTTCCTTCTCTTCAGGGACAGGAGCTTCTAACTGGGTACATTCTCTCCTTTTAGATTTCCTCAGAGCCATATCATTCCATCCAGGCTACCTTTTCCTTTTGTCCTTTTGTCTTTCATATTGATTAAATAAAAAATCACTGTCTGACTTTGTCTCAGATAACTTTTAGTTCACGAAAGCAGTATGAACACATTTTCCTGATTCCTCCCCAAACCTAACTTCAGATAAGAACACAAAAACAACATGAAGAATGAACCCACTTTAATAAGAATAATTGTGTGTGTCTAACATAATCAATAAACAACAGATTTTAAACAAACTTCTAGAAGTTGGTATCAGTGGACTGGAATGAGTTGAGACAAACCAGGTAGCTACAAGCGAATATGTGCAATCCTGCCCTCCCCACTCACTTAGGCCTTCTTTCTCAGAAGGCAACAGGAAACCACGCTGTCAGGCAAACAAGGGAAACTATAGCACTAAGAACAAGCTAAACAGCAAAATTGGCCTCAAGGTAAGCAGTGATAACTCAGCCAAGAGCACAGTAACAAATCTACCTACAAATTAATATGCTCAGAAGGTATGACTGTGTAATTATTATTCTATTCATACATGAGAATAGTATACTATGAAAAAGAAAACCTTAGAGAACAGAAGCGGGCTCACTGAAAGTATGATTATTGAAATAAGATCAAAAGAAGGGTTGGGAGACAAAGTCAACAGAATTACCCGGAGAGTAAAGAAGGAAATGGAGACTATAAGAAAGGAGTTAAGAGAAAAGCTATTAATGTGGCCATTCTAAAATCTAAACTATCAGTCCTAGAAAGATGGGTTGGGGAAATATTGAAGACTTTCTGGAGTTAGAAGAAGATATTACACTTCAGATTTAAGGTGCCCAGCAAGTATTCAATATCTTGAATGGGACAAAAGGTTGTCCACTAGCCAAATCACTAGGAATTTTAGAACACCAGAGATAAAAACTTGATTCTAAGTTTTCTAAAAGTGAAAAATATCCAGATATATTGCTTATAAAAGTGAAAATGAGTGGCAGAAAAGACATTTTCAGACATGCATGAACTCCAACACTGCTTGCCTTAGGCACTAAAACATGGAGGTAGAACTGGAAAAATGAAATAAAAGAAAGCAAAAGTAGTGAAAGGAAATTTTCAGATGACACAGTAGGTTTAAAGAATATCTCATCCAGACTGGAACAAAAAAGCAGTGACCACCAGGAGGGAGGTCTTAGGTGAAAGATATAAACACAGAATTAAAGAGAATTTAGTGACATAAAAGCAAACACTGCAAGACAAGGCAATTATAAGTGCCAAGTTAAGTAAGCTGTATTAAAATTTTATAATCCATGGAGTGCCTTAGTGCATGCCTATAATCTCAGAAACCCAGAAGGCTGAAGAAGGAGGATCTTACGTTTGAGGCCAAAATTTAAAATAAAAAATTAATCAAAATTAAAAATAAAAAAGGAGATTCTAATTAAGATGGCGGAAGGCTAAGCAGCCATACTTTAACCAAGGAAGAACACAGAGATAGGCACAGATGCAAAACTCTCCACTCAGAATGGAGAAATATTCTAAAAAGGACTGCCCAAGGACAACAGACCAAAAGGTGAAAAAAAAAAAAAATTACTGAGAAGAGGTGGAAACGGCAGGATGACCTAAAGCAACCAACAGCAAGAGAGGAGCAAACCCTTATCCACTAGGAGATGGGGCACAGAACCTGAAGGCAAAAACAATAATAATAATAACAACAAACTACCAAAAACAAATTTGTAGCCCAAACTATGTCAGCTAATCCAGCGGCTCCCATGAGAGATACTGGCTAGAGGCATTATGGGAAACAAGAGCAGAGGACCAAAAGATTCTTCTTAGGAAGAAGTCACCGGGAGTAGCCACCACCCTGTGCCTGGCCTCACCACGCTGTGTCCACACTGCTGGGACTTGGGTCCTGAGACTGCAGTATTAGCCAAGGAGGGGCTGTCTGCTTCCCTCCCTGAGGGCACCATTAGAACTATAAGCCAGAGACAGACTGATCAGGCTATAGCGCAACCAGAAGCCAGAAACTACAGGGGCAGAAAGGGGTAGTCGAGACAGTGCTGAAGGCAGAGACTGTGGCAGGAGCATGGTGCAGGGAGCCGGAGGCTGAGAATCGCTGGAAGGAGAGGGAGTGGCCCCAGTGCCCTGCCATTATCCTGCTGGTGTTGCACCGTGTGGGAAGAACCTCTTTCCACACGGAGGAGTTGGGGCACAGAGCCTGACAAACATGGAGAAAAAAAGACCTCACCATAATTTATTGGGAGCTAACTCAAAGACCAGACAGCTGCTCCTAATGTGGATAGCAGCTCATGAGTGAACTTTTGGTGAAAGCTGTGGTGGGGAACAAGATTGGGGATCTGGCCAAGTCCACCTCAACAGGGAAATCTATATATACCTGTGGCCCAGGGCAGTTAAGGAGCTGTCACCAAAAGGAACACACAACATTGCCTGAGTGGGACCAAAAGTGAATGGTCCAGGCCACTGGATAAATGCCTACAACATGGGCTGCAGATAAACCTAGCCCAGCTATGGAGGGAGTGGCCCCGAAGGGCTGGGACAGCTGTTTGATAACACCCAGAAAGAAGGTGGAAGTCTTAAGGAACTGAGTGTCTATTATACAGTCTGAATCCATCAGTGCAAGTTGAGTAGTTTGGAGTTGCTGTTTTTTGTTTGTTTTCTTGTTTTCTTTTTATGAGTGAGTGGTTATTTTTTTAAATGTGTATTTGTTTGATTGTTTTTATTACTTTTTAAAGATAATTTTGTGTAGGCCTCTTAAGAGTTGGTTAATTCCGGTGGTCTCTTACTAGTTTTCCCTTACACTACTTTACCTCTCCCTCTATGTATGCAGACTTTGAAACCTCTTGCAACCAATCTCACTAGGCATAATTTCTAACTAGTAGTTGGCTTATATTACACTGTTCAATCAAAATCTTCCAAAATTATTTGCAAAAACAAAAACTGTACTTTTTGCACCCTTGCAGTGTAAGAAGTACACTTCTTCAGTGTACAGTGCAGTGTAAGGGTGCAGTGTAAGACTTTGCACCCAAACCAAGCAATGGGCAAGCCACAATATAAAAATACAGAAAACATTAAAGGTCAGGTTGGATGGAAAGCCCCAATGGACCAAAGCCCTTCAACAGATAATAAAGTTACTGAATTTTTAGAGATGTCAAATAAAGAATTTATATGCCCGTTTACAAATATGTTGAAAGACCTCAAGGACATCACAATGAGAACTGAAACACTGGGCAAAAAAGTATCTAAATTAGAAAAAATATTCAGCAAAGAAGTTGAGATCCTAAAGGAAAATGAAACAGAAATGCCAGAATTACAAAGCAAAGTCAACCAACTTCATATTACAGTAGAATCTTCAATATCCAGACTAGATAAAGCCAAAAACAAGATTTCCAATAGTGAACAAAAAGTTAAAGATCTTATCTAGTCAGATGCCAAGAAAGATAGAAGAGGGAGTATAATCAATTCTTTGAAGAGGTCTTTGACAAAATGAAGAGAGATAACCTACGAATTCAGTGGGCTCACAAAGGAGTTGAAAACACTGGGGGCGGGGGTTAGGGAATCTTTTCAAAGAATAATTGAAAACTTCCCCAAACTAAAAGAAGAAATAAATACCTACACAACTGAAGCTTCCAGAACTCCAAATAGAGCAGACTAAAACAGATCCTCTCCACAACACATTATAATTGGAATTCTAAATCCAGAGAGAAAAGAAGCTATCTTAAAAGCTGCAGGAGAGAAATGCCAACTCACAAAGACAAATCCATCAGAACAACAGCTGACTTCTCAATAACAACCTTAAAGGCATGGAAAGCAGGATCAGACATCACTCAAGTCCTAAAAAAGAATAACTGCCAACCAAGATTATTTTATCTAGTAAGGCCATCTTTTAAATTAGAGACTCTAAGACATTCCATGATAGACAAATTTAAGCAATTCATGACCACCAAGCCAGCACTGCAGAAGAGCCTTAATGAAACACTACATATGGAAGTAGTAAGATAACCCTAAATGCAAGATCACAGGAATGAATAATAGATATGAGGGAAACTGAAGAACACAATAGGCTAAATATAGATCAAAAAATAGAAACAAACACCAAAATGATGCAAATGAATAAATTCCTCTCAGTAATTATCCTAAATGTAAAAGGTCTCAACTCACCATTCAAGAGATATCAATTAGCCAGCTGCATTAACTCAAAAACCTTCAATTTACAGGATTCAAGAGACTCACCTCATCCACAAAGATCATAAAAGTATGAAAATTAAAGGCTAGAAAACAATATACCAAGCGTGTGGGAACCAAAAAAAACACCAGGAGTAGTGATACTAATTTCCAACAATTGAGACTTCAATCTCCAACTAATCAGAAAAGACAAAGACGGTCACTACATATTGGTAAAAGGAACATTCAAACAGGAACTCATAATGATACTTAGTATTTATTCACCAAATATAAGTGCACCTAGCTTCATAAAGCAAAATTTATTGGAGATAAAGGAACACACTGGGCCAGACACAATAAGTATGGGCAATTTCAATACCCAACCTTTGAGATTGGGCTGGGATTTAGCTCAGTTGGTACAGCACTGCGCTGCAGTCTCTGAGGTCCCGAGTTCAATTCCCAACACCGCAAAAATGGGAGAAGGACCTGGCAATCCACTCCTAAGGCAATCCCGAAACAGTCAGCCATTGAAAACCCTATGAGGATCACTATGAGTTGGATACCGACTCAACGGCACCTAACAACAACAACAACCTTTGAAAGACAGGTTATCAAAGCAAAAAATCAGCAAATGATGGGCTTAAATAGCACCACAGACCAACTGAACCTTAGAATGTCTACTAAATATTCCATCCATCAAAGGCAGAACTTTTTCTAAAACAGACCACATTTTAGTTCACAAGAATGGCCTTAATGAATACCAAAAAAAAACCCCACACCACCAAACCCTGAAATCATCCCCTGTCCCTTCACAGATACAGTGGAATAAAACTAGAACTCAAAAGCAAGAAAATTTTCAGAAATGTTACAAAAACGTAGAAACAAAATAACACACTTCTGAATGTCCAATGGGTCATTGAAAAGACACCAGAGGAAATTAAAAGATTCCTGCAATGAAATGAGGATGAAAACACATTCTACCAAAATTTATGGAATATAGCAAAAGCACTACTACTAAGAGGAAAGTATATAGCCATGAGTGCCTTCATCAATAAGTCAGCAAAGCCCCAATTAAATAACTTAATGACACTCCAAGACACTAGAAGGCCAACAACAAGCCACCCCCATAAGAAGTAAACAAAAAGAAATTGTCAAGATCAAGGTAGAAATTAACCATTTGGAAACTAACAGGACTATACAAAGTGTTAACAATACCAAGAACTGGTTCTTTGAAAAGGTCAAAAAAATTAACACTCCTTTAGCCAGATTCACCAGAAGAGAGAGAAGGCACAAATTTTAAAAATCAGAGATGACAAAAGGGACATGACGATGAATACCAATAAAATCCAGAAAATTATCAGAGACTATTTTGAGAAGTTACACTCCCCCAAAAACAAAAATACAGAATAGACAAATTCCTTAACATGTATGGGAATTTCCTATTCTCTTCAAATTATTTTGTAAAATAAAAAAGGAAAGGTTATTTCCAAACTCATTCTAGGAAGCCAATTATCACCCTGATATCAAAACCGGATAAGGTTCTTTTAAAGAAAGAGAACTAAAGACCAATTTCCCTGATGACATTGTTGCAAAAATCCTCCACAAAATTCTGGTACATCAAATTCAGCAACACATAAAAAAGATCATACACCATCATCAGGTGGGCTTTACTCCACAGATACAAGGCTGGTTCAACATACAAAAATCAATTAATGTAATTCAACATATCATGAGACTTGTAGACAGAAATCACATGATTCAACAAAGTGCAACATCCTTTCATGATAAAAGTCCTGAAGAAATTGGGCACAGTTAGGGACATATCTCAATAACAAAAAGGCCATTTATGACAAACCTACAGCAAACATATTAAACGGAGAAAAATTGAAACTGTTCCTGCTAAGATCAGGAACAAGACAAAGATGTCTACTCTCCCCTCTTTTATTCAATATTGTGACTGAAGTCCTAGCCAGAGATATCAGGCAAGAGAAAGAAAGGAATAAAGATAGAGAAAGAAGAGGCCAAATTATCCTCCTTCGCAGATGACATGATCCTCTCTCTACCTAAAGGACCCCAAACTGCCCCTAGAAAACTCTTAATTAGCACCTTCAGCAAAATAGCAGGATGCAAAATTAACACACAAAAGTCAGTAGCCTTCCTTTACACCAAGAGTGAATAGGTGTAAATCAAGACAACAATCCCATTTACAATAGCCCAACAAAAAACTAAATATTTAGGAATCAACCTAACTAAAGAATAGCAGAAAGAAATAGCAGAAAGATACTAGAAGATAGAATAACCTCCCTTGCTCAGGAGAATAGTGTGATCAGGAGAATATTGTGAAAATGGCTATACTATCAGAACAATTTACAGATTTTATACAGTTCCCATCAAAATTCCAAAGATAGACTTTGCAGAAGTAGAAAAAATAATCCTAAAATTCATACGAAAGCACCAAAGATAACGTAGAGCCAAAACAATCCTAAGCAGCAAAAACAGTGCAAGAGGTATCACAATACCTGACTTCAAACTTTACTACAGGACTATAGTGGCAAAAACAGCTTGGTAGTGGCACAAAAATAGGCCTGAAGATCAATGGAACAGAATTGAAGACCCAGAGATAGACCCACACAACTATAGCCACCTGATTTTTGACAAAGGGCAAAGAACATTCAATGGAGAAAAGATAGCCTCTTCAAAAAATGGTGCTGGGAAAATTGGATATTCATGTGCAGAAGATTGAAAATAGACCAGTATCTCTCAATCTGTAGGGCAGTCAACTCGAAATGGATCAGAGACCTCACTTTAAACTGGAAACCTTAAAACTACTAGAAGAAAAGATAGGGAACACACTCCAACACATTGTTGTTGTTGTTAGGTGCCGTCAAGTCGGTATCCGACTCATAGCGACCCTCTGTACAACAGGGGAAACACTATTGTCAGTGCTTCTCTGCTGTTCATAGGGTTTTCAATGGCAGATTGATTCCTGGGAGGGGGTTGCCAGGTCCTTCTCCCAAGCCTACAGCTTCTGGTGTTCCCAGGCGGTCTCCCATCCAGGTACTAACCAGGCCCAACCCTGCTTAGCTTCCAAGATCTG